>JAGPOW010003287.1:157743-173526 GCA_030014935.1 Caiman crocodilus
GGGTTGATTAGCATTTGGAGCACAGATTCCCCATCATGCAGTGCTCCCCTGCTTCTCTGGTCCCAGAATTCACTGCAGTCTCTGCTTCAGGCTTTCTGTCCTCCATCTCTCATGTAAATGAATGGTCATTGGGTTCTATCTTGGATGCAAATGAGACCTAAGGCAGTTGTTTCACTCTTGTCACCTTTATCTGGAGGGTCTTAGGTGTGTCTCTCACTGCCTCTTAATCAGTTTCATTTATGTAGAGAACAGGAGGGAGGGAAGGTGAGTCAGACAGACTGCATCCTGTGCCAGGGTTCCCAAGAACACACAGCTGAGACGTAATAACGCCTCATGCTGCCTTCCTGCGGCTGGCCACACAGCTCTGCGGGCAAGCAGCGCAGGGCAGCCCAGCCATGCAGGGAGCCATGCTCAAATGGTTTGTGATGTAGCAGAGGTTTCCAGGGTGGCTGATTCAATTGAAAGTGACCTCCTATCTGCATGTCAGTGATTACCCTGCTCAGGTATCTGTGGACTGGGTGTTGGTGCAGCAGAGCCTTTGACCTTTACATTGTTGGGTTGGTGGATATGGGGAAGGGGATGTCCTGCCCATCCACTTAGAACTGAAATATGGTGCTTAGGATGACCACTTTAACTCATCCATGTGCCCTGTGGGTAAGATACTGTCTTTTACAGATCAATGAATAGGCCAAAAAAACCCTCTCCCCAGAAAACAGCCCTGCCTTGCAATAACCATGGTTTGAAAAAAACCTCTCCCCAGAATAAAAGCCCTGCCCCGAACTAGCCCAGGTTTGAAACATGTGTGTGATGGACAGCACTATGTCTCAGTAGCTACCATTAACACCTTAAGACCCGAGGCAGGCACTGAAGTGAAACCATCAATTCTTCTCCCAACAAATATCTATACTCCATGCCCACCTGGTTTTGGAATGGGTCTTCATTAACATCCATGCTACAGTTGTATTGATATCTGACCATTGCAGTCTCCAGCACCCTGCTTTCCTCCCCTATCCTGCTAGACTGAGCTCTAGACCCCCTGCCCCCACTGCCCTCTCCATCGCCCAGATAATATTCAATTATTCATTGTAAAAAAAAGTTAGGGTTCTGGCAGTCCAGGGGTTCTGGCAGACAGTGCCCTCATACCCCCAGCACAGCTGAGCATTTGATTCAACAGCACAGCAAGGGTAGGGGAATTTTTGCCTGTAGGCAGAGCTGCCAGCCAATGACACTCAATGCGATCAGCAGTGGAACATTATTGATCTATCTGTATGGACAATGAGGGCCGATTTGTGCCAGGCAATACCTATCACCAATGCTTGGTTGGTAAACAATGCTTGTTGAGAGTGCCCTGACTGCCCGTTCTGAGACACAGCTAACACCTTCACAATTATGAGTACATGGAATTTTCAAAAATTCTCATTCAAGGCATGTCTGTATAACAGCCTGTCGCAGGGCATGTCGCAGCCCTGCTCCTAAGGGAAGAAGAACTGCTAGGGAAGGAGCCCTAGCAGTGACTAAGCAGTGCAGCTGTGGGTTGCCAGGGCAACCAATGAGCATCAGTTGACTGGAGAGGGCGGGGCTTGGCTTGTAGAAAGCCCAGAGCCAGAGTCAGGCAGGCAGTTCTCTGCCAGCAGCTGGAAGAGCAGGAGCTCCAGGGAAACAGTATGTGAATGCAGCTTACAAGAGCTCCAGAGGCTGGAGCAATGATGTGGAGTGATAGCCAGGAGGCTTACTTTGTTATGGCCAGGTGCCTTATGTTTGGTTACAGCCAGGACGCTTGTGTTATGTTTCGTTGGTATTGAATTGCACCAGTAGTTTGGGCGAGGCTGTAGGGGTGGAGGAGGCCTCAGGGGCGACCCACAGTAGCATGGGGCCCTAGCACCCAGGAAGGGGTGCGATTCAGTGCCCGAGGGGTGCAGCATTTATAGGTGCCAGTGAGGGCGCAGCAGCATGGGGGTGCAGAGACCCCAGTCCCAGAGAGGGCATTTAATAAAGAGCCCAAGTTGGGCATAGCATAGCAGGGCTAGCCAGGAAGGGGCAGCCCTGAGAAGGGGGTCCAAGTTAGACTCGGCGAGCCCCAGGAGTGGGGGGGCAGCATTGAGGAGCCCTAGAAAGGGGGGCCATTTTATTGTGTAGCCCAAGTTTGGCCACTGGGAGTCCCCGACAGGGGGCCGCCTGCTTTGGAGGCCCAAGTTGGGCACAGTCAGTTCCCAGGCAGGGGGCAGTATTTTAATGAGCCCAGAGAGGGCACGGTGAGCCCCAGGAGGGGGGCGGCATTCGGAAGCCCAAATTGGGCATGGTCAGCCCCAGGCAGGGGGCAGTATTTTGAAGATCCCAGGGAGGGCACAGCAAGCCCCAGGAGGCGGGAAGCGCCACATTGGAAAGCCCAGAGAGGGCATGGCGAGCCCCAGGAGGGGGAGCGCCACGTGGAGTACTAGGAAGGCCCAGAGCGGGCAAGATGGTAGAGGCGAGCCCGGGAGAGTGGACAAGCTTACAGAGAAGGCCCAGGGAAGCAGGCAGGCATAGTATTAAGGCGGGACAACGTCTTTTGCACATAGCCCTAAGGCTAGGGTGCCTAGGGGGGCACCTAGCGGATAGTCAAGGAGCACACGGAGATGGGGGTCCCAATACACCATGCCCAGGGAGGTAGAAGGCAGCCTCCCTATATAACTTATATCATCAAAGTCGTGGCAGGCGAGAATCAGAGGGTGTCCTTGGGTGGGCTTGGACACGGTGCGAGGGACCTTCAGCGGGATCGTGGTGCCCTGAAGGCGCGTCCTGTGACACAGCCCCCCAAAATTTGCCAGTCACCTTTGTGACTGCTGTTATCAGGATACCTCAATCTTGATAACTTTTTGAGCACTTCCAGCTTTCCAGTGTATCAGAAAAACAGGTCCAGTATTCAGGCAAATGAGCAAGAGGCTGATACATCTTTCAACTGTGGTCCCAACTGGACCCAGGAAGAACTGAAGGAGTTGATCAACATTTGGTTGGGGGAAAAGATCACTAAGCAGCTGGAAAGCAGGAGGAATAAGCCAGTGTATACTGCAATAGCAAAAGAAATGAAGGTGCAAGGTTACAGCCAGGACTGGGCACAGTGCAGGAGCAAGATCGCGGTTCTGAAACATGTGTATCATCAGGCCAGGAATGGGAACTCTCATTCTGGGGCAGCACACACAATTGCTCCTTTCTACAACCAGTAAGGCTGTGCAAAGCTTCAGTCCCTGATTTGATTCAGCAGAGATTCAGCCTGATTGGGTGGCTGAATCTCCAAATCCAATCAAAGGATCCTTTAATCTCTCCGAATTGAATCAGAACCCTCCAAATAGATTTGAAGAGATTTGGAAAGATTTGGCAATTCAGACATAGACACAACTTTAAATGTTTTTTCTACATAACTCTAGGTAGCAGGTGGCTTATGAATGCTGTGATGCTGGGGGGCATGGTACGTTCCACAGAAGCATTGGGGGCTTCCCAGCATGCTTGGCAGCAGACCCAAAAGTGGACCAAAGGCACTTCCAGTCTATTTTCACATCATCCAGGAAGTGCACGGGGGGGGCCATGCCCTCCTTCCTCTGGCTCAGCAACTGGTGCCTTCTGGGTCTGGGGGGCTGGTACCTGGGGTCCCCACATGGCCAATCACCAAGCTGGGGGAGGTTGGGGGGAGCCCTGCACACTCCCTGGCAGACCTGAAAGCAGACTGGAAGTACATCCAGTCTACTTCCGGGTTCACCCCCAAACACATGGAGAGCCCCCCCACACACACACACACACACATTCCTGTGGGACATTCCATCCGCCCCAGCATCATAGCATTCACAAGATGTGCTGGTACCTCAACGTATGAAGAAAAAACTTTTAAAGCTGTCTGAATTGCTGATTCTCTGAATCAGCATCAAGTCTTCAGATTTGGCCAAATCAAATCAGGGACAGTGATCTGAATCAACAAATCGAATCACTGTCCCTGATCTGGGCTGAATCCAAATCCGAATCAGATATGGCCTGCTTCACACACCTCTAACAACCAGCTGTCCCTTATTTTCTCCAAGGATGTGGGTGAGGCTTCCTGTCATTTGGGACTGGTGTTGTCCTGGATAGCATACATAATAAAGGAGCCTCAGAGTTGTTCTGAGACAGAAACTGTGAGTATGTCGGAGCAGTGGGGTGACTGCTTGACGCTGCTGGATGAGAGGGATGGCCAAGAGAAGGTGACCCTGATCGTGACCCCACTCTCCACTCCAATTTTACCAGGGAGCACACATAAGGAGGAAGATGAAAAGGAGGTGACACCACTTCAGATGTGGCTACTGCACCAGAGGTACCTCCAGAGACCCAAAGATCAGTTTCCATTCCCAAGACTCAAGGGGATGCACAACCGGGTATTTATAAGTATCAGGGATTAAATGCATTATCACCACTCTCACAGGCACTGTTTCAATGCCATTGGGTTGAATGTGCTGGGAGGGTTGGGGATGCTGGGTGGGACGTGGCTCACTGTCTTTTTTAACATTTGGGGAACAGATATTTCACCCTGTCACTAACACTTTGTTTTGCTATTCCTGTTAACAGCTACCACACCAGATGGAAGCCAGGGACATGCGTCTGAGCCTCAGACCCCAGCTCACATTGGAGCAGAGCATGTGTAGGACTACTGCCACAGGCAGCAATGCTCCAAAAAGAGCATAATGAAGGCTTTGGTGGAGTCAGCACACACCCAAGTGGCTGCCACAGATGACTGGTGGCATGAAGTCTGGTATGTGCTTTACTGGTGGGTGGTGACCAGAAGAATCAAAGAATGGACAACACCATAGAATTTGGGAAGCAGCTTCTAGACTGTACAGCCCAGTTTCTTTACCTAGTCATGCAGTGCCATGAGGATCTGGAGGAGACATACACATTGATTAAGGCCCATGACCTTCAGTGCCTGAACAAGCCCCCCAGAAAGTGCAATATAGCTCCACTTGGCTTGCCTCTCTCCAGGAGGTGGTCAGGAGTATTACAGCTGAGCCTGTCCCCCCACCCTCATTGGAGTCCACCAAAGGGTGCCCCAATGCAAACAGGGTCAGGAGAGCACCACTGTGGTTCCAGAAGCAAGGGGTGGGTCAGATGAAGGGTGTACAGGTGGGAAAGAAAGCAAAGTAATCAACTCCACAGTAGGTTACTGCTGCAGATTTCTCAGAAAAGAAAGCCAATTGACAAGAAAGGGATTCATATTTGTTTCTACTACCTCTTATTTCATTACTTTCTTGGCTTCAATTAGTTATGTGTCTGTTCCTAGTAAGTTGTTGGGTGTAATAACATTACATTTCCCCCTGTCCATCTGCCTCCTTTATTGGGAAGGACTAAAAATGCCTGCATATGGAAGGGGGGTGGAGAGAGGTAAGAAAGAAAAGCTAAGCATTCCCTGGCTAGCCTCAGATACATTGTGTGGGGTTGGATAGGGGGAAGAGGGAAGACAGGAGATAGTGTTAACAAGCCCCTCTCAGCTGCTCCTGTTGCTGCAGTGGGAGAACAAGGAGAGGGAGCTCACCCTAAATGGTGATAATTCCACTCTTTGAAATATGAAGTGGCTAGGTATTGTCCTGCCTTAACAAGGAAAGACCCAGCCCTGAAAGCATGAGCAGCTGGCAATCCATTGACAGAACACTGAACATAGATACAGTTTTGCTTCTATATATTTTCTTAGTTAAGCATAATTTCTATATGCAGCAACATGCATGTATAACCTTGCAGTGTCCTGTACCCAGATCTGTGCTCTCCCCAATAGGCAGATGTTGGCTCTGAAGATCCAAGAGACAGAAGCCCTTTGTAAAACTTTGCAACATTTCATACTTTGTGAAACATTGCAACACTTCTCAGATAAGAGGAGCAGCAACTACTGCCTTTCCTCAGATTGTGGCTTGGGTATGCATGGTGGCCCACAGTGGCACTGGTAAGTCAAGTAATCATAAACAGCAGCCAAGATGCACTGCAGGCCACTAAACAACACTCCCCCTTCATCCCCACATTGTCTACTGTGTGTAGTCTCACAACAGTTGATGGGAGGCCACAAGCAACTGCAGCTGAACACCCCAAACACTTTTCTCTCCATCCCGCCCCCATCCATCCGTGCAGGACAACTGCTTTGATGCATGACTGCACAGCTCTCAGCACCCGAGGCTGCATGACAACTCTTACAAGGGTCCTGCTGAGCAGCCTCCATCCCTCCTGGGGCACTCGCGCTCTTTGGGGTGGTGACCTGAGGGAGGACCCTGCCACCATGGCAATGGGCATAGATTATGCCACTGCTGTGTGTGCCTTGGGCCATGTGGGATGAGCTCTTTGTGTAGGCTGAAGGTTACCCTAGCCACTATGCCCTACTGCTGCTGATCCTGCTGATGCCCCATGCACACCTATGCTCGTGATTCAGGACATTTAGCTAAGATGGTGCCGAAAGCAAGCCTGGTCTGCCACACAATTTCCACCAATGGTTGGATGGATACCTGTCACAGCATTACATGACCCTAAGCCCTGATACCAAGGATGACATTGCTGCAGGAATTGACACCTTCCTCGGCATGGGGGTGCACTTGCTCCCGCACGGAAGGGGAAGAGATGACAAATAAAATGATGTGTGAACCTTATCATGACTCTGTGTGTGCACTGTGTGGTGATCTTCTGAGGTGGTGTGACCAAGAGGCTGTCGTGCCATTCTACCTACCCTATGGTAAAGCTCAGTGTGTTCATTCCTACATGTTGGAGAAAAAAGTGACCCATTATTCAGTGGAGCGTGGGGGGTATAGTTGGTTCATTCAAAGTCTTGGGAGCATTGCTGAGCTAACATATTTTCCCCAATGCAACATTTTCACTGGCACCAGCCACCAATGGGGGGGGTGTTTCTAAGGATTTGGCCTGAGGATAAGAATATGTACCCCAGACCCTGTGGCCTGTTGACCCAGAAAACAGTGCCAGAGAACCCTTCCCTGACCCTTCCCCCTCCTCCCACAGCAATGACCCTGATCATACCTGCCTGCCTCATCTGTGGTATTTGTACAGACAGAAGGCTTGAGCCCAGCCTCTATGCATGACTAGGAGAAAGTGGTTGCTACCAGAGGACAAACTAATTGCCTAATGAGTCATGAGTAACTTCCTTGATGGAACTGGAGAACCACTTGATAGTTATTAATTTTATGCCACTGTCGCAGTAAGAGACTGGGTGGTAGGAACATTGGGTGCATGCTAGATGCTGTCATACACAGTGGTACCCTATTATGTATGGCAGGCAATGTGTGAACAAACCTGCTTCACAGGCTTCATCTGGCTTGCTTGAGAAATAGCGGGTTAGGAATCCCATAAATTCATATAGGAAGTATGGGCTGGAAGATCATGCAGGTGAAAGCACCCTACTTAGGGCACTTTTAGCGGTGCTGAGATAAAATGATCACAGGAAGGTATCTGTTCAGTCTCAGAAGACTTCCAAGGCTGGGGACCAACCGCACAACCAGTTTGGGTAGTACATTCCAGATTCTGGTCACCCTTGCAATAAACAAGCTATTCCTTTCACATTTTCTCACATCTATCCAGTCATTCATGAGCAGGCACTGGTGCCTTGAAGCATGGGTGACTTGTGCCTAGCCCTCTGTTGCACCTTGGCCAAAAAGGGACCCTATGGGTGACCCTCCTTGGCATATGCACCACAACATGGTCCATTTTTCACCTAGGCAAATTATTAAGTACCCTTTTTTTTTGGAAAATTGTATGGTTGAATGAAACAAAGTTGCTAGGATGGCACCAGCATGTCTGGTCTCCAAACCTTTTGCACCAAAATGGGGGTGGGAGGGAGAACTTTCTGATCTGCTGAACAAGATCCCTATAAATTGAGGGCACAGGGACCTAGGTGCCCTTATTGATCTGAGATGTCTGAGGCTGAAAAGAGAAGACAGCAAACCAGGAGAAGAAGAGAGCCTACCAAGGCATGTAGGACAACTTGGTCTTATGAAGCAACTAAGAGCCTGGTGTATGTGGTGGGGGACCCAGAGGTGTTAGGATAGTTCACTGTCGGCAACAACCCAATCACAATCTTTCATATCTACCTGGGTGTCTCCAGGAGACTTGCTGAGCAGGGGCACAGCATAATGGCAATCCAGTGCAGGATGAAGACAAAGAATGTGAGACCTGCTTTCTGACGTGGAGTAGCAAGAGCTCATTGGAATGATGCCCCTTTCTGTAAGGTGCCACATTATCAATACCTACAACCAATATAGGCTGTCCTCCACTCCTGCCAGCTTACCAATCATGAGATCCACTGAGTCCGCCTGCTGCCTCAAGCAAGGAAGGCAGTGGCAGTTCAGTAGAACTGGCCTTCAGTGAGTCCAATGAAGAGGATAGACCAAGGACATCCTCCACAGCTGGTATGTTAAGTCATGGGGAACTGACATCTGACATCAGAGCTGACACCTGAGATAAGGCTGGACTGTGATATGAGGGGGGTGGGTTTAGGGATCACAATTAACTGACATGAGATGTGGAGAGGTGGGAGTTAATTCAAGTGACAAATATCTGACAAGTTGGGGGGTGGATTCTTGTGCTTGAAGGTGAAGGACAACACAGAGCATGGTGAAGACTTGTTTGCACCTGGGCAAGGCCTGAAGCCCAACAGCTTGGACAAGCAGGCAGCCAGGAAGACAGTCAGTCAAGCCCTTCTTGTATGGTTTTCTTCTTATCCACTCATCTGATTCTCAGAGCACACAATAATCTCCCCCCATTCATTCATTCATTCATTCCTTATTTTCAGCACTGCTAGGCATAGCACCACTATCTCCACTGCCAGAAATATGCAAATCACATAGGAAGCCTGAGAATGATGACCAGACAGATAGGACTGTCAGTGCCATCAGTACCTGTGTAGTGTGGTTGCAAGAAATAGGAAGACAGGCACGCCCATTGTGTGACTGACCGTTTCCAGGGCAATGCAGCAGGAGGTATTCACCAGAAATGGAGACAGAAAGGCTGTCTAGCTTGGAAGCATAGAAAGTCAATGTTGCTTATGTGGTCATAATTGCTTATAATTACTGGGCATCCCCTGTGCTTGTAGAAAAGATCTTCTATGTAATATAATGAAACTCATTGCATATTGCCTACTTCTTCCTAATGCTCACCTTGAAAAATCAGTAATGGTTAGTTATTTCTTTACATTATGGCTAATAAATCTGTACAGGCTAATTATGTAACTGCCTTCTTTTCTTTCAATGTGGGTGGCAACCAGCAGGAGATTATCAGGCCAAGGTGCCAGACTGTGTCAAATGAACACTGTTTTGCAATATTTGCAAAATAACTTGCCAAACTGACAAAACCAGCACATAAGCAAGAGAAGGGTACTACAGGTTGAGAAGTAGGGTGCTCTGGTTGTGACTTAGGGCCAGCAGGATGGATCAAGGTCCTGAGTCCTACAGTAAGGAAAGAAAAATAGCAGCATTCTTCTAAGGGTAGGGGCAGGGGCAGCATGAGTGTACAGGGTGATAGTGCCATTGTCACCCTAGCCAGGGCATGGCTGGGGGAGTGAGTGGCAGGGGGTGTGGGTCTGACTGTGGGAGGAGACAGTGCAGTCATGACTGGCTATGGGTTACCTGCATTTGGGCACCAGTTCCTCTAAGGACATTTCACCTGCTGCTATGGGTCTGGTTGCAAGTAGGGCAAGCCTGCTGCAAGGCTGCTCAATGCCTGCTGGTGCAAGCCTGCTGCAAGACTGCAAACCTGCTACCATGAGTCTGACTGCAAGTGGTGCAGCAGCCACAGCCAAGGAAAAAAAGCGGCATTCTTTCAGGGGCAGTGTATGGGGTGACGGGAATGAATATGTGTGTTGGGGTGGTGCACATGTCCGTACAGGTACATAGATGAATATAAGTAAAATGAACACGTGCTGGGTTGGGTGCACCGCAGCAGCTGACATGCAAAACGCCTAGCGTCCAAAAAAAATACATTACACCTAGTTATCGAAACAGGGCAGCTAACCTTATCCATTTGTAAGTGCAATTCAAAATGACATTTGCTGGACAAAGGGGTAAATAAAAAAGTTGCCCTGCCATCTGGTGGACAAAGGAGCTTATTACAAGCCTCTGAGTGTATTTGTGTTTGTACATAACAAATCCATGGACATAACGCTTTCGTTTGTGGTGACCCAAAGTAAATTATATCCAGATCAGTTTTACTTTAGTCTTCCATAAAGACTTTTAAAGCATCAGGAAAACCCATACATACAAACAATAACACCACTGGAACTCGAAAAAGGACAAAAATCATGACATGTGCAAGAGCCCTATTGTTTTGGTAGCCGCATCTCTCACCCTTTTATGGCTTTGTGTGGGGTGATTCCATTTGTGGCTACAGTTTCTTTTAACGTCATCAAAATTATGGGTAACTTTTGGTCTCAATCTTTCCCTTGTTGATTGACTGCTTTTCAGAAGGCAGTCAGTATGGTTCTATTAGTCCTTTCTACTAGACTTGAATTTTGAGGGTGTCCTGCAATGTGCAATCTTAGTTTTATTTTAAGAGCTTGACAGACTGCATGTGTGATTTTTTTCAACAAAATGATAGCTATGGTCCAAATCAATTTTGAGGGGAAACCCCAACCCTGACAACACAAGTTCCACCAACACCCATGCTGTGGTGGTAGCTGTGTTGTTAAGAGTGGGTATAGCTTTCATACATTTTGCAAAGTTTTCCACTATCACCAGGTAGCATTTATTTCCCCTCACTGTTTGAGGTATGGATCCAATATAGTCTATTTGTAGCCTACTTCATGGACCACTAATCCTCCAATGTCCCTGGGGTCTCTTAATTATTCTGGCAATAGAGGGGAGCCCCATGTGATAGAGCCAGCAGCCTAACCCCACTCCTTGCCACTATGTGCTGCTCCTAGGACTCAGGATTATTTACTGCACATGATAAGCAATTGTCAATGTGTGATGGGCTAGCTAGCAAAGGGTAAAAGATGATTGGAGGACTTGGGATTCCCTTTCCTCACCAATCTGGTAATGATTGGGCCCAGGGATTTTGAAGGGGTCAAAGATGACTGGAAGACTTGGGATTCCCTTTCCTCACCAATCAGGCCCCAGAGACTCACCCCTCATGTCACCTGATTGGCCTCTTGGGTCACTCTTTGGAGGGGGATAAAAGGGGCAGCATGGCTGACTCAGGGAAAAGACCAGTGAGGGACCATGAGGAAGGAACTTCAAAGAGCTGAGCCAGTGGGGCAGAAGCAGTTGCCCCAAAAGAGCCTGAAAGAGCAGAACCTGCAGGCAGCAGTTGGACTCTTAGCAGCACAGTGTATGGCTGGCAGGAGAGGCTTTCTACTTCAGCAAGGATCTGAGCAGCAACCTGAGGGGTTCCCAGCTTGGCTTCTAGCTGCTCCAATCAGAGACCAGGTAGTTTGACATGAGGCCAGGGTTCCAGGAAGGTCAAGACCCCTAGAAGCTTGGAGCAGAACCAACACTGGTGTCTATGTGGCAGAGTTTCTGTCTACCACATGGGAGATCTGAGTTCAAGTTCCCACTTTTGGTGGCTTGGGGTGAGTGAGCTAACAAGGAAGAATTTCTCTTGCAGTGGAAAGGAGCCATTGTGTTTTCTGCCCTTCCAGGTACCTGGGCCCTATATTTCTCTGTCCTTTGACATTTTATATTTTGTGCCTCTATATTTCCCCAACCAGTATTGTTTGCTCTGCTGTATATTTTGTTAACCCTGTCTTTTGTCAAGAATTGTAAGTGCCTTTCTTGAATCCTGCCCCCTTGGGGCATTTGTAGTGTCCGCTATACCCCCTGATTATGCCTGTTATGTTCCCAGTATTGTTCCTTCATTAAAAGGTATATGGTTAAGTCCCCAGTGGTGGTCTGGTTCTGCTCTATAGGGGGAGAAGAGTCTCTACACCTCCCACAGTGCTTGTGCACCTGCTTTGATCCCTTCAATTGGAGAGGGGGTACCTTTTGGAGTACTGCCTGGGTTACAAATGTATTGCTTCACTTCCTCTCTCATACTTGGCCAGCATCCCACTATCAGGGTTTTGTCTACCCCTAAGAGTCTTGGGATCTGCATGTGGGGCAGGGAGTAGGGGAGACTGATGGTTCCATTATGTGGGAATCCCCTCAGAGGTGCACGAGTCACAGGAGCTGCAAGTGAACTGTGGAGAGCCCCACACAATGGAATCATACATGCCTGGGCCCCATGCTCCTGCCAATCTGGGCTCCATACTTCTTCCATCCCTCTCAGCATGGACCCCATGCTCCAGGCTCCACACTTCAGCTGGTCCTGGCCAGTAAGGATGGGAGTGAAGCACACTGCACCCATGACAGTGGGCAGGGCTTGACCCCAAGGAAGCACAGCAGGGGCAGCCACAGGCCAGGTATAATTAATTGGTGGGCTCCTACTCAGCTCCCTGGGACTCATGCACCTCTGAGGGGAACCCTGCATGATGGAACTGGCAGTCTCTCCTGCTCCCTGCCACCACATGCAGATCCCAAGACTCTGCCAGGAGTGATGGGAAGCCCTACATGATGGTGCCAGAACAACTCTGCTCTGCTCTCTGCTGCCCAGGCCAAGTCGTAAGAGCTGCATATAGTGGCATGGAGCAGGGCCAGGCCACTGGCTTCATCATGTGAGCCTCCCACCTGGTGGCATATGGCTCTAGCCAAGTCCCAGGACCTGCACATAAGACACAGGGAACTCCACATTATGAAGCCAGAGGCCTGGCCCTGTTCCCTGCTTCCACATGCAGCTCCCTGGACTTGGCCAGAGCCACATACCACCAGGGGACTCTACTTGCCATGGGCCATGAGTGTCCTGAGGGCCTACAGCCTGCTGCTGCTGCTATCAGTAGTGGAGGCTGCGCATCATGGGTGGGGGGGCATGTGTGAGGAAAAAAGCCCACATGCACACGCCACTATACCCATATACACGCCCATACTCCCCTCACTCAAACCCATACCTCCCACACAGTCCATACCCACACCATCCCCCACACCTCCCATGCACACCCACACCCTCCCTCACAACCACACCCCACACACACACACACATACACCCCACATCCCCTCATACCACCCCACACAGATGTCCACATCCCTCCACAAATCCCACATTCAAACCTACACCACACAGGCACACACCCCACTACACACGCCCACCAACAACACCCCACCACACCCACACATAATATACAAGAGTAAGACTTTATCTTCAGCTATTATGCAATTTGCATATACACTATGCAAACACACATAACTCAGAACAAAAATATTTTTTTAAATAAAATTAAAATACATGTAGTCCTCAACTTACAACTGTTTGAGTTACAACAAATGGCACTTGCAACCGTTGTAAATTATGACACTGTTTTGAGGTTCTGATGAGGTTTTGACTTTACAATGCTGGACACAACTGTTTTCAGCTGATAAATCAGTTGTGGTTGGGCATGGGGGGGCAGATTAATGCCCCCACAGTGAGAAAGGGATTGGGGCTGGGGCTGGGGCTGGGGCTGGGGCTGGTACAGGGGCTGCCCAGTGTGTAGGGGGGATACGGGGAGGTGGTGGCATGGCTCTCACTGCCGCACACCACCAGTCCAGGAGGGCATGAGGGGGAGCATGTGCCTCCAGATCTGTGTGGGGCAGGCAGGGCCAGGGCTGCACCAGGCTGTGCTCTGGGTTGGCAGTAGAAGGTGCTGGGAGCAAAGGCTATGCCCTCTTTCCACTCACCCAGCCACAACAGGGTGGATCCACTGCTGCCTCTGGACAAGTGACACACAATGGCTGGAGCCACTGTGGCCTCCTGGCCCAGCCCCAACCTGACTGGGCGAGTGGCAGCAAAGCATGAGGGGGCATATGCATATGCCCCTGGATATGCGCAGGGTGGGTGGGGTTGGGGCTGTGGTGGGGGCTATGGTAAATTTTAGGGTGGCTGCAGCCATCCTATAGCCCCTGCTCTGCCACCCACCCCACACCAATTTGGGGTCATAGTCCCTACTCCCCCATGCCCTGCCACTGCCACCACTATGACTCGCCCATCTGGACCAGGGCGGAGCAAAGCCATGGCTAATCCAGGAGGCGCAGGGAGGCTGGGGTGGCTCCAGCCTCTGTGCACCACTTGTCTGTTAGGCAATGCAGCAGCTCCAAACCATCCTAGCTGGGCAAGTGGCAGAAGGGCATAGGCCCCGTTCTCAGCACCTTCTGCTACTGGCCTGGAGTGCAGCCTGGCACAGCCCTAGCTCCACCTGCCTCACACAGATCTGGGGGCATACATCTCCCCCCGCCCATGCCCTCCCAGACTGGCAGCAAGAAAAACAGTAAGGGCCACTAGACAAGTCACCAGACAAGCAGCTCCCGAACCCTGCACCAGCAGCCCACAGTGGTGGGAGCTACCACCCCCTCCCCCTGCCCCCCCCACCCTGGCAGGGCAGCCCTTGCCCCAGCCCGTCCTAGCCCCAAACCCAATCCCTCCCTCAAGGTGGGGGTATTGATCTGCCTCCCTGACACCACCATCACAACAGACTTACCAGCTAGAGGAAGCTGTGCTGAGTGTGGTAAATTAACCAATCCCCCATTTATAACATTGTTCCTATGGGAAAATTAGTTCTGAGTTACAACATTTTGACTTAAGATGCAGTTTTCAGGAACCAACTGTGTCATAGGTCTGAGGACTGCTTGTACGTTATAGAAGATGTTTGATTTTTAGTACAGGATTTGGTTTTTTTTCTGGTTTCAAAATTGCAACCCACCCCAAAAGGAGTATTTCCAGAGGCAAAGGGAGGGACTTCTGGTGGCAAAGGTCAGGGGCTTAGGGTGGGACTTCCAATCCCAAAATGGTGGCCAGGGGTTGGGGCACTATCAAAGGGCAAGCTTACTCTTGTGGCCTTCCACACTCACCAAAACTCATTAAGTGGCTCTCCAGCCTAAATTATTGCCCACCCCTGTGTTAAGGGAACTCCCTTATCATGAGTGATCCGGGTTTTCCATTTGCCATGGAAAAATGTGGTAAAATGTGGATTTTCTCATTTTAAGAAGAAAAACATGGATTTTCTCCCTTTAAAGGAGAAAAACATCAAGTTTCCAATTTCAGGCTGGCACAGTTCCAGCCAGCAAGGAGCTAGGGGAACTGAGAGGAGGGCAATCAGGCAGGGGGTGCACCACATGCATGTGCACACAGTCAGGCAGCATGAAAAGCAGCTTTCACAGCTCCCTGCAGGTAAGTCTTGGGGGAGGGGGGAGAATTGAGGCCACCATAGTAAAGTAGGGAGTTGGGCAGGGCTGGGGGCACTCCCCAGCCAGGGCAGTGTATGGGGCCTGGGGCTTGGGGTCCAGGGCCAGGGTGGGAATGTGGGGCCACAGAGCCTGGCTGGGGAGCAGGACAGAGCCATGGGCAGCTAATCCAGGAGGTGGCTGGCTCCCTGCCACTGTGCATACTCCTGGGAGGGGGGTGAATGGCATGGGGGATACATGCATCCCAGTTTTGTATGCAGGGCAGGGGCAGATGTAGGCTGCTCACTGTGGGCTCAGGGTTTCACACCCTGGTACCCTACCCCCAGTACCCTCCAAGGCCCACTGGGTGGTATCTGGCACAGCAGGACAGAGTGGGGCAGGGAGGCTCAGTGCCATCACCAGGAGCCCTGCACTGCCATGGCAAGGCACTCCCTGGGGTGGCAATGTAGAGTTGTGCCCCAGGTGTGACAGCCAGAACCAAGAGGGTTTAATAAGCAATAATGTGTGCTTCTTGGAGGCATTTGGCATTCTGCCTAAATAGATAATATTAGTTAATATTAGC
>JAGPOW010003287.1:173626-185640 GCA_030014935.1 Caiman crocodilus
ACCGTCTGACATTGGCGGCTCATGTTCATCTTGGCATCAACAATGACGCCAAGATCCTGTTCCTCCACCGTGCTAGTAAGAGGGGAGCTTCCCAGCCAGCATGTGTGCTGGGGGTTTCTCCCCAGATGCATCACCCTGCACTTGTCCACGTTGAATCCCATCCTGTTCCTGTCCGCCCACTCATGCAGTCGGCCCAGATCCCACTGCAGCCTCTGGTGTCCCCACCTCCCACAGTTTGGTGTCATCAGCAAACTTGGATAGCTTGCTTTCCACCCCCTCGTTAAATGTCATCAGGTTCTCATCTGCCCATTTTTTGAGCCTGTTGAGGTCAACCTGGATTGCCCTCCTGTCCTCAAGTGTGGATATTTTACCCAGAGTTTGGTTTCATTGGCAAACTTGGCCAGTCCACCTCTGATGCCAATGTGGCATACCATTAATGAAGATGTTGAACAATATAGGCCAAAGACAGAGCCTTGAGGGACCCTACTGGTCACAGAGCACCATGACAATTGACTTCCATCAAACACCATTCTCTGGGTCTGACCACATAGCCAATTCTCCAGCCAGTGGATTGTGGAGAAGCTGAAGCCACAGTTGGCCAGTTTTGCCAAGAGGCGATCATGGGATACCAGATAGAAGGCTTTTTTAAAGTCAAGATATATAATATCAATCCCTTCCCCCTTGTCCAGGTGATAGATCACCTGGTCATAAAAGGAAATAAGATTGGTCAAGCAAGACCTACCTGAAACAAACCCATGCTGGCTATCCGTCAGGATTTTGCCATCAGCCAGTCTGTTGAGAATGATCTCTTTGACAGGACCTTCCTCAGGATAGAGATCAGGCTGATGGGCCTGTAGTTTGCTGGATCCACTTTGCTCCCCTTCTTGAAGATAGGAACCACATTGGCCTTCTTCCAATCTTTGGGAACTTCACACTTCAGGCACCAGGAGTTCTCAAAAATCCATGCCAGGAGCTGGGTTATGATGCTCGCCAGCTCCTTGAGTACCCTGGGATGTAAGCTGTCAGAGCTGGCTGACTTGAAGGTATCCAGCCTCTCTAGGTATTCCTTCACAAGGTCAGCATTGATGGAGGGTAAGAAATCTCCCTTACCCAGGCCTTTCTGTCCTGTAATGGGTTAAAAACCCTTGGGACTGGTGAAAGGCCAGGCAGGGAGCTTCCCACCATGGTGGCAGAAGGCTCCCAGCAGCAGTACCAAGTCCCACCCCCTGCTCCACTGGAATCTGGCCTGCTGTGCCAGGTTCCTCCCACTGGGCTGTGGAGGCCCCCATTGGGAGAGCAGCAGGGCAGGGAGCCCTGAGCCTGCAGCCACCAGTCCACATTCACTCTTCCCCACAGGCTCTGCTTCAGCTGTGCCGTCCATGGGAGAGGGGAAGCTGGGCTCTGCCCTCCATTCAGGCTGTAGCAGCTTCCACCTCCTGTGGGCAGCAACCAGAGCTCAGTCACTCCTGGGAGAGCAGAGGGCTGTGAAGTCTATAGCCCTAGCATCTGGGGGCCCCCGCAGATAGGGCTGTCTGGGCAGGAGGTTGTCGGTGGAAAGTGAAGGGCACCAGCAGGGCTGTGGAGCTATGTGTGGGGAATGAGAGGCACTGGCAGGGCTGTGGGGGTTGTGGGTTCTGAGTGAAGGGTACTGGGAGGACTGGGGGACTGTGGGTCCTGAGTGAAGGACACCAGTAGAGCCAGGGGGCTATGGGCCAGGAGTGGGAAACACTGGCAGGGCTGGGGGACTGTGGCTTGAGAGTGAGGGGCAACGGAATGGGAAGAGCACTAGTATATCAGGGCTGCTCAGTGCCACAAAGCAGTGGAAGGAGACAGCTGCAGGTGGACCCATGGTGTGGTGAGTGAAAGGGTAAAGGAGAGCTCTGATTTTCCATGATAACCCCCCCAAAATCAAACTCCAAAATTTATAGGTATTTAGAATTTATTTTATTACTAGCCAATTCCCCATCAAGAATGATGGAGCAGGGGAGAGGGGACTGGGATGGAGTGCTGCCACCTAACTACCCATGCTGCCATTGTTCTGCCTCTTACAGGAAGTGAGGGTGGACTGGCCTCGGCTTCCCCACCCCCTGTCCTGTCCTCAGTGCCACTTGTAGGGAGCGGGGTGTGGAAGCCTACACCTTTGCTGCGGACTTTGGCTCCCCTACCCTCTATCCAGTCCTCATCACGGCTTAGGAATAATGGCAACGCTCCCCCAAGCTTGGAACACTCTGATTGGCTGTGTCTGGCAGCCAATCAGAGTACAATTAAAGCATTCCAGACAGACAGATAGACTGAAAGACTTAGGCTTTTATAAGATGGAGAGCACCCTCTCCAAGTTTGCTGATGATACCAAGTTATGGGGCAAAGTTAGTACACCGAAGGGCAGGGAGCAAATTCAGGCTGACCTGGACAGGTTGGATCAATGGGCAGAGAGAAATAGGATCCAATTTAATAAAGATAAATATAAGGTACTCCACCTGGGAAGGAGGAATTCCCAGCACACCTATAGGTTGGGGAGTATCCTTACCAGCTCAGAGGCAAAGAGGGATCTTGGAGTCATAATTGACTCCAAGATGAACATGAGCCAGCAATGTAATGAGGACATCAACAAGACTTGCCGCACCTTGTCATGCATTAGCAAGTGCATGACTAATAAATCAAAGGAGGTGATGCTCCCCCTCTATGCGGCACTGGTCAGGCCGCAGTTGGAGTACTGCATCCAGTTTTGGGCACTACACTTCAAGAGGCACGCGGAGAATCTGGAGAGGGTCCAGAGGAGGGCCACTAGCATGATTAGTGGCCTTCATGATAGACCCTATGGGTGGAGGTTGAGAGACCTGAATCTCTTCAGCCTTCACAAGAGACGGCTGAGGGGAGACCTTGTGGCTGCCTATAAATTTATTAGGGGTGGTCAACAGAAAATAGGGGATGCGCTGTTTACCAAGGCACTGTTTACTAAGGGCCCTGTTTATAGGAGGTCGAACTTGATCTATTGAGGTCCCTTCTGACCCTAACATCTATGAATCTATGAAGGCACCCCAGGAAGTGACTAGGAATAATGGGTGTAAACTAGTTGAGAGTGGATTTAGGTTAGATGTTAGGAAGAAATTTTTCACAGTAAGGATGGCCAGGATCTAGAATGGGCTTCCAAGTGAGGTGGTGCTATCACCTAGCTTGGAGGTCTTTAAGAAGAGGCTAGAAAGTCACCTGGCTGGGGTCATCTGACCTCGGTCCTCTTTCCTGCCAAGGGCAGGAAGTCGAACTTGATTATCCATTGCGGTTCCTTCTGACTCTACAATCTATGAATCTATGAATATTAGAATAGTGATTGAGGCAGTGGTAGCCTTCCAAATTGCTTTAAAATTGTAAATATATCAATAAAACATTGCATTCAACGGATACTTATATTTATAGTGGCAATTCATTTTAATTGAGGAAAAACACAGATTTTGAGTTCTTTAATCAAAGAATTGGGGATTTTTATCAGAGAATTTGTGATTTGTAAAAAGAGAAAAACAGGATTCCTAGTTATCATAATAGCTGGATCTGTTCACAAACCAAACAACATAGCATCCTTCTTTTACTTCAGTGAGGGTCAAGGTTCCTCTGAATGGAGAATGCCTTTCTGCTTTTCTTTCAAATAATGGGCATTCATGCTCTTCTCTCTTTATAAGCAAGCTATATGGGGCTGAAAATAAACTAGTTTGGCTTTCCACACTGACATTTTTGTTTATCACTGCTAAGGTATATTTTGCTAATCTTGGATTGGATTCATTGGCCTTCATTAGGTTTTCTAGACAGTGGGCATATCTACACATGCACTTATGCTGTTTTACATTTACCATGGGCATCTACACATGCCCTAAACTTGGGACACTAAAGTTAGTCCCAAGTCAGTCCACACTCAGTGTTACTGCGCAATAAGGAGTATTATAAGGAGTAACATATATTATTCCACAGTAACTAATCAGGCATATATTTGATACCTGCATGATACAGGTATAAAATTTATGCTCAAATCAGCATTTATGCTCAAACCTGCATGATACAGGTATAAAATTTATGCTCAAATCAGCATAATTTATGCTGTGCAGTATGGGTGTGCACACGTAGATGCACCTTTGTACTGAACAGTCATTTCAATTACCACATAGTAAGTGTGCACATGTAAACACACCCAGTATGTATTTTACTGGAGTATGTGTTGTCCTTAGTATGACTGGGACCAGACCAACCAGATACTTCCAATGCTACAGTGCTCACACTAATGCCAGAACTTCTTTCTCACATGATGTAAGGGCTTGGTCTACTACATGCCGATGCCATGGTCTTGACTCAGAACTGCTCTGAGTCTTCACACAGTGGTTGCTAACTGGAGGACAATATGGTTTATTTATTTGAGGATAAGCCAAGGCCAGTGCTTGTATCAAGCCTATTAAAGGCCTTAACTGCTTCTTGTTGCTTCGCCCCCAATATTCCCATGGAGGCTTCTTTTTCAGAAGTTTGTATACAGGAGCTGCTTTTTCTGTATACCCCTCTATGAACTCCCGAGATAATCCTGTTAGTCCCAGGAATGACCACAGGGTGGTAACATCTGTTGGGGCTGGTAACTTCAAGCTCCTATAGATGTGCAGGGAGCCAGCTCTGATGTGCTGGAAATCCAGTGCATTGGAACAGATCAAATTAATCAAGTCTGTTGGAGCACAGAAATAAATGTGCTCTATCAGACTCTAGCGTCATGTGTGTCAGCATCCCCACACTGAAAAATGATGGCAGGGTGCTTTGAGCTAAATATATGCAGATACAAGTGATGCTCGGGCACTTCTAACTAAAAGGGATCACTAAATAAAGGACCCATCTCCCCTGCTGCATCTCCTGGAGCATGTGTAAAAATTCCCTTCTGTATCAGCTCTATTCTCTGCTTGTCTGGGGATCACCCTTCTTTCCCTAGAGTTACAGCTAGATAGGAAATCTGTTGTTGATATAGCTGCACCTTACTAGGGCTCACCTCAAAGCCTGTCTGTTCTATCAGTTGTAGGACTTGTCCTAACAATTTTAGATTTTTTTCTTGGGTACTAGAGTATATCGAGATATCATCTACATATGAAATTTTTCCTTGGTTATTCAATTTATTTCAGATGCTCATCACATGAGTGTAACTATAGCCGGTGTGGTTTGAAATCCCTGTGGTACCCAAGTAAAGGTGTAGTGCAAGGGTAGGCAATGTTTTTTGGCTGGAGTGCCAAAAAAACCACAATGTCTACCTTGAAAGGTGCCAGAGTGCTGGCATATCAGAAAAACAAAACAAGGGCAGAGGAGTACATAGCAGGACACATTGCATATTAGTGTTATAAAGTCTCTCTTTCTATGTAATTAAACTATTGTTGTACGTAAAGTAAATAAGGTTTTTAAAATGCTTAAGAAGCTTCATTTAAAATTAAATTAAAATGCAGATCCTTTCAGTTTAGTGTGATCCTTGCCTTTGCTTTTCCTTGCTGAGTTTCCCAATGTCTGGCTCATATTTGGATACTTTAAGCTGTGGACAGGCTTCGGAGTGATCGGTTGTTAACTGGCTCTGAGAGGAACAGAGGGCCTTCATATGTGAAAATACATATGCACACAGGTATGTAGATCCAAATGCTGAAAGCACTGCAAACACAATTTTCTTCAAACTGTTAAATTTCACTGGCAGGGATGTCCAGCAGTTCAGAATAGAAGCCCCATGCTCTTTCTCAGTAGCTTCAAGTGTACTCAGCAGATCTCTAAACATTGATGCTCTGGCAGGGCACTGTTGGTGCCTGCCATTTTAAGAGCAGAACCAAGCAGCCAGCAGGTGCTTGACTGCAGCAGCCATTTTAGATCTCTGACCACCTACATAAACAGGGCAGTTTGCTGCTGGCAGCCTAGGCAGTAACATTGCCTGGCTGCAAGACTCCACACAACATCCTGGAGATAAGAGTAGGAGTTGTAGGGGATGGTTAGGAGGCTCCTGGTTCTGGGCATGACCTAAAACTGCACCCTGCCAGGAGTGGATAGCCTGGTGGGGCTCTCAGTGGGGTGGGAGCCCCCAGGAAATGCCAGGCCAGTAATCACCCCAGTGAAAGGTGAGTAGGGGCACCTTAACCCCAGCTCTCACCTTCGGGTGGGTCATGTAGCATCAGAGGTAGTTGGGACCAGGCATGGTTGCGACCACCTGAGCCCTGTGGGATGCAGGACCCCAAGGATTCAGAGTTGAAGCCAGATACAGCTGCAGCCATCTGAGCCCTGAGGGGTGCAAGACCCCAAGAAGCAAAAGTGAGGGCCAGACACAGCTGTGGTCACCTGAGCACTGTGGGACGGAGGACCCCAAGGAAAGGTAGTTGGGGCCAGGCACGATTATGGCCAGCTGAGCCCAGTGGGGAGGGAAGCCCCATGGCCCCAAGTGAGGGAGGCAGTGTGGAGCCCCAACTGAGGGGAGCAGAAATGAGTAGCCCCAATGAGGGGGTGGAAATGAGGAACCCACTGAGGGGATGGAAATGAGGACCCCAGTGAGGGGACAGCCACAGTGAGGGGGTGGAGGTGTGGAGCCCCAGTAAAAGGAGCCAGTGTAAGATATAGATCCCCAGTGAGGGGGTGACCCAAGTGGGGAGGTGGTATAGAGCTCCCAGTGAGGGAGCAGAGATGAGGAGCCCCAGTGAAGGGGGGAAAACTAGAGTGTTGGGAGCCCAGTATGTTGGAATGTGTAGAGTTGCCCCCAGAAGGGGCCAGGACAAGCTTATACCTGGTCAGGTAATTGGCTGACCACTACCCCAGTGAGGGTCATGGGAGAGGACCAAAAGACTACACAAGGTATGAACTAGGTAAAGACTATGGCCTAAGGGGCCCGCTCCAAGAGGGAGTTGTTGATGCGTGAAAGAGACCCTGTGAGAGGGGGTAGAGTGTGAGAAGCCCTAGTGAGAGAAGGGCGGTATGAATGTGTGTGTGTCTGAAGCCTGACAACGAGGCCTAAGCTTGGTCCGGCTGTAGGCCAGGAGCACAGTATCATCTGGATGCCATCTATGAAGCTTGGGCTGCAGTGTAGGGGAAGAACAGAGCTGCAGATAGTGCCCCCTAGCATCAGGGCAAGAATGGGTAGCCTCCCACCTTAATTAATATCCTAGTTAATTAACAACAAGGCATAGTAGGCAGGACAGGTGGGTGGTATGCCCAAAGACAGGTGGAGAATCTAGTACTGTGGCTAGTCAGGGAGCCCCACTTTGCCACAGATGCCCATAAATCTGAGCTTCTTAATTCAATGAGCTGCATTTTAAGACCTTCAATACCCATCCACTGAAATACAGACAAATCCAAGTCACTTTCATTGAAGTTTTCTGGTTTAATTAGAAAAGAAAACATTGGGGCAAATCTCTGGAAATCTTGAAATCTGTCAGAAAATTCTGATTCCAGTTCTTGCATTTACATTCCAAACTCATCAACACTGACAGTGCAATGTGTTGAAAACTCTTTTATATGTTGGAAGTAGCAGAAAGTTGAAGTTCAAATATCCTAAGAAAAAAACCTGCTAGTTTTGCAAGAAATGCCTTCTAGATTTCATAAAGATTCAAAACCATTTGTCCTGCATCCTGGAGACGAACATTGAGTTCATTTAGGTGACTGGTGATGCTTACACAGCCGTTTGTCATCATCCAGTTCGGGATAGCTTTGTCTTTTTTGATAAAAAGGCCTTGATTACATCAAAACAGTTTATAAAGTGCATCAAAACCTTGCCACAACTTAGCCACCGGACATTGCTGTGAAGTGGAATGTCGTTATATGCACTGTCCGCTTCTTCTAACAGTGTTTGAAACTGTCTGTGAGTCAAAGCAAATCAAGCAATAAGGAAATTCACAATTCACACCACTGTATTCATCACATTACTAAGCTCTGAATTAGAAACTTGAGCATACAGGTTTTCTTGATGGATGATACAGTGAAATTTGACTGTTGGGTAGCCAATTTGATCTTCAAGTAATTTTATAAATCCCATCTGTTTTTGGACCATGGCAGGAGCACCACCTGTTGTCACACAAAATATTTTTCTCATGTCGACTCCTTGTTCTTCAAAATGGTTTACAAACATTTCCGTGGTATCTCCCCCCTTTGTTGTGCCACACAGGGGTTTTAGGCAACAAAGTTCCTCTTGGATTTCATCAGAAGCACAATATCTTACAACAACCGCCAAACGTGGAACATCATTTATATCCACACTCTCATCAAGTGCAACGCTAAACACCACTGTGTCTTTTAATGAAGTTGTCTGCTTTTTGCTTATGTTTTCTGCCATTTCACTCACACATCTCTCAAGTGTTCTGCTAGAGACAGGCAGTTCTTTTATTCTAAATAAGATCGTGTCTTTATTTGGCAAATCATTGAACAAAACCTCCGAACTGCTGAGGAAAGCTTCTTTTATATATTCCCCATCTGTAAATGGCTTTCTGTTTTTCGCAATGCACTGTACCATTTTGTAACTTCTGTTTGTGGCTTGATTTTTGCCTACACGTAATTTAAAAACACCGATTTCCTTTGTGTATCCTGCTACTGCCTTTTTGATTGATTCAATTCTGTCTGCTTCATCAAGAAAGGTTTGTTCATGCTTCATTTGAAAATGTCATTGAACACCTGATGTGTGACAAACAACACTTTCACAACATAAAGCACAAACAGCATGATCCTTCTTTTGCATAAATCCAAATTCATCAGCTTTTGTAGCAGGGGACTTGACCCTCTTCCTTGAATTTCTCTGTGTTTTAATAATCCTTGTAGTGGCAGGGCAGTGGGAGCCCCCATTACCTGGCTGGGGCTGGTGCTCAAGCCAGGCTGGGGCGGTTGGCAGTGCCCAGCTGGGCCTGCAGGTGGGGGCACTGGGCTGGGGCCAGCTGCAGCGCCCGGCTGCGGTTGGGGCCACTGGTGGTACTGGGATAGGGCTGGGGCCTGAGCATGGCTGGGGTTGGGGCCAGGGCCCACCAGCAGCATGGGGCTGGGGCCAGGGCCCACTGGCAGTGCAGGCTGGGGCTGTAGTCCTGCACAGGGCTGGGGCCTGGGGCCAGGGCCCAGGCCATGGGCAGTGCAGAGCCAGGGACCACTAGCAGCCTGGGGCTGTTGGCAGCTCTGGGATGGGTCCAGGGCCCACGTAGGCCCATGGCCCCAGCCCCATGCAGGCCCTGGGCCCATCCCATGCTATCAACAGGCCAGCCCAGCAGCAGCACTAGGCTGGGGCTGGTGGCAGTGGTGAGGGCTGGGGCCCAGCCCACTGGCAGAACATGGTCAGGGCCAGTGCTGTCTGCGGACCTAGATGGGGCTGGGGGTCATGCAGATCCATGGCCTCATTCTGGTACTGCAAGTGGCCCTGACCCAGCAGCAGTGCTGGGCTGGGGTGGGGAGCGGCAGTGGTGCTGGCCAGGGCGAGACCCACCGGCAGCATGTGGGCAGGCCCTGGCCCAGGTCCCATCCCAATGCTGCTGATGGCCTGAGCCCAGTGCTGGCACTGGGCTGGGGCCTGCGGCAGCAGTGGTACTGGCTGGGGCCTGTACCTGCCAGCAGCATGTGGCTAGCAGCACAGGGCTGGGAATGGGGCCATCAGGGCATGGACATGGGCAGGTCTATGGCTGGGGCCCACAGCGGTGGTGTTGCTGGCTGGGGTCGGGCCCACCGGCAGCACGTGGCTGGGTCTAGGGACAGGGCCTGTGGTGGTGCCAGCTGGGGCCTGCTGGCGGCACATGGCCAGCAGCACAGGTTTGGCTCTGGGGCCATTGGGGCATGGACAGCCCCTGGACTGGGGCCTGGGCCTGGGCCTGTGGTGGTGCCAGGCTAGGGTTGGGGTCAAGGGCTCTGTAACAAGGAACCCTAACCCTGTTACTAAGAGGCAGGGTGACTCCTCTAAGTCTGGAAACTTTCAGTCAGGGCCAGCCGGTCAGGCAACAGGAGAAGGAAGTTTACAAATGGCAAACAGAGAAGGACAGAGAGATGGCAGAGAGCCGGACTCCCAACAACTACGGTAATGTGCCTGCCATCTCTGTCAGAAGAATATGCCATGCACGGGGCCATCTGCAACATCATTTAAAAGCATAGAGAAAAGACAGGCCTGAGTGACACCCTACCAAGGCTGGCTAATGTGGAGGGATTATCTGTGGCAGGGTAACTCCTAGCAAATCCCACTTTGTGAGACCTTGGGGAAAAGGCGTGTAGGAGGCGCCTGAAAACCTCCACCTCCTGAGTTACCGGGTGACCAAAGATAGGCCGAGAGAAGCCCAGCACCAAGGAAGTACCCACAAATGTGAGAACCCACACGGGTGAGTGAGGGCCTTAAACGGGGAAGGTATGTAGCAGGACACTAAGATGCCTGCTAGTCTCAGAGCACAGCCAGGAACCCAGGTGCTGGTTGCCAGGACAACTGGTTAAGGAGGGAATTGACCACACCTGTGCCTGGTCAGCTGACCAGAAGGGGCAGGGCCTGGCCTCCACATAAATCCCAGGCCTGAGGCCAGGAGGGCAGTTCCCTGCTGGCAGCCAAGGGGACAGGGAGCTCTGCTGGAACAAGCAAAGGGGAAAGGCCTGACTAGCTCCTGATGGTGTTAAGGGGTGAAGTATCCCCCAGCAGGGATTGAATGATGTTTTAGCTGGATGGCTTGGATTTTTGTTATAGCTCAGGGGCTTGTGTTTTGTGTTTGCTGTTTGAACTGGTGGTTTGGGTGAAACTAATAGGGGATGGAGGAAGTCTCATAGGGGACCCATGGCAGTGTGGGAACCCCAGCCCCAATGAGTGAGGGGGTGGTGAGAAGCCCCAGAGAGTGGGGACATTGAGAAGCCCCAGAGAGAGGGGGCAGCAAGACAGAGCAAGATAGGCCTGTGGAAAGCCCAGGGAGGACAAGGGGAGGGCCAAATTATAACAAGGCCCAGATCAAACCACGTCAGTATCATCCACAAGGCTTGAGCTGTGGTGTAGGGAAGGAAAAGGAGCCGCAGATAGCTCCCCCTGGCACTGGGGCAATAAATGGGCAGCTTCCCCCTAATTAACATCCATTAATTAATTAAGATTGAGGCATGGCAGGAGAGAAGGCAGGCAGTTGGCCCATAACAGGACTCCAAAAGAGGCACTCCCTCCCCGCCCCCCCTGAAGCCTCCCTCCCAGCCACCAGCCTCAGTTGGATATTTGTATTTTTTTGGGTGGAGAATCAGGTCCATCAATTAACACCTGGGCTTTGATTTTTCAATATTCCAATTAATGTTGGGCCCACACCTGTGCAAACTTATTGGTTATGGTTTGGACAACTTTTTCCATTCAGGTTTTATTATATTTTCTTTAGCTTTGAGAAAATTTATACTTATAAAGTAAAATGTACTTATTTATATTTTCTTTAGCTCCATGTCTTGCCACAACAACATGGGAGAGCTTGTCCACCGTGTCACCTGCCATCTGACATAGGACAGCATTATTACTCAAATTTATCGTTATTCATAATTTTTTAAAGCTATCCATACGCAATATTTCTTGCTGCCTCAGTTTTATCATTTTAAATGTGCCTTGGGCCTATTGGGTCCCTGTTCCAAATTGCTTCACCTGTGATAAGGGTACTAATGATTCTTTTCCATTAAACCCTTTAAGCCACTTTTCCCCTCCTTGTTTTCAATGTAAGAATGGCTCTTTCTCTATACTCACAGTTGAAAATGAAGCACTCATGTTTATTAGCATTGTTTGCTTCAGTGCCTGACCATTTATATTACTTCTAAACTACACATTTACTAGAGGAGTTGCCCTGCTGTCATATTTATGGGTGCTAAAAAAGGGACTATCTGGCACTAGGCTGTCCTAATGCTCTGCCTCCAGAGCATTAGGTTCCAGCTTTACTCTTTCTTTATGGTGGCCTAACCATCATAACTTTGCAGTAGACATGCCATTTATCTCTCCTCCTTTTTCATATTTAATAAGCCAGCACCAGATCTGTGCTGTCCAGGATTTTGACTTTCTTTTGGTACCCTGAAAGCTTTCCCTTTTTTTT
>JAGPOW010003287.1:186031-212536 GCA_030014935.1 Caiman crocodilus
TTTTTTTTCTCCTGCAGACTGCCCTGTCCCTTTTGGTCTGTTATTACTAAAGCTGACAACTGAGGCTTTTTCTTTTTGTTTCTGATAGGCTTCATTACTGCCTCACACACATAGTACTACATTATGGATTGTCTCCCAATTTGACCCTGAGTCACACAGCAATGAGAATGTGCTTTTTGTTTCACTGTTGAGCGCTCCAAACAGAAGTTGTTTGAATAACAGAGTAGCATCCCTTATATTTTGCCCCTGCTGGAGTGTGGTTGAACTGACCCCAGCTGAAATGCCAGCCATAACTTATTTGCAAATATTATTTATTGCACCTTTATCCAGTTTTTGCACATACCTGACACCCATACAGCATTCCATCATTGCCCACATATACTTTTGCAAAATCCCTCAGGATAGCCATTATACTTTCTTCTTCACCCTTACAAACCTTTTCAGACAGTAAGGAAATATTTTCTCCCAAGGCCATGTTTACAATTTTTATCACATCTATCACCATTAGCTTATCTGACTGCCATGCCTGATTTAGGAAATATAACCAATCCCATAAATTATCTCTGTTTAAGTGTCCCAGATTTTTAGCAATGACAATTGCCTCCTGTCTGGATAAGAACTGGATAATCATTTGCCCAGTCTCTTCCTCAATATGGGTGGAGGTCTTTTGAACAATGGAAGCTATAGGTCCTTGACAAGCATCATTTAACCCAGGAGTGGGCAATTATTTTGATTGGAAGCTACTTAAAACGTTCTGGTGAGCTAATGAAGGCCACAGGGGTAGCTCTGACCTATGACAGGTGCCCCATCCCCAGGTCACTATCTTGGAACTGGAAGTCCTGCCCCCTAACTGATGACCTTGGCCACCAGAAGTCCCTCCTCATGCCTTGAGAAGTCCTCTTTTTGGCAACGGGGTTTGCCATCTTAGGACTGGAAAAAAAAACTGGTGGTGGTGGTGGTGGTAACCATCAATCCTACTGGATCATGGTGTATGCATGAGGGCCACCCAGACCTTCAATGCATATGCCTGGGCAGCAATCTTTGGAGGAGTTGAAGCTGCCCAGACCTTCCATCCTCCCTTTAGGCCACTGAGACAGAATCCAAAGACCAGACTGAGTCCAGATGTTTTATGCCTCCATGGCTATAGTTGTATAAGTGTCTGGGAATCAAACACAAGTCTCCTGTGTGATAGACAAGGACTCTACCACTGAAGCACAGGGCACTGGGAAAAAAATTATATTGTAAAACTCAAGCATCTACTATAACATACATTAATTTGATTTTAAAATGTTATCCTGATATATATCTATATCGTGTGTGTGTGTTTGCATGGTGTACATAGAGGTGATTGCATAATAGCTTAAAATGAAGTCTTACTTTTGTATATTGCGCTGGAGGGGTGTGAGGGTATGGGTGGGTGGGTACATGGTTTCTGGGGGACTGTGAGTATGTGGGGGAGAGTGGATGTGTGGATGTGTGAAGTGGGATTGTGTGGGGATGGATAGCTGTGGGGGTGCGGGTGTCAGTGTGAGTGGGTAGATATGGGGGTTGTGGGGGGCTGTGAGTGTGTGGGGGGAACATGGCTGAGGGGGGTTGTGGTGTGTGTGAAGGGGAAGGGTGGCTGGGGTGTGTGAGGGGATGTGGGGGTTGGGTGTGGTATGGGGGTGTGGGTGCATATGTATGGCAGTGCGAGTGGAGCTGCAGGTACATTTGCACAGTGGGGTTAAACCCCTAGGTGCACCTCAGGCACCCTGCCATGAGTTAATCCCCGAGGCACCCCTTAGATGCCCCTCCATGGCCTCCCTTTTAGCCATTCCTAAACCATTGGTTGAAACTATAACCCAGGATTAAGCTTTCTGATAAATACAAACTAAGCCCCCTCTGGGTCCAAACATAAACGATCACTACCTGCCTACATACCATATCTTTCTCTTACCCCAGGTACTATTCCCCTGTGGGGCATCAGCACACTGTCTACCTTCCTTCAGGACAGCCTAAGTGCCAGCTAGATGAGCTGCTGGATTCCCCTTTCTCTAGAGCCCTTGCTTCAACAGGCCCAGACTGTCCCTGGCTCAGGGCCTGTGTTTATGTATCTCTCTGGCCCTTCCCTCTGCTGGTCATGTGCCTCCCTGAGTTGCCACAGGTGTTTTCTGATTCAGCTTACTGGCTCAGCCTTGATGGCTTACTGCTGTTCATCTCTTCTGTGATTCTATGCAGAGCTCTAGCCCAGGAATACACAATCCCCAGCAGTGTGCTAGAGTGTGGCATGTGAAGGCATTTTGCTTGGCATATGTGCCTCAGGGTGTATAGCAGGGGACCTGCAAGGGGCCTGATCCTTTTTATAGTATTACAGCCTTGGTCCCTTCCCCACCATCCACCTTGAGGCATGTGTGCACCCACCACCAGCAATGAGGCCAGGGCTCCACAGAGTCTGGTGCAGCTGCTTGCAGCCTCCCTTCCACCTACTCCCAGAAGCCTGGGCTTTATGGTGGGCAGCAGGGGCCTGCCCAGAGCCCAGGATGGCTGTGGCAGGCAGCTGGGAGATAGACCCCAGTATAGCTGCTTGCAATGGTGCACCAGCCTGACTTGTTGCTAGTGGTAGGTTCAGGCATGCCTCTCGGCAGATGGCAAGGAAGAGACCATGGCTATACTGCCACTAAGATCAAGCCCCTCACAGCTCCCCTACTGTCTACCCTTGGCATGCCAAAATCTCACAAGTCAGGATTCGGGTGTTTTTGGCACTCCAGCCAAAAATGTTTCCCACCTCTGCTCTAGCCCATGGTAGCTCCAGCTAGTTCAACACAGCTAGTTCTGTGATAAGTGCTTATTTACATCCCTTCCACCATCAAGTCTGTTCAGAGGGGCTGGATTGGCCAGCAGGCCCCTGTGGTTCCTCCCCTTTTTCAGTAATGGGGCAGGAGCCCTGTTACAATGATGATCACTTTAATTGTGAAAAATATAACCACTGGCCTGCTTACAGTTAGACTAGTAGATTCATTTACTAAAGTCTTATTTTAAGGATGTATAAAACAGCTGTTAAAATCTGTTCGTGGATTAAATTTGACAACTGAGTTTTCACTTTCGCAGAAATTTTATTTTGTTTTATTCTCTACAGCTTTCCAAAAATGGGTTTAGCAATTTTTTGTGTACAAAAATGATATTGTCATTGGAGCTCAGATAACTAAGAAATGATAAAAAGGACATCTAATAACATTCTTACAAAGAGTGATGGTGTTGGACAAGGTAAAGATAATTACATTTGAGACGCAAAGAAAAGTCACCTGGATGCTGGGAAAGTGAATTAAACACCTCTGTTGGGCTTGCTCTGAGGTGCTGAGTTCTCACTGTAGTAGGGTAAAAAAGAAGGGTAAAGGTGTGACCCCATAGGCATCTCATTGACACAAGCAGCAACAGTGTGTTTCAGGTAGAGGTAATCTACCTATTTTAGCAAAGTCATGTTGCCAATCTGGCAAGTAGTGAATGTAGCTGCCTGTAACAGGGCCCTACCCTGTTATTATGGGTTTAGGGAGTCTGAACAGCCCCACACCCCAGAAGTACCTCTGCCCATCCACCCCAGACCTGGTAGAACTCATTAGGAGCTAGGTAACCAGGTCCTGGGCCATAGAGAGTCCCTCAGCAAGAGAACTGACACAGGTGTGGAGAGTGCAAGAGGGTTAGCCATGTGAGTCTAGAGTAGGAAGGATAAAAGACATTGAAAGCAGCTTCAAGGGGCTGCACCTGGCCGGGAAGCAGGTTGCCTGGAGCCTGGAAGTTGCTGGTGGTTAAGCAGCCACCAGGAGAGACCAAGGAGATCAATCATAACATTTCCATGTAGCAGGGTTACCTTTCAGAGCTTTGGTTGAATCCCAGGCTTGAGACCCTGCTGTTTTGATTAGTGGAGCCCATCCACCAATCAGGAGGCAGCAAGAGAAATAACATCATGCCCCTTTTCTGAGGGGAGGGGGAGAAGAGCTCTCCCAAACCTGACTGAAGACTGCAAACTGTCAGGTCTGGAAGACTTCAGGGGCAGAGCCCTGGAGCATATAAAAGGAGCTGCATGCCCAGTATGTGGGGAAATGCATCAAGGACTGAGAAGAGAGAAGAGTGGGATTTAGAAGAGCTGAGGAGAGTTGCTCAGCAGGGCAAAGTAGCAGCCAAGGAAGATCCCCTGAAGACTTCTATCAGCAGGGAGCAGTGGATGGCTCCAGCAGTTAGGTTCTTGGTGTGCAGCATGGTGCACGGTGTACCCTGGGTGCTGCGTAACGCAGCTCGGGTCTGCAACCTCTGGTGTGCAGCCAGAGACACAGTGCACAGGCCAGTGTGCAGAGCAGAACCTTTGGAGACCCTGGGGTGGCTCGGGTCCTTAACCCCCAGTACGAGGCTGGGAGCTCAGTGCAGGAGGCACTGCATGGAGGATGAAAGACCCTAGGAGCCGCTTGAGGTGGCTCAGGTCTACAGCTGCTAACACAGGGTAGCAGCTCAGTGCAGATGACACAGCCCAGAGGGTCTGGGAACAGACCAAGCCCCAGTGCTGCACAAGGCTGTCCAGGCCTCCAACCCTTAGCATAAGGCGAGGCATCCACTACACACAGCAGTGCCTGTGGCCCAAAGCCAGAACAGCAGCAGCAAAGTCAGGCGGCAGGAAAACGCAGCAGGGACAGAGCGGGACTGAGGAGTAGTAGTAAGTTACCCTGGAGAGAGGGTTCCCACAGGGGAGGCCCCCCCACCAAACCTTATATATATATATTAGGGTTTATTGTTTTGTAAACTTGTCCTTACCCTTTTATGATTTTGTTGTGATAATAAATCTGTATATAGTTAAGTAACTGACTGGATCTGACTCTATAGGGGATGGAGGCAGCCTCTGGGCTGCTGTGTCCCTCCACAGCACACTGCCCTGCCAATAATTCTCTCAATTGGAGAGGGAAATATGAACCCATGTACACCTGGGCTACATCTATCATGGTAGCCATTTAGGATTCCAAGATAGCTGTTGCAAATTTACAGTTTTGTTCATCATTAGGTAGCCAAAAGGCCTGCAAAATAGCTACATCAATTCTGGTCTGTTTCAGATTACCTTGCTATGAAAACCTCTGATGGAGATTGTTGACAAGAGATTCATCCTTATCACCCTTAAGCAAATATTACAATGGAGCTGATAGCATCACTGAGTCCAGAGAAGCATGGGAGGTACAACTCAGAATCTGCAAGTTGCATCCTATGTCTCAGTAGGTTTGCAGTCAATGATTAGTCAAAGTACACCTGCAGGAATTGTGTGAAAATAAACAAGGAACTCATTCAACATGGAACAGTTGCTGAATTCAACACTTGTTATAGTAGTATTCTTGACAGACTATCATGTTGTGTTGATCCTGCACTGCAACATTCCAAAATCCTCAATTGGCACTGTTCTTTTTTATAGAGATACTCAAGCCAAGCAGCTGCTCTAGACTGGGGCCAGCATGCCACATGGTCACCAGGTGTCTCACTCTGTTTTCAAATCTTGCTTTCCATGATTCGGTGTAAATGAAAAGAGATATAAGGAGGTAGTACCTGTTCAGAGAGAGTTGGCTAAGGCCGACATAGGTCATGACGTGTGTGGGTCTTCTTGGGGCTCTCTCTCCCCTACACTTCTCCCCTTTCCACTTGGGGTGCCAGTTGGTTCTTGATACAAATGTTTGGCTGTCCTGAGTGACTGGTTTGGCAGCTCAGGTGGAGAAAAAAAAAACAACTTGTCTGTAGTCAGCGTGTTTCAGCTATGATCACTGGATTCTACTGCCAGTTCAGAATTAGCAGTGCATGACCTGCATAAAGAAACAAAGACACTGATAACATATTAAATAATTGTGCCTTAGGCTTTTCTCTGGCCCTACAGGGCACTTCAGTTGCCTCTTCTTAGCAATCCTAATCCTCCAGTGCTTGCCCTGTATTTGTTCAGTCTGGGTGAGCCTGTCTGTCCTAGATGGACCTTGGGAGTAATGTGAGGCCAGGGGTGTCACAAACCCCGGAGTAGCCCCTAGGGGTACCTGGCTTCTCCTGGCAGTGTACCAATCAGGAGTCAGTCCAGAGAGCTGAGGCAATCAAGATCCTGGGTTCTGGTCCTCTGCCTCCATGAGGAAACATGATGAGAGCTCTCACCTGTCTGTGTATTTCCCCCTCCCTGGGGCTGGTGCATGCTTCTGTAGGGAGTTCAGGGTTAGCATTGTCCCAGCCGCCTGCGGAGGGTTCAAGATTGAGTATGGTCGGGGATAGAAATGTAAGAAAGGTTTATTGACTGAACAAAAACACAACTACGCATAGTAACAAGACAGACAAAAGCAATTAGCATTGGCAACTTATCGGCAGTTCCCTCTGATGCCTGATACACAGCAAGCTTCTTTTCCTCAGAGTTCAGTGAAGTTAGGCATCCCTGAATGACACTGTCCAAAGGGATATTGGAAAGGACCGTGGAATGCAGTTCTTGGGTTCTTCAAGGTCCATGGGCCCACTGATCCAGGCAACAGCTAACTAATTCTTTTACAGAGCTGTCTCTTCCTTCTGAATGGTTTCCAAATATTCCAGCTCATTTATAGCTTCTGAGTGATACTGATAATGAATGACCAATCAGATTCCTTTTACTTCAACTGTCCTTAGACTGACCAGTTAGCAATATAAGTCTTGCATTTCTTTGATAAGGTAATTTTAACTATGTCACAGGGCTTTACTACTTAAAGACTTTGCTAAATTTACTAGGCCTTACTTTATACAAGGCTTCACTACATCTTAAACTTTAATTAGGCTTTTAGCAACAACATAAAGCTTAATATCTAAACAAATACAGAAAAACATATAGTTTAAGAGCCTTCAGCAAGCACCTGTATCACACAGGCATAATTTCAGCTGTCACAAGCATGAGCCAATATGGCCCCTCACTTGCCTCCATGTGCCCTGCTGTTGCTGACAAGTGCTAGGAGCCCCTGAGGGGCTCATTATCCCCTCCATCTCCAGGCCCTAGGTACACCAGCGGCTTGTTCCCTCTTTGGGCTGCAGCCCAAGTCCACATGGGGTTGAGGCTCTGACCCCTGCCCCAGTCCAAAACTGGAGCCTGGGGAACATTTGCCATACACTAGCTACCTACCCGACAATGCAGCAGAGCTTGCTGTGGGATCATGGGCTCATCATTTACCTGAGAGCCCAGCCAAGGATCTGCCATCTCTGGGGCAGTAGCTTCCATCCCAGTGAGTTTGGATCTCAGCTTTGTCCCTGCTACATTGCTATGGTTCTTGCACACAAAAAGCTTTTTTTTTTGAGAAAAAAAGCTTCAATAGAGCTATAAAGCTTCAACTTATTGAAGTTGAGAAAGTCATTCAAGGTAAATGAAAGGGAAACCCTACCAACAACATCAAGTGAAGAACACATTAAGACAGCAAGCAGATCATGTTCTTCAGCAGTTCACTGGAGGATAAGCATATGCTACTGGAAACATTCTAATGAAAAGAGACTGAATCAAGTGTTGTCATTTGAATCAGCCAATGCAATATACAAGCTGGTATAGAATGAAGTATTGCATTGCTGAATCAATGTCAAAGATCTAATAGCTGCTGAGGCATGTTACTATCTTGAATGCAAGTGGGAGTAAACAATGGAAGCAACAAGTCTCTCTTTCCAATTCAGATGTGGAGATTGTTCAAGAAGAAATTCTTCTTTCTCCTGAAGCAAAAGCATGGCATCAAGTGATTAATGAACTAAATGCCAGCTTTGCATGGAGAAATATGTAAAGTGTGAAAAATACTTGAAAAATATTGTGATTTAGTACAAGATAAAGGTGGTGAATGTCCTCTGACCACACTGAAACAAATGAAGCAAGAACTTCAGACTTACTACAAAACAGCGATTCAGTTTCATCTCCAAAGAAATTAAAATCTTCCACTCCTTGTCTGCTGAACAAGTGGTACAGCTGTACAAGTGGTTGTAACTTCTCATATGAATGATAAGGAGGTCATTGACCAGCAGCTCAGAGAAGAGTTTTTGGACATACAACACTTGTACTATGCTGCTTTCAAGATCAAAGATTTGAAAGTTATAGTAGGCATGAAAGGATACAGAAAGCTGAATGAAGAGCAAGTGCAAAAAATTATTCCTGATAGCATTTACACATTGATCCATTTGATTTTGGAATATGACAATGAAGAATTAGATGTTCAAAGTTATGCACAAGATAAGAATCTAAACAGAGATGTAATGAATATATGTAAGGATTTGGTTTACCTGTTATCAAAGGGCAAAAAGCTAACGCCAAAACATGCTGGATTGAAAACATGCTGGATTGAAAACATGCTGGGCTGTGTGAAACACCATCATTTCATTTTGACATCTGTTTCACTGTTTTGAAGGGACAGTGTTTTGTTTCATCATTTCATTTAATTTTGAAGCACTGTCCTGTTTAATTTCATCCAAACTGTTTCGATGAGTTTCGACATGTTGCCCATAGGCTATTATGGGGAATCATAAAAATGCCTAAAACATTATCATTTCCTGCCTGATTTGGATGAAAACTGCAGGGATGGTAACCCCTTCTGAGGGCATGAAGCTTGCCATGTTTCAAGGAGATGGGTGCAGAGGTTTCTGGGAAACTGCACCTCAAACTGTTAAAAGCAAAGGTCCTGACACTTGCCAGCAGCAGCAGCCTCCTCTCATCCAGCACACAAATCCAGGGGTTCGCACCCCCAGGAGGGCTGAGGGGCTGTTGGACTCCTCCTGGGGGTGTGGGGCCCCAGATCTGTGTGCCAAATAATAGGAGGCTGCAGCTGCTGCCTAAGACTAGAAAAGTTTGCTGCTGCTACAGGCTAAGCTTCTTCTCATCTGGCACAGATCGAGGGGCTCACACCCCAAGGAGGAGTCCAGCACAGCTGGACAGCCCTCCTTGGGGTGCGAGCCCCTGGATCTGTGCCTGGATGACAGAAGGCTCAGGCTGCCTCTCCCACCAGGGACAGGTGCCCCCTGCTCGGCTACAGCCCCCTGCTCAGCCTGCACCTGGCTCTAGCCCACCTGCTCAGCCCGCAGCCAGATGTGGCCTGCTCATTAGTGCAGTGGCTGGCTATGGCCCTCCTGCACGCTCCCTGCCCAGCTCCAGTACGCCCCTCTGTCACAGGCCAGCTGGGCACTGTGAGTGTATCAATTTAGTTGCAGGCTGACTGGGTGCTGCAACTGTATCAGCCCTGGGCTGTTTAGTTTGGGATCGAGGCGGCAGAGTTAGGAGTGAAGCAAAGGCAAATTTATTATACCTTACACACAACAGTTAACAAAAAGATAAAATGCAATAAGCAGACAATGCAGTTTTAAAGAGCTAATAGTAAATAATAGCAAAAGATAATAACAATAGGTAGATCAATCTGTCACAGGCCAGATGGGCATTGAGAGGGTATCAGCCACTGGGCTGTTCAAAACAACAAATAGAGAGACATGGATTGGCAACTCGATGCCAGGTGCAGCTGCTCTGTGCAGCCTGAAAGTCATGCATAAAAGTGAAGTCAGGCATCCCCGATCAACGCTGTCAGAGGGATTACGGGGGAAGAACACTTGATCAGGATCCAATCCTCACTCACACCAGGAGTTTGGGGTCCAGGCTGGGAAAAGCAATTACTGTTCTGTTCCCTCCTTCTTGCTGGTCACCTGCCGCACGCACTTTTGTACCTAGTCTTATGCTAATCTGTTGGCTTTAGAGCCACTCACAATCTTGGTTTATAGCTGTTATCCTATGGGATTGAAAGATGTTAAAAATTATTATAAAAGGTTACCCAAACCCAGACTCAGGTTTATCCAATAAGCAGATTACAGCGCAGCATCTTCAGGTTTGAAATTAGCATTACTCCACCTAAATCCTTTTAGGTTTCTCTGAATATACTTTCTTGGGATGTGTTTTTCTGGAATGGGCCAGATGTGCCAGGTGGTTGGATCCAGTTTTTATCATCAAGGCTGAATTCTGAGCAAAAACCATTAGGTCAGCTAATCTTACAGCTATTACTTCGCCTTTGACATCCAGTCAGTTCCACGAACAGTTACAAGTTACATTTGCGGGTTACAAACTTACAAGCTTTATATTAGACAAAAATTCCAAATGCCTGCAAGAAGCACATATGTATTGCTTATTAATCTTTTTGGTTCTGGCCATCACACCCCTCCCCTGCCCTTCCAAAACATTTTGAGGGTCCTTGTTTATTTCAAAGCTATTTCTAAGCCTTTTGTTTAGTTTTGACTTCACTGTTTCAAGCTCAAAACGCATCAAAACAACTTTGAAAAGAAACACCCAATGAAATTTAAAACAGCCCTATAGGTTAGATTTGCATCAGGCAACTATATCTAAGAAACTGGTACAAAGTCTTCTGGATGCAACATACTGTATGCAACATTTCTTTGCATAAAGACCACCATTTTTGAGAAAAACTTAAAGGAATTTTGGGAAAATGGAGTTGTTATCCCAAGGAATCTCATTCCCAGTCATTTTGTTCAGTTTTCATTGGACAACTTCGACATCTTGTCTCAATGGATGGAGAATCAACATTTCATTCAATGCAATAGTGTAGCATTTCAAAGAGGACCATCAAAATCAGTTGAGGTTTGAAGCAAGCACTGATGTAATAGTAAGGAAAAGAAACTTGAAAGATGTATCGCTGTAGGCTGCTCTGGTGCACACCTGCAACACTTGGAAGTTCTTGGACACATGTCTAGCTGGACACCTCTGATCTTGGCCACTTTTACTCTAGTTGCCCAAGGTCCCACTCTGGGTCCATGGTATTGCAGCCCAAGCTGCCCCTGCAGCATAGCAGCAAGGCCACCCAGTCCTCATGCATCCTGTCCTTGGACATTCTCAGCTCACTTGAAACTTAAATTCCTAGCTGGGGCCAGAAGCCCTGCCTGGGCTGCTACTAAGGCTTGTTCATAAACAAAAAGAAACATAACTAGAAAAAAGACTTATCTGTTAGTAGCTCAGTCCCCATGATGTGGAAGTTCCTCTGGCTACCTACTCCTTCAAGGGTTTGCTCAGGGTCCCCTCACAGACCCACCAGGAACAGCCACAGTGATTCCTTCTCTCATTCCCCTTCCTCCTCTGCTGCTCTTCTTCTCTTCCCTTTCATTTCCCCCAGCATCTCTGGTTGCCTGAATCTCCAGACCAGCTGACCTTAGCTGTCCAACTCAGCTAGCTGTAATTGCCTGCACTAAAGCTGGAGCCCAGCTGGTCATATGCTGTTGCCTGACAACCCTGTTCTCTGCCAGTTTGATAAACTGTATGCTTTGGGAAAGCTGGCTCAGGGTTAGGGAAAGTCATGGGGATGGGGGTGCAGACATCTGAGTCATCTGTGCATCCTGGCCCTGATTCTAGTAATGGGGTTGGGGTCCTGTTACATACCTCCCTTCCCTTTCTTTATCACTACAGTGCTCCTGGGGTGATGGTTCCACAGCCTTGCTCTTCTGGGAAAATAAATCTGCATTGAGGTAACACTTCCCTCGCCTGTGTTTAATGTTCAAATGATACTCCAGGAGACTCAAGCTCCACCTCATCAGAGGCAGGTTATTGGATTTCCTTTTGTTCAACCATTTTAGCAGGGCATGGTCTCACTACCAAAAATGACACCCCTCCCTCCGCCATATAGTGTCTAAAACTTTTTAAAGCCCACTTGGGAGCCAAACATCCTTTTTCTATGGCCACATAAGTTTGCTCTCGGGGCTGTAGCTTTCTGCTAATGTAGGCTATGGGGTATTCTCCTGAGGCATCCCATTGGTAGAACTGCCCCTATTGCCACACTGGATGCTTTCACCTATACCACAAATGGCTTTGTAAAGTCTGGGTTGTGCGTTAACCAGTGATTATACAAGACTCCTTTCACCCTTTGGAAGGCACTTGTATCGCCTGAGTCCACTGGACTTGATTTAGGGCTTTGGTTAATTCTGACAAAGGCACTGGTATTGTTGAGAATGTTGGGAGCAGGCATCTATTATAATTTGCCCATTCTAGGAATGTGCATACTTGACTCTTGGTATAAGGTAGCAGATATTTCTTGAGGATGTGACCTCCCCCTACAATAAAACCCAGATGTAGAGTCTCCTTCTAACCTAGAGTGCATGTTTTAAGATTGGCCATAAGACCTATGACCTGCAGCTCCATAAACATGGCTTTGAGGGTCTATAGATGTTTTTCCCAGGTCTATGAGTATATAATCACATCACGATTATAGGTTGCAGCATATCTTCCATGGGGAGCTAGCACTCAGTACATCAAATGTTGAAACATTGCAGCTGCTCTGTGCAGCCTGAAAGACATGCATAAAAATTTGAAGAGACCCCACAGCATAATGACCACTGTCTTTTCTCATAACTGGCATTCCAGAGGGATTTGCCAATGGCCTTTGGCAAGTTCTAATGTGGAAATATACTGTGAACTTCTCATTCTTTCAAGGAGATCTTCTATATGACGCATGGTGTAGGCATCAAACTGAGCTATGCTATTGGCCTTACAGAAGTCTATACATACCCACATCATCTTGTCCTTTTTAGCCACCATAATGATTGGGTTGCGCCATTCGCTGCATGATTGCTGAATAATCTGTTGTGCTTGCTTTTGTCATGTCTCTTCTTATACTGCCTCCCTGGAGTTTAATGCACTACTTTGCTCAATGGAGTCTCTATCTGGTGCTTCACCAGGGAGGTGGTCCCTGGGTAGGTGGAGAATATCTCAAATAATCATTCCATCAGCTCATCTAACTGCTGCTGTTGGCCCTTCATCAACTGTTTCCCTACTCTGACTGTCTTGGGGTCCATTGCCTGTGGAGCCTACAGTCCAAACCCTGGCAGTTCTGAACTGGGTGCAATGAACTGCATATCCTGGTCCACCCATCTTTTTAACATATTAATGTGATAGGCCAGGGGTTTTCTGCCAGCCCAGCTGCCAAACTTTGTAGTCCACAGGTCTGACCTTATGGAACACTTCATATGGGCCCTTCCACAGTGCCATGAGTTTAGATGCATCATCAGGTAATAGGACCAATACCTAGTTACCTTCCTCAAATTGTTGCTCACAAGTCCTCCAGTTATAATAGCTGGTTTGCTGCTCTTGAGCCATCCTAAGGTTCTCCTGAGCCATGGATTGAACTGCATGCAGCCTTTCCTGCATTTGTAATGCATGCTGTGTGGTATTCCACATGAACCACTCCTGATCTTCCCATCCTTCTTTAACTAAATTTAACAACCCCATAGGTCAAATGTCTATACAGTAACTCAAACAGGGAGAACCCCATGGACCCCTGGGTGCTTCCCTATAGGCAAACATCAAGGAGCCCAGCATCTTAGCATTTCAAATCTTAGCATTTCAGATCCTGGATTACTACCTTTTTCAACATCCCCTTTTTCATTTTGTTAAATCTTTCTAACATTCCGTCAGCTTGTGGGTGGTATATGGAGGTTCACATATGCTTGATCCTGAGGGTCATGCACATCTCTCTAACCACTTTTGGGGATGGGTCCTGTAATATCCATGGCCACCTTTTTGAAGGGTTCTTCTTTGAAGCATAGGTAGCATGGGTACCTTTAGTCACCCTGGATGCACCTGCTGGCAGTCAGAGCAGGATTGGCAGAAGTCATTCACTTCCCATTTTATTCCTGGCCATAAGAACCAGTCTAAAAGCTGGGCCCAGGTTTCATCTCCACCCCAGGGGCTTCCCATGAGGAGCTTGTGTGCAATTTCTAGAAGGGTCCTACAGTACATCTTGGGTATAAGCAGATGGGTGAACTCTTCTGCTGGACCTTGACTCCAGTCCACCCTATACAATAATCTCTTCCTTACCTCAAGGTGCAGTTGGTTGCGGGCCAAGTCAGGAAGTATCACTTCTCCCTTCAGCTTAGCAATGCCTCTTTCCTTGTAGATATGCCAGAATTCATCCTTTCTGGTGTCTTTTATGTGGAGTTAGCCCCTCTAATAGGTAGTCAAGCTCCACTTCTTTCCAGTGATTGCAATTCTGGCTCTGGGTGCTGTGCCCTTCTGCTGGTTTCAAGGCACTAATGCCTTCCCGTTATGCTAGCTTCACCAACAGATTCCACAATCGGGGCCAGTCCTACCCCAATAGCACTGAGTAGGGTAGCTTAGGTGCGAGGCATGCCAACACCTGGTAGGTATGGCCAACAATCTGTACCCTCACCCTGGCATAGTTTTGAGGTTCACCATGGAGCCATACCAGAGCGTACTGATCTATTATGCAGCATTCCACACCAGATCTTTTCTTATCACTGTTTATTTAGAACCTGTGTCCACTAGTGCAAGCACATGTCCCTCAACTCATGCATCTACTGTGAGACATGCTTCATCTGGCCTATGCCCCATCCCGCCTTTGTTTTGTATGGCTCCAAAACCACACTCCATCTCCTCCACCAGGGATGGGTCCCTTTAGCTGGCTGATTCCTTTCCCTGAGCTAGCCCTCTTTCTATCCCCAGGCTTCAGGGTCAGCTGAAAGCATAATGCTCCAGGTGGCCACATCGGAACCACATGGAACTGGGGCCAGGTATTGCCCTCTTCCCCTCCACCCCCCAGTCTTTCAGCTCCCATCTCTTCTTTTCTAGTCTGGGCCCCCTCAGAATGGTGCCCCCTGCCTTGCTCTTCCTAACTCAGGATCCTTTTCTGTGGCAATGAAATCTTCTGACAGCTTCTCAGCGTCCTGCAGCATGCATGACTGCTGTTTTTTTTACCTGAGCTTTCACCCTGCTGTCCAAATCCCATAGTAATTGTTCCAAAATTATCGTCTCCATTACCTCCACTCCAGTCCTTTCCCTTGGGAAGAGACACTCTCTTGCTTCATCTTGGGGTGGTAGCATTAACTGTCTGGGGCTCAGGTAAAGCTATCTTTTCCTGCAGAACCTCTATCAGTGTACTTCCTCTGACATCTCCAGCCACTTCAATATGGCCACCATCACTTGGTCATAATCCATAGCCCCATCCTGGGGTATTTCCTCTTGAGCCTCTCCTGCCAACAACATCCCCAGCCCCAACCATGAGGCCCCAACCGTGAGGCCCACATGGCTCTAGCCCATGGTGAGTTGATAATCTTTATTTTGAATGACTCTAAAAATCTCAGGATCATCCTCTTTGATTATATGAGGCATCCCTGCCAGGGTCACCCCTCTGACCAGCCCTCCCATCACTTGTTGGTTGTCTTCCACTACCATCTTCAATTGTTCTGTCTGCTGCACTTAGAGCTGTATCAGACTGGCAATCTGTGCCCACTGCTGTTTGGCCTGTTTGTTGTCTGCAGCCTGGTGCTATATGAGCAACTGCAAAATCTGCTCCATTTAAAAAATATATCCTTAACTAGTTTGGTTATCCACGTCATGGCACCAATTTGTAGGCTGCTCCAGGGCACACCTGCAATGCTTGCAAGTTCTTGGATGTGTGTCTAGCTAAACACCTCTGTTCCTAGCCACTTATATTTTAGTTGCTGAGAGTCCTGCTCTGGGTCCACAGTACTAGAACCCAAGCTGCTCCTACAGTGTATCAGCAAGGCTGCCCAGTCTTCATGCATCCTGTCCTCAGATGCTGTTAAATCACTCTAAACTCAAATCCTGATCTGGTGCCAGAAACTCTGCCTGGGCTGCAACTAAGGCTTATTCATGAATAAAAAGAAATTTAATTAGAAAGAAGTCTTTTCTGCTGGTAGCTCATCATAGAATCATAAAAATTTAGGGTTGGAATGGATCTCAGGATATCTACTCCAACTCCCTGTTCAAAGAAGGACCATCCCCAACTAGATCATCCCAGCCAAATCTTTGTCTCTCCAGGTTTTGAAAACCTTCAAGGATGGAACTTTCACCACCTCTCTGGGTAATCTGTTTCAGTATTTTACTACCCTTCTAGTGAGAAAATTCTTCCTAATATCTAACCTAAACCTCCCTTGCTGAAACTTGAAACCATTGCTCCTTGTTCTGTCAACTGTCACCACTGAGAACAGGTTTTGCAATCTGTTTGCCCTTCAGGTAGTTAGATCTATTAAATCTCCCCTCAGTCTTCTCTTCTCTTGACTAAATAAGCCCAGTTCCCTCAGTCTTTCCTCAGAAGTCATGTTTCCCAGCCCCTCACCATTTTTGTTGCCATAGGTTGCATTCTCTCCTTTCTGTAGTGGGGGGGCCCAAAACTGAACACAGTACTCCAAATGTGGCCTCACAAGTGCTTAATAGAAGGGAATAATCACTTGCCTTAACCTACTGGCAACACATCTTCCAGTGCAGTCCAGTATGCCATTAGCCTTCTGGGCAACAAGGGCACACTGCTGTCTCATATTCAGCTTATTATCCACTGTAACGCCCCCCCCCAGGGCCTTTTCTGCAGAGCTGCTGCCCGGCTTGAACCGGTGAATGGGATTGTTCCATCCTAAGTGCAGGATTTTGTGCTTGTCCTTGTTGAACCTTGTGAGATTCCTTTTGGCCCAATCCTCCAATTTGTCTAGGATGCTCTGAATCCTAGCCCTACCCTCCAGCATATCTACTACTCCCCTACAGCTTGGTGTCATCTGCAGACTTGCTGAGGATGCCATCTTCCAGGCCGTTGATGAAGACATTGAACAAAACCGACCTCTGGGGTACTCCTCTTGATACCAACTGCCAACTAGACATTGAGTCATTGATTACTACTCTCTGAGTATGATGCTCCAGTCCCCATGATGCAGTGGCTTCCCTTCGGGGGTTTGCCCTCACAACCCCTCCAGGAACAGCCCCCCCATGATAACTTCTCTTCTCAACCCCCTTCCTCCTCTCCTCCTTTTCTTCCTTTCCCTTTTATTCCCTGCCCCTCCCATCTCTGATCATCTGATTCTCCAGGCCTGTGGCAAAGCTTGAGCCTGTCTGGCCATGTGCTGTTGCCTTGGTGGTAAGCTGCATGCTTTGGGGAAGCCAGCTCAGGGTTGGGGAAAGTCATAGCTGGAGACCTGGGCACTCTGGCCCTCGTTCTAGTATGAGGTTGGAGCCCCATTACCACCACGTGATTTTAACCAAGTCATTCCAGCAATGATGATCCAAAACAAGTTATTGAATCCATCCATCTGTAGTATGGGTACTAATACAAATGAAAAGCTTGGCAACACAGCTGTTCAACAGATGTCAGCAGAGCTTCCATGGATACTGGGTAGACTATCAGCTGACAGCCAGGAGAATGTTATACCATACTAGGGTGAACAGCATTTAACCAGTTTCTTTCTGATGATACTTTACCACCACTGATTGTTGGATTGTGTCCCATACTCATAGGTGATGCATAGGGGGACAGTGTGGGGCATGTGCCCCTCCTGAGATTGGCTGCTGCCAAAGCTGCTGCTGCCTTCTACGGACAGTCACTGCCCCACCTTTGCTGCTGACATGGCCACCAGTTGCTGCAGGCAGTCCCCACTTGCTGTCAACAGCGCGCATGGTGGCTGTGGGTGGTCCCGGCTTGCTGCCTGCCACTCACCATCCCCTCCATGCCACTGACATCACTGTAGCCACCTGCAGGCAGCCCCTGCTTGGCCTGCCCTCACTGCCAGTGTCACTGTGGCTGCCTGCAGGCAGTCACTGCTTGCTGCTGACACCCCCACCACGAAGACTGCCACTGTTGCCTGTGGGTGGTTGTCGTGCCCCACCCAGCCTCAGGAGGTATGCATTATTCATGCCCATACTATCTGCACCAGCCTCTAAGAATGACACCATTTGGACTGTCATCATGCAATGTAAAACAATTGCAGGATGCCTGGGACAACAGCACACAGTCATAACATTTGACTAGGCCCTGTATTGCAAAATGAATTAACTTGTGTGGGTTCAGCCAGAAGATACTGAAGGAGTAATCATTTGACTGGGAGGCTTCTATATCATCATGGGTTACCTAATAGCAATTGGTCAGCATTTTGCTGCTTCAGGACTTGAAGACTGTTGGAGAGAAATCAGATTATTTTCAGAAAACACCACCACCAACATAATGAAAAGAAAATTGTGTAACCATGCTATCAGAGTGCACAAGATAACATTTGGGAAAAAAAACAGTGCCCTCAGCCTGCGAGTCCTGTGCTTCCCAGTGCCTCAGTGCCCCAGACCTGGTTGCTTGCCCAATTGGGCTCCTATCTCTCCCCTAGGCTCGGCCTCTATCTGGGGATGTCGTTCCAGTCGACCAAGCCCCTATGGACCCAGCAGGCTCCTCTTGGAGATGCTGTGGGCCCTCTGCTGGCACCCTTGCTCCACTAGCCTGCCCCATTTGGGTCTTCCACCGCTCTCCCTACAGCTGTCCCGGTAGGGCTCCTGCCAGTCCCGCTTCCATTACCTCTGCTCTGCACTTCCCTGTAGTTGCTCCAGCTTCCCCTACACTCACCTCCTCCACTGCTCTCCCTATTCATACTGCAGCTCCGTCTATCGGCTTCTCCACCGGCTTCTCTGCCAGCTTCCCAGTCGGTTCCTCCACTGGCTTCTCTGCCAGCTTCCCAGTCGGTTCCTCCACTGGCTTCTCTGCCAGCTTCCCAGTTGGCTCCTCCACTGGCTTCTCTGCCGGCTTCCCTACTGGCTTCCCAGTCAGCTCCTTCGCCAGCTTCTCTGCCACTTCCGCTCTCGCCACCTCTGCCCCCATTGTCTCGGGCCACCAGACACTGCAGGCGCGTGTTTCTGGCCATAGGTTTCCCCGCAGAACCTCTGCTTGCCGGCCTCCTTCCTGTGCCCTCAGGGCAGCCTTTTGTTTCTGCTGGGTGGTGTATCCTGCTGACATCACCTAGCCCCAGCTGAATATGAGCGCAGCTGATGAACCGCGTGGGTAGTTTCTCCGCACACGCTTCTCCACTCCTTCCAGCCCCTGCAAATGGTAAGTTGGAGCTCTGTTTTTCTTCTATTTTGGCCTGGGGTTCTCCTGTAACCCCGGCACCCCTGGGACAGACCATAAAAAGGTTGGCATATTGTGAGGCCACGAAGTGCTAGATGTTGAAACTGAAGTTGTTGTTGTGTGTGTGTGTGGCAGGGCACTGTTGGTGCCTGCCAGTTTAAGAGCTAAGCCAAGCAGCCAGCAGGTGCTTGATTGCAGCAGCCATTTTAGATCTCTGGCTGCCTATATGAACAGAGCAGTTCCCTGCTGACAAGCAGGCAGTAACATTGCCTGGCTGTAAGGCTGAACGCAACAACCTGGAGGTATGGGCAGGAGCTTAAGGGGATGGTTTGGAGGCTCCTGGTCATAGGCATGACCTAAAACTGCACCCTGTCAGGAGTGGGTAGCCTGGTGGGGCTCTCAGTGGTGTGGGAGCTCCCAGGAAATGCCGGGTCAGTTACTACCTTGGTAAAAGGCGGGTCAGGGCACTTTAACCCCTAGCCCCCACAACATTGTGGGTACAAAGGGGCCAGGCACAGCTGTAGCCACCTGAGCCAAGGGAGGGTATAAGACCCAGAAGGGGCCAGGCATGGCTACAGCCACCTGTGCCCCACCACGGAGGGAAGCCCCAGTAGCCTCAGTGAGGGAGCAGAGATGTGGAGCCTCGGTGAGGGGGTGAAGATGAGGGGCCCCAGTGAGGGGGAAACCAGAGGGCTGGGAGCCCAGTATGTCTGAGTGCATAAAGTTGCCCTGGGAAGGGTCAGGGCAAGCTTGGCTCCAGTCAGGTAACTGGCTGGCCACTATCCCAGTGAGGGTCACGGGAGAGGCCCAAAAGATGGTATGTCTGCCACCCAAGTTGTGAGCTAGATGAAGCCTATGGCCAAAGGGGCCTGCTCCAAGAGGGAGCAAGGTGGTATAAGTTGTTGAGGTATGAAAGAGACCCTGTGAGAGGGGGTGGAGTGTGAGAGACCCTAGTGAGAGGAGGGTGGTATGAATGTGTATGTGTCTGAAGCCTGACAATGAGGGCTAAGCTTGGTCTGGCTGTAGGCCAGTAGCATTGTCACCTGGGTGCCATCTGCAAGGCTTGGGCTGTGGTGTAGGGGAGGAACGGAGCCACAGATAGCACCTCCTGGCATCAAGGTAATTAACATCCTAATTAAATATCAAGGTGTAGTAGGAGAGACAGGTGGGCGGCATGCCTAGAGGTGGGGTGGGGTGGGGAGGGGAAACAAGCACTGTGGCTTGTTAGGGAGATCCCACCCTGCCACAGTGAGAATGAAGTATATGAGTTCAGTGTTATCCTGAGGTCTGTACTCTGAGTTGTAATCTTGCTCTTGTAGGTATGTAAGGCCGGCTTAGATGTCATCCTGCTGTGGGATGTTGGTGTATAAGCTAGTGGTGGCTAGGAGGGTATTGCTGGGAAGGTGGTCTATGTTTTTTAGCTTTTGCAGGAAGTCTGTTGTGTTTTTTTAATATAATTTGGTCTCTGGGTGACAAGGGGTTTTAGAATTAATTCAATAAAACTTAAAATTTCTTCCATTAGGGTTCCATGGTTGAAAATGATAGGTCTGCTGGGGTTCCCTCACTTGTAGATTTTAGAGAGTGTATAAAAAGTCCCTAGATTGGGTAGTGGAGGGATCAGGGTCTGAAGTTTTTCTTATAGTTCAGATGGAAATGATATGATCGTGGTATTGAGGCGAACAGGGGAGTTGAATCTTCCTCTAATTTTTTATAGTAGGTAGTGTCGGAGTGTTGTCTGTTGACTTCTTTTATACAGTCTTCACAGTTAAAGATAACTATAGCTCCTCCTTTATCTGATGGATTTATTACTATTTGGTGGTTGGAATATTAGTGGTTGGACTATTTAGTGACATCTAATGATTGTCACTCTACTTCAAAAATTTGAGGAAGAACACTGCCATCAAGGTACATACAACTACTAGATGAACTATTTAGAAGTAGCTAATGATCTCTTGGGCTTCATCAGGGCTGAATATGAAGGAAACAGGCGCAAGCATTTACATGCCTTTGAAGAAATACTTCCACTGATAGCTGTGCATGATCATAACAATTACATGAGAAGGGGTCCAGTACATCTTGAATGTATGAAGAACTTAGCTAATATTTCTCCTACTGTGTATGCTGAGTTTGTGAAAGTAGGATTCGGGGACAAGACAACTAATCTCCAATCTGTAAACATTTTAACTGACCAGGAAATGGTGCCCATTAACAAGGTTTGCAAAATTGCCAGTGGAATAGTAAACATAACACGCAGCAAATCAGCTGGACAACAATGGGAGCTGAACTACAATGAAAGAGATCACCAAACCAAGATGGTAAAGCAAATGTTTAGGATCAAATAGAAATATTTTGTTGTATTAAAACAAAAGACAAAGAACATGACTGAAATGAGATTACAATGATATCAAGTTGCTACATCAGCAGTTTGAAAATTTCCACATGTTTAAGGGTTCCAACAATGAGCTGTTATGTATTTCTACAGGAGATGTTGTGCCAGAAGTGATTATATTATATACTCTGAATTCACCTGAATTCGCAAAGGAAGAGAAATCATGAACACCATTATCTAAAAATGTCTTATTGCCGATGCTACCAAGAGCTTCAAAGCAAACATACCCAAATCAAAATTGAAAACCTTCAAGGATGTGAAGTCAACTATGGGATAGTGTAGCAAAATGAAACAGATGCAGGATGCAAAGGAGATCCAGCAAAGGCTGGATTAATTTGGCCCTGCAGTGGCTAGGGCCAAATTAACCCATTAGTGGACCCTAGGCAAACAAATTAATGGAACTCCAGACCGGTTGAGACCCCCTCTCCCCACCCCAGTACTGCTGCCCACAGGGAGTGAGGCTCAGAGCCACCACCACAGTGGTGGGGCTGATGGAGAGGAAGGGAAGGAAGGTGGATAGGGCATTTTGCGCCAGTGCTGCAGAGGGAAGGACAAAGCCCCACTGCAGCTCAGGACCCGAGGCATGTTTCTAGTTTGCGTATGCATTAATCTGGCCCTGGTAGTGGCTGCAGAAAGTAGACTGTCTCCTACAGCACAAACTATCCAGATACCCTCTGTCACTTTTTAAACTTGACAAATCACTCAGCATGTCCCACAAAGCAGCCTTGCCATCGTGAATGGCGTGTGCCCCCAGAGGTGGCAGGAGTATGGTGGTGGTAGCGGAAGCTTGGTGGTGGTGAGTGGGGAGCTCCCGCAGATGCTGCCAGCACTGTCGGCAGCAGATGGGTGGCAAGTGCTGACCATGGGTCGGCGACCACCTGCAGGCACCACCGGCAGCGTCAGCAGTGGCCAGAGGCGATCAGGGACCGCCCACAGATGCCGCCAGCGGTCGGGTGGTGAATGGCGGCTTCCCACAGGTGCTGCCGACAGTGTCAGTGGTGCCTTTTTGCAGGGGGTGCACTGCCATGTGCAGGGGATGCACGTGTACCCGTGTCACCCCTGCTTGCCATGGCTCTTCATTGAAGATAAAGCAGTAACTGTTCTACCAGATGCTACTTCTGAGAAATCAGTTGTTATTACTGACTATTTAGCTCTTGTACAGAGAATAGGAAAGTCAAAAACTGCAAGAACATTTGGAGATTTGGCTGATTCCTTTGTACAACATGTGTTTTCTAAGTATTCCAACAGATCATTAGCAGCAGATCCCTTCCCTTATCAGCATTATGGATTAGTTTCATATTCTTACCAGCATACTCAGATGCTGGTAGTAGTTAATTTTCTAAGTGAGGAGCTTCAGAAATAAGCTGATGTTTCTGAAATGAATAAGTGCTCATTGTTGGTGGTTCTGCTGACTGAAAAGCAGAGCACTCTAGCTCATATAACATTTCACAAGTCCATGTGGAGTATTCTTCTGTGATGATGCAGATGTATTGGTTCTTCTTCTGTGGCATAACCTTGTGCCTAAGATTTGGATGAAGAGAAGCAACCCAGTAAGCTCCGTTCCAGTTCATGATATTGTGTCAGAATTGCCTGAGCTAGTCCGTGAATCTCTAATTGGAGTCCACAATGTCATTGTATGACAGGGGCAGCTCTCAAGCCTGGGTCTTATGCTGGCCTGCCCACCTGTCTATGGTGCAGTCCACCCACTCTCAGCCTGACATGACCTACTACATCTTGGTGTTGAAATTTATTTTTGTTGGGAGGTGGTTTAACCTGCTGTGCATTGGCCCAGATGCATGGGATCGAATTCTTCTTTGGGGCTCTGTAACAGAGAATCCTAGCCCTAGCCCTGTAACAGGGAACCCTAGCCCAGAAAGCAGGCCGATCCCTTTAAGACCAGAACTTTCCAGGCACAGCTTGCGGGCAGGGTAGGGGTTAAAAGCTGAGCCTGGCTGGCTAGTCAGGTGATCAGATGGGGGCAGGTCAGAACTATAAAACCCCTGGGCTTGGGGGCAGTATGGGGCAGCAGCCAAAGGGGAAAGCGGTTGTGCATAAGAGCTCCATGGAGAGACTTGGCTGCCTGATAACCGGGGATCCTGGTTTTCTCCGATTAAAAACTGCATATTCTCTGGTTAAAACCCTAAAATCTGTGATAAAAATTAAAGGTCCCCCACAGCTCCTTCCAGCATTGCTGGTGCCCTGTGCTCCCTCCCCCAATCTCAACAGCTCTCCTGATGCCCCTCGCAATAGCCCCCCAGACCAGACCCACAGATGCTGGCACTGACACCCACCCCAGCAGGTAAAGTGTGTGTAAGGTGTGGGGAAAGGGAAGGTGTTGTGGGGGATAGATCAAGAAGGGGGGAGTGTGCCTCTGTGCCCACTCCCAGGAGCAGGGTCAGGGGGTGTGGGCAGGGGTGTCACTCTGGGCCACACACATGCCACCTGGCCTGACAGGAGGTTTGCACATGGAGGCCGCCACCACAACTCTGCCACTGCATCCTGTGCTACCATCCCATGGCCATCTGAATTACTTTGTGGGCAAGTGGCACAGGGCGCGGCAGCAGCAGTGTGGCAGCAAACACCGTGTGCAGGCCACAAATGTGCTGCCTGGTTGGGGGGTGAAACGTGGGGCTTGCATGCAGCAGCATGCCCCACAACTGGCTGCATGGGTCCATGGCAGTGTGTGCAGTGGTGGCGGCTGCATGCAGGTTGGGAAGGGCTTTGTAGGCAAGTGCTGCCACCATGGAGTCATGCCCTTCAACCCTGGATCCTAGAAGTAAGTGGGGCCTGGGGGCTGTGGGGCAGGGCTGGGGAAGATGCTTGGGGGCTGAGGAAATGGGGGGTGCTGGCTGCCCCAGGTGGCACATCACAGCTGGGAGCAGGGCCAGGGGGTGATGGCAGGGGTGTCCCTCTGCAGGGGACTTTGCAGGCAAGTGATATGGGGGGCAGTGTGGTGGTGCTCACCATGTGCAGGCCACACAGATGCCATCCAGCTGGCTGCCCAGGGGTAGGGGAAAGGGAGGCTGGCATGCGGCTGGAGCATAGCTCCATGGCTGACACTGCAGTCACAGTGAGGGATGGGGGCATGTGAGGGAGCTGGGGCTGCGGCTAGCATGCAGTGGCCACAGCCATTTACTTGGAGGGCCATCATGGCAGTGATGGCCACTGCCTCCACAACCTCCCCCTGCCACTGCGGAGCCGTGCCCGGAGTTGTGCGGCTAGCTGCTAGGTGGCAGTGGCAGTGTGGTGGTGGCAGGGCGGCACACGCCACCACCACCCCGTGCTGTGCCACTGCCACCAACCACACAGCTCTGAGCATGGCTCCGCATCGGCAGTGGGAGGTTATGGAGGCAGCAGCCATCACCGCTGGCACAGCAAGCTGCTGCTGCTGCTTCTTGCCTGTGGGGCCTCCCATGCCAGTGGTGATGGTCGCTGCATACAAAACTTCCCACTGCCGCTGCAGAGCCATGCTTAGAGCTGTGCGTCTGGTGACAGTGGCACAGTGTGGGGTGGTGGCAGCATGCAGCCATTCGCAGCCCCAACACTGTGCTGTACTACTGCTGCCGGCTGCACAGCTCCGAGCATGGCTCCGTAGCTGCAGCAGGAGGTTTTGTATGCAGCGGCTGTCACCGCTGGCATGGGCAGTCCCGCAGGCAAGCAGCAGCTGCAGCCCATGCCAACAGTAATGGCCACTGCCTCCACAACCTCCTGCTGCCACCACGGAGCCATGCTTGGAGCTGTGTGGCTGGTGGCAGTGGCACAGCACGAGGTGGTGGGAATGGCTTTGTGCCGCCTAGCCACCACCACAGTGCCGCTGCTGCCTGGCAGCCAGCCGCACAGCTCCAGGCATGGCTCCATGGCAGCATTGGGAGGTTTTGGAGGCAGCAGCCATCACCACCATCACGGCCCTCCAAGTAAGTGGCAGCAGCTGCTACGTGCTAACCCAAGGCCCCCTCCCCATTCCTCACTATGGCTGCAGAGCAGGCCACAGAGCTGTGCTACGGCTACATGCCAGCCTCCCTCTCCCCCTCCTCTGGGCGAGAGGCCAGACAGCATGTGTGTGGCCCACACATGGTGGGCACACCACCCCACTGCACCCCGCATTGCTTGCCTGAAAAACACCCCCGTAGGAAGGCACACCTGCCCTCACCACCTGGCCCTGCTCCCAGCTGTGGTGTGCTGCCTGCGTCTGGCAGCACGTTCTACTCCCTCAGCTCCCAACCATTTTCCCCAGCCCTGCCCCAAGCCCCACTTACCTCCATGCTCCAGGGGTGAAGGGTGAGTGTGAGCCTGAGCCTGGCCTTGGCTGCCTCAGAGGATTAGGCCCTGCCGTCCCCCCTCTCCCTCCCACTCCGGCCAGGGCTGGGGGTTTCCCGCCCTTTTTGCAAATCGGCTCTTGCAGGCTGGAGCTGCGCCAGCTTGTAAGAGCTCTTGGCAAAAGCGGATAACCCACGGACTTCTCTGCTAAAAAGATAAATCCGCATTTTCTCTGATAAAAACTGAGAATCCATGGTTTTCTCCTTTTTTCTGTGGGAAATGGAAAACCTGGACTCTGAAATAAGCGGTGGCAGCCCCACAAGGAGCAGTGTCACAGATGGTAGGAAGCAGAAGCACAGAGCCATGGAAAAAATGTACGCTGGCATGCTGCCTTCTTTAATTTCTATTTGTTATGGTTATAGCCATGGACTTATTGTTGATAGTTGTTTTTTTTTGATTGATAAACAGGTGGTTTGTGGTCAAGGCTGTAGGGAAGGAGGTGGCCTCATTAGCACCTCCGGCACAGTAATAAAAGGCCAAAGGGCCTAGTACTGGAGTGTGCAGTCGTATAGGATGAGTAGCTCAGAGCTGGTTGCAGGACTTCTAAGCCAGGTCCTAGTGGGGAGATCTTGGCTAGTAGCCCAAGCTAAAAGAAAGGGTGCCCTTGGGCAGTGGGAGCTCTGGGCCACTGCCCAGACTGGAACTGGCAGCCTTCTAGCTTCATGTCTAGTGCAGACTTCTGGGCCAGAAAGCCTGGGCTCCATATTGAAAGCAAAAGGAGGGCCCTGGGCCCCAAAAGGATTAAGGCGCTAAAGCCTCAGAGTCAAACCCTATCTGGTAGGTTTAGACTAGTAGGCCTAGCTAGAGAAAGATGGGGGGCAAGGCCTATGGTGTCTGAGAACCCCAGCATAGAAGTGTGATGCTCTACAGACTTGAGAACTTGACAAGATGGGACTTGCAATCTGAGATTGATGAGCTGCCCCAGAGCACCTCCCTCACATTTGTAAGATA
>JAGPOW010003287.1:216882-231051 GCA_030014935.1 Caiman crocodilus
GTACAGAGTTTTGGTGAGTTGTTCGGGGGGGGGGGGGGAAGAGCGGTGCTGACACAGCGCACGAGCGCTCAGCAAAACTCCCTATGTGGCTTGTGGGTCCAAGTAATTGCCCAGCCTTGCTCTAACCCCTGGTCTTGTCCCGTTCTTGTGAAAGGCAGGAATTTGCATTTGGCACACATTTGGAAAAATGTTACCAATCCCCAGCTTACTGCTTTGGATCTTTGTAGCAAAAAGTCTGACCAGAAACATTATCCTAGTCAGAGCAAGTTTGCAGAAAGAAACCATGGCTTCTTAATGTCAAAAGGCTCTCACTAATGTTTTTTAGATCCTTGTTCAGCTCTTCAGGAAATTAAAGGTATATGAAACCCAACATCAAGTGGCTGTCTAATTACATGCATTAGCACTGTATGTGGGGTACCTACGAAACACAAAAAGTAAAAAACAAATAGAAAAAGACTTGATTTAATTTTATTAACTCTCATTGCAGTTATCAGGTGCTAGATGGAGGGAGGGAGTGCAATTTGTACTCATGATTAGTTTATCATTCAAAAGATGCAGCTCCCCCCCCTCAAAAAAAAAAAAAATTAGTATCCCAGCCCGTGCCTCTCTTCTTTTCTCCCAGACCAGCGAGGATGCACTGCAAAGAATTGCTCAGGGCTTGCACATCCCAGTTTTAGACGCTGTGTTTTTATGCAGGAAATTTCACATCCGGGAAATGAAAGGCAAGCAAAGAGTGGAATGCGAAAGGGAGAGGGTTTTTTTTTCTTCCTCTTTTCCGTTAATACTGGCCGGAGTAAGTAAAACCCCCCTTGATTGGAGGATGCGATGGAAAATCTTTGTTGCCCTCTACAAGCCCCTGGAAAGTTGAAGCTGTAGTTACCCCAGGTGGCAGCACTGACGGCCTAGAGCGCAGCGAGCAGCAGAGCCAAAGGCGACATAGGCTGGAAAGCTGGAGGCTCGAGGAGCTGGCAGAGAGGGAGAAGGGGGGTGGTTGTACGACCCGGCGCAGCCAATCCTAGGAGCGATCACATCAATGCAAATAGGAGCACAATGGAGCTAGCAATAAGTGCGCTGCAGCCAAGCTTGAAACGGGTTTTGCTTGGCTGACGGGCCTGCCTTCCAATGGCAGGCGGCCGGGGGCTGTGGGGGCCCAGTGGTGGCGCAGCTGGGGCGGGCCGCGATCGGGCTAGGCTGTCTTTGCGGGTGTCGGGGCTAAACTTCACCAAATAATAGCTGTTTGTGTTTTGGCTGCCGCAGGAGCCATTTTAGGTAAGTTCTGCTCTGAACTTTTGCTTTGCCTGTCCTGCCCGGCCGGGCGGCCCGAGGCGCTGGCGGCGGCCGGGCCCGTGGGCCGTGCTATGAATGAATTCTGTGGCTGCGGCCGGGGTGCGGGCAGGAGAACGAAGGTGGCGGGCGCCTCCTCCTCCTCCTCTTCTCCCTCGCGCGCGGTGTCATGGCGTTGGAGGGGCTCCGGCCTTGGGCGCAGCCGGGTGGCCCGGCCTGCGGGGCAGCGGATGTTGGCGCGCGGTGCCCTTGTGTGAAGAGCTGCAGGGTGGCGCGTGCGCTCCGCCTACGGGGGCCGATGCCTGCGGCCCTGTACCAGCGGTCCCCGGAGGCCGGAGCGCGGCTGGGCGGGCTGCTCTGCCCTCTCGACAGTGGCTTGAGGTGGCAGATAGAACGATGGCGCCCAGAGAAGTTCCAGCCTCGTGGGTAGGGTTTCACGCGAGGAGGCTGGGGCACCCGCGAGGCAACGGCTCCTCCCCTGGGTCTGGTCCCACTCGCTGCGGGTTTCCCTTGCCCGAAGGCCCCGCAAACTGGTACAGCTACCTGCCTCGACATGGATTCGGAGCACTAGTGAGTCATATGCAGTCATGCAGCCATGACCAAGTTTGGTGCAATTTGGGGCTGGAGGTTTGTGCTGATGGAGAGTTGAAAAAATAAAGGTAGCCCCTTTCTGGTCTTCCTCTATCACTTGCTATTTTAAGCTAAAGGTTTGTCCCTTTTTTCTGAAATGCTGGGGGCTCAGAAGTTATTGCTTGTATGTGGATTGTGATGTACCTACAATTTTTAAAGGGAGGACTATACTATTCTTGAAATTTCCAGGACAAAAGCATCCTGTCTGCTTTGCTTACCAGCCTGACTCTTTAGCTTGCATAGTGCAATATGAAATCAGTATGATCCAGTTGGTTTTATGGTCACTCCAGAGTGAATCATTTTTTAGCAAGACAGAGTCACTCTAGATCAGGGGTAGGCAACCCATGGCACAGGTGCCAGAGCATGTCATGCAAAAGCATTTTGCTTATCATGAGCACCTTTGGTAGGTAAGGGGCCAGGGCTGCGCTGCCACAGTAAGGCTCCCCACTGTCAGTCCCTGGCAAGCCAACATCTTACAAGTTGAGGTTGTGAGTATTTTTGGCACTCTGCTCAAAAACATTGCCAACCCTTGCTCTAGACTCAGGCTTATCATATAGGGCTGGATAGCATCATATGGAACAATCCAAGCCTCCAAATCTAGGACCATTGATGCTATTTGCCAGTAATCCATGAAGTAAGTGTGCTACAGCTTAATATGGAACCAATTGAATCCACTTGTGTAGTACTGTGCTGACTACTGCTTGGGACTCTATTGTGGGAGCTAGGATTACTAAAGTGGAATTTAGGATGTTCACTGACTAGTGAGTATTTAGTAGCCCAGCATACTACCAGAAGGTGAGAGCTACTCCAAATATGAGGCCACAAATATCCTCTGACAGGTTTATTTAGCTGCACTTTCAGATGAGGCGCATCAAAAAAGTACAGATTTTTTTTTCACGTGACTTTTATTTTTCCTATTTTATATTTTTGGAGCAATGTTAGTTAAAGTTATGGTGTTAAAAGTATATTAAGAATGAGCTCTTTAGACTTTTATGTTTAAGTGAGAAACCATTCATACAAAGGCAGGGACTTTCTGCTTACCTGGCCTTATAGCAAGCAAAGATCACTTCAACTCTGAATCAAATAATAATGTTGTAGAAGAGCAGTTAGTTGTTATAAGTAACTGGTTACTTGTTTCCATCACTAGAATCTGTTTTGCCTGTCTTGGTGCATACAAAGCAGACACAGATCTAATGTGACATTGCAGCCATGTCACAACACAATAGACATCACAGTTGCATTAATCGCATCTCACTCATGCTTCAGTCACTTCACACTTATGGTACACAGCCTTAATCCTTATCATTTGGTGATTACTTTGTTGAATTCACCATGTCCTTACTAGTGACTTTTATTGGTAATTTGAATAGGTGTCTTAGTGCAGATTAGTAAGATTCTTGGGGTGAACATTGAAAAGTCAGAGACATGCAAGCAAACTATAAAGAGATGAAGAGAAATCATCAGTTAATGTTATTAGCTAGTGAGAACATTGTTCTTACAATGGCTAATATTTTCTTTATTTAGTCACTTTCCTGACAATTACACTAAATTTGCAGTAAAATCAGGAACTGGGGTGGTGGATTAGACTAGTTTTATATCAGTGTAGAGAAAGCTGGCTTTGCTGGGTCAGCTGCTGGCTTTTGATATGGTAGATTCTTTTACTAACTTCTTTATGGAAAGTGATTTTTAACTTGCAGTTCAACAATGAGTTAAGGCTACTGGTTAGGATTTCTGCACTGAATATGCCCCTGTTTAGGGAGCACGGCAGATACTTTCAGAGGCCACAAATGAAAGAAACAACTGAGTGTTGAGAGTGGTAAACATGCCAACTTATCTTGTGCCTATGTCTTAAAGGCTTCTCCAAGCATGCTCTCTGATTATCCCATTACATCATGTTAACCACAGTCTTCTTTAGGTTAGACCCAGGAGCATCTGTCTTTCTCCCCGCTCCCTCCCTCCCGCTATGTACAGGTTTCCCTCCCTTTATTAGGGTTCTGTATGTACAAATTTGCTCTTATGTAGTGTAGTGACCCTTTTTATACTCAAAATTTGTTAAATGCGAAGTAAATTCAGTCTTATGCGATTGGTATAATGGAAACCCGCAGTCAGCTGCTTTGTGTAGTGCATTGTGGGAGTGATGTGCACCAAAATATAGTCTCTTGTGTGGATCTATGCTCACTCATTATCTGTGACGTGTTTCTGTAGTACACCCTGTGATTGTGTGTACTGCCTGCTGTTGATGAGTACCAAAATTGTCTTGTAAAAGTGGTAGAAGTGGGTCTGGCGGAAAGTACAGTCAAGGTCTTGGAACATATCTTTAGTTGTTACATTGTGAAGTGGGTTCCCTTTATGCAAATTTGAGTTATGTGCCATTTTCCAGGAACACATGTACGGCATAAAGCAAAGGAAACCTGTATTTGCTTTATACAAATAGGAACCCTGCCATATTGCTTTCGAAAACGGAATTAAGGTTGGGCTGATTGGTAACATCATTTACGCTGTTGCCCAAAGAGTATGTCATGTCCCTCAGACAGAAAATTGGTTATTTGCCTTGAGCTGCTGTTTTCTAGACTGGCAAGCTTCATTTGGAATTGCTGTGCCTGGGTCCCCTATCCATGTGCTTTGAGGAGAAATAATTATTCTTCCTTTGCTGAAGTTTAATACTTTCTACCCTTTTGTTTTGGGAAGCTAAAGTGTTTTTCATTTTTTTCTGAGTTAAATGCCAGAGATGTGGGTTTTCCGTAACATTCTCCAATGCTATAAATAGAGCGTGGTCTGATTTAGCATGCTTTTTTGACTTACACTTAGTAAACAGAACAAAAACAGCACACTTAATGTGGTGTTATAGTCAAACAAATTCAAAGCTTATGTGGAAAAAAATATATTTTTATTGGAATACTTGTAAAAATGTAGAGACAATACACAGTAGCATGTACTTCCCTTTTTTTTCCCCTTAAATTTAAACAAAAATATGAGGGCACTGAAAACTGTTGACACTCATTTTAGCACACCCAGAGAACTATGCATGATGTGCTGTGGTTGTCCGCTCATCTACTTCAGCAGAGTTTAACTCGCTTCCACTGAGGTCATTATGGCACCTGCAGTTTCACTGTCACTATCTGTAGAATCGCTTGCATTAATTAGTTCCATTTCAGAATCAGATTGAGGCAAATCTGATTAAGAGCTGCTTGAAAAACCTTCTCTTTTGCTAAAGGATGGTTTTACCAATGAGTCTATGGGTAAGAGCAACTTATCACGCTGTCGTCTTCACTAATTTTGCTTCTGACTAATTCTCCAGAAGCAAGAGATTTTAAGAAATGGAAACAAGCTTAACAGTGCATTCATTTGTTAATCTTGTCAACTTTTTTTTCTTGATTGAGCTGAAAGCCCTCCAGATTTGTTCACAAGAAGTTGCTGTTGGTGGAAGGCTTTGGATCCTTAGATTAATCAAGGACAACAGACTGGTGTTACAGTATCCCTTCTACCATGTGAGAGTATCCCTTCTACCATGTGAGAGCATATTCTATGCTGCCTGCCAAATGCTGTCTTTGCTCAAAGTTTTTCTTTTGCACGGTACTCGGCAGTGTCTGTCATCCCAGCTACTTTGCCTTTGCCGGGGACATTCTTAGCTACTTCCATAATTGTATCGAGAGTAGTAGATAATTCATTTTCTGATAAATGTTGTCCTCTGTGTTGAGGATCCAAAAGGTTTGCTGCCAGATGAATTGGATGAGAGCAAAATTCAGATCTCTTAGTAATACACATTTGTTTTACTACTACTTCTTCCTTTTTAGATAGAGGTGAAGAAGGCAAAAGCTCAATTAGATTTTTCGTTCAATTATCAGAATATCTCTGGAATAGGCTCTCAAGTTTCTGAAACTGGTAGCAGGAAATGGAACGCTCCTTGAACTCGAACCCAGAACACATCGTTGTCGAGCATCTGTTTCTGAATGTTCACGGGGATAATCTGGGATACTGTGATGTTTATTGAAGCGCACTGCAAACAGTTCTTTGTGCGCAGTAAACTATGTAAACACTGTAGCCGAGCCCCATCTAGTTTCTCCTCGCAATAAGTGCACTTTCCTTCTCCTGCTTTCTCTTTCTGTAATTTCTTCAAAGTCTGATTAGCAACATGATGCTTGTTGAATACCTTCACAACTGCTTTGCAGTTTTCCAATGTTGTGTTCCTTTGCTAGAAGATTCAACCCATGAGCAAGACAGCCAAATACTATTAAATGAGGATACTTTGCCTTTAAAATATTTGCCATTCACTTTTCATGTTACTCCCATTATCAGTTACAAGGGCTTGTACCCTGGAGGGGCCTGCACTTTCAATCTCTTCACTCAGTAATTTGGCTATTCACCTGTATAAGATTTGGTAGCATTTGCTTTCAGAAATATTGGTTCAGGTGTTGCTGACATAATGTTCAATAAAGGATTTCCTTGTATGGTAAAAGCTGTGTTATCTGGCACTTTACCATCTGCAGTGCTCTATTAACTGGCATCTGTCATTGCCGCGAGCTGTCCCACTTTTTCTTCGTGGACCATGGCCTGGTGCAAAGCAGCCTGCATGGGGCCCGGCTCCCTGTTCCCTGGCACACTGACGCCAGGGACTGAAAGCCCTCTTGCTCTGGACGTGGTGGGAGGGGTGGCAGCCTGAACAGGCAAAGATCCCTCCAACCCACTGGGCTGGAGATAAGTATAACTCTCAGATAACTGGCATATTTGGTTAACCGGCACCCCCTATTCCCCATAGATGCCAGATAACAACAGAGTTTTTACTGTATATCAGTCCATCCATCCGACATCAGAGTCAGTGATTCTGCTTGACCATTTCTTTGATAACTATTGTTTGAACTCTGTCATACTCTCTAAGAGAGAATGTGATAAGCGATAACGTGACAGTAACTTGTATGATAGGCGAATTAGTTTCTAATGTTCCTTCCAGTACTGATTTTTCTGTTATGGAAAGAGGTGTATCCCTTGCAAATATAACTTGAGCTGATGTCTCATCTGCTTTTTCTTGATCTTCTTTTGACATTTTGTCCACAAAGCTTGATTTTTAAAAAAAGCTTGGCTGTCTTGAATAGCTACTCATGGTGGATCACGTATCTGGTGATAGTGATCTTGAAAGCAGGGATCCCGCTGCTGCTTCTCCCAGACCTGGCACATCAGTATTTTCATTTTCCAGTTTTTGCAAATCTGCTATTTCATTTGAGCTACCAAGTTGCTGCAACAAAAGGGGGAACATATTTTTATTTTAGCCTATTCTAGTCTGGCCTCATCCATCAGAAGGAGAAGCAGAAGTGGCAGGGAGCATGCTTCCCCCCTCCCTCCCTGCCAGAAAGAACACTGCTACCCAACTTGCTGCTTAGTTGTCCTGAGACCGCAGAGTCAAAGGGAAGTACAGTCTGGCCTCTGTCATCGGACAGAGGACTAAGCTCGTTCTGCTGGGTTGAAATAGTTAACTATTACGTTATTTTAAAAAAATTGTTAAGCCTAAGCCACTTTGGGTTCTTAGCGCAAGAGGAAAGCAGGATACAAATATTTTAAATAAATAATCCAGAGTTGCATCAACAGCTTTTAAAATTAGAATGTTTTAAAACAATGTAGATGCTGGTCTACTGTGTGTTGTTTTAACATATTAATTTGATTATTTGCATGGGATTCCTGAAGTAGACTTTTCTCAGATGCTGTTGTTCTGCCACTTAGGCATATTAGCTTTCTGTATATGGCTTCTAGTTGTTCAGGACTGTTTCTACATGTTATTAAATGTTTTTCATTCTTGTTGCATTATTAGCATACTTCTGCCCACAATATTTGCATCTACCAACTCCCTTCCTTCGGTGGCTTGAACTTCACTATAATGATGCTACACGCGAGTGTTTTTTTTAATCTGATTAGGCATTATTATGACTACTTCAAACCAAAAAATCCAACAGATCATGTGCAAATGCTTCCAGTTTCCCTAGTTCAAGAAAAGAAACGAGACCCTGCTCTGTGTGTTTGCTGAAATGAAAGTGAAACAAAAATTTATCACAGTTTTAGTTTTGGTTTTGCTTTCACTTGCAGTCTGAGATGAAATAAGAGTTTAGCTTTGATTTTGATTTGACCTCACAGCCAATTAGGTGAATTCATAACTTGGTTTTTGGTTTGGATTATTATGTAAGTGTATTTACCCTCCTGTGTATGAATCAATAAAACATATATGTACTCTCTCACACACTTGTTAGGGATAATCACCTGAAAAACATGAATTACAACTTTGAAACTGCTAAGCTTGCCTAATATTGTATTGGCATCCATTCAGTGTTACTAATGAATTTTTAGAAATGGAAAATTTCCCACAAAAATAAAGCACTGGAAAATTTTCTACCCTCCCCCCATCTCTGGTAAATACAACCCTTTAACCTTACCTAATAAAAAAACTCCCTCTAAGCCATGAACATATTGTTTTAGTTCTCCCATTTACAGAATGAGACCTCATAAGCAGGGATCCGGGTTTTCCGTTTCCCAAAGAAAAATGGAGAAAACCACAGCTTCTCTGTTTTTATCATAAAATGCAGATTTCCCTTTTTAGTAGAGGAATCCATAGATTCTCCACTTCTGCAAAGAGCTCTTGCAGGCTGGAACGAGCCTGCAAGAGCTGATTGCAGAAAGGGTGGGAAATCCCCAGCCCTACCCAGAGAGGGAAGGAGAAGGGGAAGGGTGGGGCCTGAGCCTCTGAGTCAGCCAAGGCTCCCTGATGATGGGGGGAGCGAGCCTTGCCCTGGGCCTCTGTCCCTGCCTAGCCTCCCCTCTCCCCTGGCAGGTGGCAGCAGAGATGATGGATGACCCCCAGCTTCCTGCAGGTCATGAAAATGGAGCAGATGAGTGGAGGTAAGGCCATCGCCAATGGCCATGCCCCCCCTCCCCCAGCCCTGCAGGTGATGGTGATGGAGTGAATGGGGTGGCAGGGCTGGGGCCAGCGAATGGAGGGGGGCGCAGCCTTGCGAGAGGTGGCAAGAGTGAGAGCAGGCCTCTGTCCCTGGCTGCCCCTCCCCCTGCCCGTCATTCTTGATGGACAGTTGGCTAGTTTAATAATAGGGGTGCACCGATTGAGGTTTTTAGGGGCCATATCCCCCCAGCAGTTCAGGTTCAGGCCTGGGGCCACTCCCTCCGCCATTGTGGCTCCACCCCTGTTCCCCACCCCCTCTACAGAGTTGGGTGGGGTGAGGTGGGATGGGGGCTGCCTGGTCCGCCATCACTGCAGCACTCTGCCACCTACTTTCCTTACTTCTTTATTTGCACTCTGGCTGCCAAGACACCCAATTGGAGTACAAATAAAGCATTATGCACAGACTAAGGCTTTTATATATATAGATAGATAGATAGAACATGGGTGGGCAAAATGTGGCCCACGGGCCAGATGTGGCCTGCCAGGCCATTCTATCCAGCTCATGGGGCCCCCTAAAAAAAATTTAGAAAACTAATATTTGTCTGCCCCTGGCTGCCTGTCATACGGCCCTCGATGCCTTGTCAAAACTTAATTTCAGGCAGAGGGCCGCTTACTAATTGCCTGCCCCTATATAGAATCATTTCTCCCCTATATTTTATAGGGGTAAAGCATGAAGATGGTGTATAGTATTATTAGGAGAAAATCCAAGCAAAATGATGGGTACTTTATTTTGTAGAATATTTGAAAAATGTCTTTTTCAAAATAAAAGGCAATATTTTAAGGCAGACTGATGATACCAAGATTAAGTTTTCACTTTTGGATTCTGTTGGTATTGTCTTGAATATATTGGTTGAGATCTGTTGCTTCATTAATATAATCCATCTGATCTAAACAGAAGCATTGATTGCCATATTTTCCAGAAAACAGCAACTTCTTTTTAGGGATAAGAGCATCCGTGTTTTAAAAAAGAAAATGTAGTATGATCCTGTGAAATGAGCAGAGTTTTTGCACTGTTTTTCTGCTCCCCTTTTTGAGTGTGTGGTTGACTTGGTGCGTACTTATTAGTGGCAGCTTCTAAGCTTGTCATTCCCTAGTCCAATGCATTATTATATTGTTACTAGCCAATTGCCCAATCACTCCCCTCCCCCCCATGTTGCCGGGGGGGGGGGGACGAGGCCAGCTCTTGTCATCTCACCCCTCCTGTCTGCTCTGTTGCCACCGCCTCCAGGGGGGAGCAGGCTGTGCTGGCCTCACCCCCCCCGCTCTGTCCCGTGTCCCCACCATCATGGTGTCAGGCTGACTTCTGTCAGAATGCTGCTTTGCTGTTTGTCAGCCAGTCAGAGCGTGAATAAAGTGTTACAGACAGACAGACAAATTTAGGCTTTTATAATAGAATTTGGAAAGAAGAATGCCTTGCTTTAGTGGTAAAGTTAACCATTCTTTCTATTGTCTTGTAAATCAGAATTAGAAAAATAGGCTATCTCTGTTCTATATGTTCTTATTAAAAGTTAGCTTAACTAGTTTTCTGTAGAGATGCAGTGATACATTAGTCTGATATCAGATCAGCACCGACATAAAGAACATTTTCTGTATTAGAAATTGGCCCGATGCGACTGATAATTTGTCCGATAAATGAACGTGTGTGTGTGCAGCCTCGGCATCGCATGTGGTCCAGGAGTGGGCAATTATTTTGGGCAGAGGGCCGTTTACTGAGTTTTGGCAAGCCATCAAGGGCCACATGACAGGCAGCCCAGGGCAGATGAATATTAATTTTCTAAATTTTTTAGGGGCCCCGCGGGCCGGATAGAATGGCCTGTCAGGCCGCATCCGGCCCCTGGGCTGCATTTTGCCCACCCCTGATGTAGGCAATGAGGAGCAGAGCTGGCGGTGTGGAGTGCTGCGTTCAGCTGGTAAGTCTGGTGTGGTGGAAGGGGTAGGGGAAGATGTGTGGGGGTGCAGATCATTGCCCCCACGGTGAGGGAGGGTGTGGGGTTGGGGCAGGGGCTGGGGCTGGGGCTGGGTATGGAGGTGCGGCTCGAGGTCGGGGGGGGGGGCCTCTCCTATCATGTGCAGCTTGCCCAGCACTTGTCTGGTGGCTTCTGCTGCTGCTTGGCTGGGAGGCTGTGTTCCTGGGTCTGTGCAGGGTGGGTTGGGACCAGGCTCTTCCTGGCCAGGCAGATCCAGGGATCTATGTCCTCCCTCATGCCCTCCTGGATGAGTGGCAGGAGCAGCAGCAGTGGGAGCCACCAGATGAGCACTGGATGAACTGCTCCCTATGCCACCCCAACAAACTGCCTCTAGCCTACACTTGCCCCTGGCCTCACCCACAGCAGCAGAATACCCCATGCAGATCCGGGAGGTGCATATTCCCCCTTGCTTCCTGGACAAGACATTTGCGATTCTGTTCTGCACCCCATCCCTGCCACGGCTGCCCCAGCCCCATTCCTTCCCTCACCACAAAGGCCTTGTTTCCTCCCCACCTTTCCACCACACCAGATTTACCAGCTGGATGCAGCTCTTCAAGATGGACCAGGGTAGCAAGATTTGTTGCTGCCGCTGTTGGCACTGGGACCCTCACTCCAGCCACATCACCAGCAGCACAGAGTAAGGGGGAGAGGAGGCCGCGCTGCCCACACCTCCTCCTGCTGCCAGCCACTGTGCACCAGGCAGCGATTCTACCCAGTCACCATGGCCCTGCCACCACCACTGCTCCCCTCAGGCTGTCCGCGCTGCCTGCCACCACACCTCCCCTCCAAAGTAGAACTGCAGCTTGAGGGGAGTGGCAGCAGCAGGAGCAGCAGTAGCTGGGCCATGGCAGAAAGGTAAAGCCAAGGCCCAGCATGCGAGTGGCAGGCAGCATGGAAAGCAACATCTGCAAGTGCCCGCAGGTAAGTTTTTGAGGTGGGAGGGACAAAGGCAATGTGTTGGGGAGCAATGTGTCAGAGAGGCATGGGGAGCATGGTGGAGTTTTGTGCATCTCCAGCAGGCCCAGGGCTGCAGCCTGGCCAGATCAGTGTAGGCAAGAGCCAGCTCCACAGCCCAGTGGGCAGGACTCGGAGTGGGAGGATGGAGTAGGGCAGCAAGACTCATTGCTGCTGCCACCAGGGATCCTGCACCAGCCATGCTGCCAGCAGCACAAGGTATAATGGATAGGGTAGGGGCTGCACAGCTCTCACTTCCTCCTGTTGCCAGCCATTCACATGCTGGGCCCTGGCTCTACCTCTCTGCCATGGCCAAGCCACTGCTGCTGCCACTGCCACTCCCCTCAGGTTGCAGTTCTACCTTGGAGGGGAGGTGTGGTGGCAGGCAGCGCGGGTGGCCTGAGGGGAGCAGTGGTGGTGGTGGGGCCATGGTGACTGGGTAGAATCGCTGCCTGGCACACATGTGGCTGGCAGCGGGAGGAGGTGTGGGCAGTGTGGCCTCCCCTCCCCTCCCTTCCCTTACTCTTTGTGATGCTGGCTGTGTGGCTGGTGTGGGGGTCCCAGTGCCAACAGCGGCAGCAACCAGTCTTGCTACTTTGGTCCACCCGCCCGCACTGGGTTCTGCCCAGCAGGCCATGCAGGAGGTTCCTGCCCATGCTGGTCTGTCCAGGCTGCAGCTCTGCGTCTACTGGGGGTGCACATATTTGCAGGGGCATCTGCCCCTCCATGCCTAACATGCATCCCTGCCCCACACAGCCTGGGGGCGGGGGGAAGTTAGGAGTGAGGGGCACCAGCAGGGCTGGGGGTTGGGAGTGAAGTGCACCTGCAGGGCCAGCAGCCTGTTTTGTACTTAAACTATTTACTGTGTTGGGACTGGCCTTCGATGTTTGCAAATGGGTACTGGCACAAAAAATCTTGAGAATCACTATCAGTAAGGGTGTTTCTGGAGCAAAAAAACTTTTGAAATGAGGTGGTAGGCCACAAAGCTGGCCTTGCAGAGAAGGAAGGATGTTGAGAAGCTTTAGTGTTTTTGTAGGAACAGGTGATGTTCTGGCTTGTGTTGGAGTTCAGTAGATAAAACATTGATTTGTTACTCTTCAGGTAGAAAGGAGGGGTTTGGTTCTGTGAAGGAGAGGGAAAGATCAATTACCTTCCTGTTCTTTGAGCCTTTAGGAAAAGAATGTGGATTCAGGGGAAGTAGATGTGTTGAGACATTTTCTGACTCTTAAAAGGGATAATGCCAAGTCCCAACTGTAGGTTCTGCTCAGAGGTCTAATGGAGCCTAATGTGATGAGAGAGGTTTTTTTTGTTCTGTATAGCAGTTTAAGCATTTCTTCTTTCAGTACAGTGGATTTAACCCTTCACGGCAGTGTTTTCATGGCAGCTGCAATAGCTCATTCCTAGCCCTTAGAACAGCTGCTGCTGGCAAGTGACTAGTTTAGAGTCATCATACAACCAGGATGAAATGCAGAAAGCAAACAAATTCCATGAAGGGTGAAACAAATTGTCAGCATGTGAGCAACCCCAAAGGTGGTTTAATAACAGTATTTGAAATGGGTACAATATTGGTGTATTTTTATTTGAAGGAGCTAAGGATTCCTATCTCGTACTTCGACAAATAATTTGAAACTAGGTTTGCATTTAATCTGCTGTGTAATATCAGTGTATGCAAAGTAGTACATTTGGTAGTGAGTAATGGTATAACAGTACTATTGGTATCAGAGTGCTATTAGCAGAGGAGCCCTAGTGTGCCAAGCCTCTGCAAACGTGTAGAACAGATATTCCCACTCCAAAAGGTTTACAGTTTCAAAGATGACAGCAAGTGATTGTAACAGAAACAAATACAGAATTGGAGAGATCTTAACAGATACTTTTGAAACTGAGGCATTCAAGAAAATGCAACAAAATAATTTGTTGTGTAGTCTGTATGTAAAATCTCATGATATTAAAAGAAAACTCAGATTCTCTTAATACCTGAGACTAGTGGTTCCCCACTTCAGAATCTGTCCCTATACTTTTTTTCATGCAGCATGCTGGTCACAATATAATATTACATTTTTAAGATTTCTGTTTGTGTTGTCAGGACATAGAACTGTAGGAACTGCTTTTAAACGCAGATTTTAGGCTTTAGCGCTTGAAGCAGGCTTGGTGATTGTGTAGAAAAAAGTTTTGATGGGCTCACTGTGAAGTCAATGAGAGTTGAGGGTGCCCAGTCCTTGGCAGAAAAAAATCCCAGAGTGTCTTCTAATAGTTAAAAGCATCTCTGTGTGTATATTCATTCTCTTCCTCAATGTAAAACAGTGGTTTTCAGCCTTTTTATCATTTGTGGGCCCCTACAGAATTTTGAATGGATGCAGACCCCTTTGAATTGTAAGAGTAAGTATTCACATTTTTTTT
>JAGPOW010003292.1:54110-65432 GCA_030014935.1 Caiman crocodilus
TTCAGCCTCCACAAGAGAAGGTTGAGAGGCAACCTTGTGGCTGCCTATAAGTTCATCATGGGGGCACAGAAGGGAATTGGTGAGGTTTTATTCACCAAGATGCCCCCAGGGGTTATAAGAAATAATGGCCACAAGCTAGCAGAGAGCAGATTTAGACTGGACATTAGGAAGAACTTCTTCACAGCTAGAGTGGCCAAGGTTGGAAATGGGCTCCCAAGAGAGGTGATGCTCTCCCCTACCCTGGGGGTCTTCAAAAGGAGATTAGATAGGCATCTAACTGGAGTCATCTGAAACCAGCACTCTTTCCTGCCTATGCAGGGGGTCGGACTCGATGATCTGTTGAGGTCCCTTCCAACCCTAACATCTATGAATCTATGAATAATTTATTATACTAGTATGCAGCGCATCCTGCCATGTACCACCCCCTCCCATTTTGTTTTTCTGGCATGCCGGCACTCCGGCAACTTCAAAGGTAGACATTGTGGTTTTTTCAATACTCCAGACAAAAACACAGCCTACCCCCTGAGCCAAATGCTCAATTGACAGCTGTTGCTCACCCTGCCACAAAAGATGCCATGACCCAGACAGACGAGCAAGGCTATGAATTAGGATACTGATTGATTATGCAGGTACGTAAATCAAAAGACTTCTAAAAATAGAAGTTATGAAATTATGTTGGGTGAGAAGAAAGCCCAAGTACTTCGTTTCTTTCTTACTGTCACACTTACTACCTGCAGAATAGGATGGATGACACACTGTAAAGATTTAAATTTGTCTTTTGACAGGAGTGACAAGATGGTTGTCAAATCTCAAGAGGCACTACTCTTTACTGGTGTATTTGGTGAGTGTGGTTGTTTGTTCCAGTCTTTCTTTCTTTCAGGATGGCCGCCGACAGGTGAAGCCCTTCTGAGCTCCTGCAGCTCGGGTGCCTTTCGCGTGTTCCCCGTACTCCCTGCCCCCCTGTTCCTTTCCCCACCATTATTTGATAATGGATCAAATAAGCCTTTTGAGTTGAGATTATGGCTGGAAATCCTTCATGGGCAACATGCCTCTCTGGCACCAGGGGATTTCCTCAGACATCTCTGACCAGTCTTGCACGGCCCAAAGTGTGGCTTGACCATGCCTGGCCCAAAGTGCAGCTGCCAGCTTCCTATGCACACTATGCTAAGCATATGGACCTGAATAAGGAACTGGCTTTTGGGTTGGGATTTGAAATGGAAATTCTTTTTGGGCCGCCCTACACTGTGACTGGCACCAGGGAACTCTCCCAGACATCCCTGACCAGAGTTTGCCCAGCCCAACACTTGATTTAGCCTTATCAGCTGCCAATTGACAGCTCCCCTCAGCCACTGTACAGCCACTGTACTCCCCTTAGCCACTGTACAGCCCTCAAACAAGAAACTGACTTTAGGATTTGGGATTATGGCTGGAACTCCTTTCTTGGCCATCCAACACCATGCATCTGTGCCACCAGGGGACTCCCAGATATCTCTCAGATCTCTCTGATCAGTGTCTTGCCCAGTCCAAAACATGGTTTGGCCCTTCAGGCTGCCAAATTATAGCCCACCGGCCACTGCACTAAGAATACAGCCTCAAAAAAGAAATAAGATTTTAGGTTTGGGATTATGGGTGGAAATACTTTCTAGGCCGCCTGACATCATGTCTCTGTGCTACTGGGGGACTCCCGGGTATCTCTGGCTAAAATCTTTCCTGGTCTAAAGCCCAGTTTCTTCATGCCAGGCCGTTAAGTGACAGCCCCCCCATGCCCACTGCATTAACTATAATCTCTTGAATAAGGGACTGGTTTTTGGGCTGGATTATGGCAGGAAATCCTTCTTGGGCCACCTCACACCATGACAGTATGACCTGGGTCATACCCAGTATGACCTGGGTCTGATCCTAGACATCTCTGACCAGAGTTTTGCCTGGCCCAGAGTGTGGCTTGGCCACGCCAGGCTACCAACGGACAGCTCCTTATGCCCACTTTCTACATACTATAGTAAGTATATGGACCTAAATAAGGAACTGGCTTTTGGGCTGGGATTATGCTGGAAATCCTTCTTGACCCACATGTCTCTGTACCACTGAGGAACTTTCTCAGACATCTCTCACCACAGCCTTGCCTGGGCACGCTGTACTAAAATAATGACTCTAATAAGGAACTGGGTTCTCAGACTGGGATTATGGTTGAAATCCACACCACCAGTTTGTGCTGAGCTGCCAGTTGACAGCCCCCAGCCACTATACTAAGTATATGTACTAAGTATAATGGCTCAAATAAGGAACTAGTTTTTGGGCTGGGATTACAGATGGAAGATCTTCTTGGGCCACCCCACACAATGCCTCTGTGCCACTGTGGGAATCTGCCAAACATTTCTCACTGCGGTCTTACCTGGGCCAAAGCACAGTTTGGCTGTGCCAAACTGCCAACTACCAACCTCTCAAGTACACTGTACAAAATATATGGCCCCAAATAAGGAGCTGGCTTTTGGGTGGGTATTATGGTTGGAAATCCTTCTTCTCCCACCCCACAGCATGACTCTGTGGCACCAGGGGTCTCTCCTGGACATCCCTGACCAGAATCTTGCCTGGCCCAAAGTGTGATTTGACTGTGTCAAGCTGCCAGCTGCCAGCCCCCAATGCCCACAGTACTAAGTATATGGGCCCGAATAAGGAACTGGGTTTTGCGCTGGGATTATGGTTGAAAATCCTTCTTCAGCCACCTCACACTATGACTCTGTGCTAGCAGAAGCCTCTCCTGGACACCCTTGATTCATGTTGCCTGGGGCAAAGTGCAGTTTCTTTATGCCAGTCTGTCAATTGACAGCCCCCTAGCTACTGTACTAAGTGTATGGGCTCAAATAAGGAACTGGTTTTTGGGTTGGATTACAGATGGAAATCCTTTCTGGGTCAAACCATACCATCCCTTTCTGTCACCGAGGGATTCTCCTGGAGAACTCTGACCAGAGTCTTGTCTGGCCCAAATCATGGTTTGTTCTTGCCAGGCTGCTAACTAACAGCCAACCCTGCCCCCCAGCTGCTGTACCAAGTATATGGGCTCAAATAAGGAATTAGACTTGGATTTTTGCTGGAAATACTTTTATTGAGCCACCCCACTCCATATCACTGTAGTACCAAGAGGCTCTTTTGGACAACCCTGGCTAGAGTTTTTCCTGGCCCAAAGTGTGATTTGGCCCTTCCAGGTGTCCAGCTGACAGCTCCCTAGCCACTGTACTATGTATATGGGCTCAAATAAGGAACTGGTTTTGGGGCTGAGATTATGGCTGAAAACCCTCTTTTGGGCTATGCCATTCTGTGCCTCTGTACCACTGAGGGACTCTCTCAGACATTCCTGACCACAGTCTTGTCTATCCCATAGCGTGGTTTGGCCCTGCCACGCTGCCACCTGCCACCACTCATGCCCACTGTACTAAGTGTATGGACTCAAATAAGGAAATGACTTTTGGGCTGGGATTATGGTTGGAAATCCCTTTGGGCCACCCCACACCATGTACCACTGGGGGACTTTCTTGGATATCTCTGACCAGAGTCTTGCTTGGCCCAAAGCATGGCTTGGCTGTGCCAGGCTGTCAATGACCCTCCTCCCCTCCTGCCCCCCACAACCACTGTGTTAAGTATATGGGCTTGAATAAGAAGTTGGCTTTGGGCTGGGATTAGAGATGGAAATTCTTCTTAGGCCACCCTATGCCTCTATGACACCAGGGGACTCTTCCAGACATAATGTCATGGTGTGGGATGACCCAAAAAGGATTTCCAACCATAAATCAGGCTAAAACTAGTTCCTTATTCAAGACCATATACATAGTACAGTGGCTGTGGGGGCTGTCAGTTGGCAGCTTGACATGAACAAACCATGCTTTACATGTCTAGGAGAGTCTCCCCCCCAGCTAAGTATAGACAGTCAAAAAGCCCGAGGCTGAATAAATTCAGTTTTTGCAGGTTAGTCTAAACTGCAGAATTAAACTGAGAAACAACTGAACAGACATTCATGTTTGATTCAGGAAATGCAGCCACACACCTGCAGTGGCCCAGGTCAGAAGCCAGGGGCACTATAGCATGGCTCTCTGGCATGTAGCCAGCATGGGCTGTATTTTCGTTTCCTCTTCCTGCTGGCCCCCAGCACAGCACAGAACAACTCAGGGCAGGAAATCATGCTGGGATGCAGCAGGATTTGTTATTTTACTTGAACCAGGAAGCCTGGTCTGAGACAGAATTTTCATAAGCCGGTTTGACCTAAATCAGTTAAGTCTAATACTATATTCAACCAGATTTATCTTAAACCAGTTTCAGACACTTTGAAGCTGGTTTATGTGCACTGAACTTCTGTTCTGCTACAGGTTTAAACCAGTTTCTGATGACTTAAACCAGTTTATGTACAACTTCTGTTCCTAGGGGTTCTACCCAGGGCCTGCTACAGGGGTGAGATTCCTATAGTGCTATATGCGTGCAGGGGGAGTAAATGTGTGAGCATCATGCCTGGCACTCACAACTTGGTAAGCCTGTGCATTGGTATGTGCCTGCTCAGGCTGCCAAGTTGCAGAGCCACCCTCCAGTCCACAGTTTCTGAGCCTTGTGACACGCAGCACCAGAGACAAGAGACTCAGCTTCACCTCCTGCCCCAAGTCCACATGCTTGCCAATTGCACAGGTGTACCTGTCACATGGCAGGGGACCTTATCCCTTGGGTCTCGTGGCAACAGTGACACAGCTGTCATCTACTAAGTGCTGTGGGGACAGAGCACAGAGAAAACATTCAAGGGGGAGCCTGGGCTGGCCTGCTCATCTCTGCTCCCACTCCTCGTTAGTGTTACCCATTTTGCTGCTCTCTCCCTCCACCCCCAGCACGTGCCCTGTAGCTTTCTTCCCTGCTCTCCTGGCTGTTGTCCCCTGCTGTACTGTGCCCCCTCAAGTCCCTACCTGCCTTCCCATTTTTTTCATCATTTCTGAGCTTGGCTGTTTCCTCCCTCCTCTACCTCTTTTTGTATCTCTCATTTTCCCACCAAGTTACATTCCCCTTTCTGTCCTCCTCACACGCCTCTACACCCTTCTGTAATTCCACTCCCATTCCTTTCATTTCTTTCACCATTGGCAGGCCCTGAAACAGTAGCACTCAAGTCTTCCTCCACTTAACTTCCTCCTCTTGGCTGCTGGATTTTCCATGCTGGTTGTGATCCATCAGGAAAGCATTCAGGGTGGGAAAGGGAATCCATTTACCACTCTACCACTACAGGTATTGCATTTGAGAGACTAAACTTCAAGGCAATTGCTGCTGCATGCATGCTGCCTTGCTGCATGTGTGACTCTGCAGCAGGCCCACAGGATGCGTGACAAGGCTGATGTATGCTTTGTCTATTGGAGTGCTATTGGAGTTGCCTGACCCTCAGCAGCGGTGGGGTATAGCTACATACTGGTGCATCCATTACTTGGTATGTGTGTGTGTGCAAGCACAAGCATAATCAGGGCACAGGGTGTAGGTATGATTTTTTATCTAGCTTGCTTTAAAAAAAAACAGAGCCTGTAGCTGTCTGACTTGCACAGATGTCTGCAAAGACACAGTAGGAGGTTGCTGTGGTAATACTTCCCATAAAGACCCCCAAAGTGTCTGATCAGAAGCAGGATGTTTACAGTGCAGCTCTCGCATATGTTCTAAGAATAAAAAAAGCAGAAATGTATTTTTAGAGATAATGGCCCTCTTCATATCTCCCTTCTGATTGCTGAAGATTATTCAAATGAGAGAAAAACGCAAGACCCTTTCACTTGTTTCTTTTCCTAACCTAAAAATGTTAGAGTGGAGATGTCTCCAATCCTTTGAATTAGAGGTCACTGTCAGGTCAAATTTGATGAAAACAATTATATGCAATCTGTCATCCATAGACTTATGTGGACAATAATTTATTCTAGTAGTAAGAGTGCTTTTATGAACCAGTTAGGTGTGTCTGCATTGTTTGTAATCAATACATTAAGCATTGTGATGATTGTGTTGTTCTCAAAAGACCAATAAAGCTTGTTTTATTCAGAGATCCCTCTTATCCTACTGATCTACTGTGCTCTCCCCTTTTCCCTGGACAATGTAAGAACTTATACCTAACACTCTTAAAGGTATTCACACATCTTCCCCCTTTACCTGTAACACATCCCATGTAATACTAACATTGAAAGTTTCATTGAACCCATTGTTGAAACACATTTTAACAGGTCTCTATTATTCTTTGTGTTGGCTTTTTAGCTTTAAGTGATCTTATCAGTTTCTCTACATTCTCAGTCCTTATTGTTTCAGTTCTTGTTTGGTTTCCTTGTTCAAGATGTCTCTACTTCTATGTTATTTTCAATCTTTTCTGTCATTTCTTGTTGGTTTGTTGTTAGCGCTGTTTCCTTTGGTGAATCTCATGATGCTGCTTCTTTTCTCCCCTTTGAGAGCTGCAAGTGCCAGGTGTTCCTTAACACCTGTCCTTCTAGTGTGACTGCTTTCTAGGATCTGGGAGCTACTTGATGGGAAACTAGTGCTTTTTGTTTGCACATTTGTCCATCTGAAATCAGCACCATATCTTTCCTGTGCAGTTATAACTCCCTGGAATCCCTGTCATACTACCATTTTTGTTTGAGTTTGTCAGTTTTTTAAAATGGTTTCATGTTTTGCTTTTCATTCTGATGAGTATCATCCAAAAGTTTGGCAGCCTGGTTTTGAGTTTCCTGTTAAACAGCATTTCTACTGAGAACAATCCACGTTTCCTAGGCGTTGCCCTGTAGTATAAGAGTGACAGGTAAACATCAGTGTGTGAATCTGTAGCTTTTTTAAACTATTTCTTCACTATTTGTACTCCATTGTCCTCCACACAGTTGGATTGTGGGTATTTTAGATTTAAAGTGTTGTGATGGAATCCATATTTGTGGGCCCACTTTAAAATCAAGATAGTTAAACTGAGGGCTGTTGTCTGTTCTCACAGTTTGTTGAATCACATGTCTAGCAAAAATCAATTTGATATAAGTATGACATGATTTACTGTTGTGCTTTTGAGCAATGCAATTTCAAGATAGTGAGACTAATAATATACTAATACATAATACATCATTTTTTCCTGCATGTATGAATAAGTCAATGCCCATTTAATACCACGAAGGTATTAAATGGAGGAGCCATGATGGGCTCCTCCATGCCCATCATGGACTCTTTTCTTGCTGCTGATCTGTAATTTAGGCACATGCCTTTACAGCAGGGGTGGGCAATTATTGCGGCTGGAGGCCACTTTAAGAGTTTTGGTGAGGTGTCAAGGGCCATAAGGGTAGCTCCACTCCTTAACAGGTGCCCTGGCACCTGGCCATCATCTTTTGACCATAAGTCCCACACCCTAACCTTTGCCACTAGAGGTGTCTGGAAGTTGCTTGTATATTGTGTGATGGGGTAAGAGGTATATGGGGGAGGGGGAGGTATATGTATGATTTGGGGGCTGGCATGTGGGAGGAGTGTGTGGGGGTGTGTGTACAGGGTGTGGGATGTATATGTGTGGGGGGTGTGCAGGGTGTGGGATGTGTGATTGGGGTGTGTGGGACAGTGTTAGATGTGTATGTGGGTATGGCAGTGGGGTGGAGTGAGTAAGGGGGTGTGGGTACAGGTATGGGGGGGTGAATAGATGTGTGGATGTGTGTCAGTGTGAGGTGAATGGGTTGAGGGTGGGGGTGTGTGGTTGAGGTCTGGGGGTGGGTATGTGGGTATGGTGGGGAGTGGAAGTGTGCGTGTAGGGTGTGGGTATGGTGGGGGTGTATGTGTGGATGTATGTGGGGGGTGTGGGTATGGTGGATGTGTAGGTGGGGTGCAGGATGCGTGGGACAGTGTTGGATGCATACGTGGTATGTGAGGGACCCAGAAATTTAGCAGTGGGAAAGTGGTGGAAGGTTGGCTTGCAGCGCACTGCAAAGGGCAGGAAAACAGCTGCTGCCAGTGGGCAGCAAGAGAAGCCCTTAGGAGAGAGGATGGGAGGGACAGGGAGCCGAGCCTGGCACCCTTGGTCTGTGTCCCACACCTGCCTGACAAGGCTGCACCAAGTTCACGCTGGCTCCCGCTGCTGCTCACACCCCATCTGCCTGTTCCATGCCTGCTCAGTGGGGCTGAACCAAGCCCATGCTGGCTCCTGCTGCTGCTGCTGCTCCCACCATATCTGCCTGTCTCATGCCTGCCTAGCAGGGTTTTGTGAGCTGTCAAGCTCCTTAATACCCTTCCCCTCCATCCATACACTCCCCTATCCAGCCTTGCATGAGCAGGACCAGAGTGAGCTGCAAGCAAAGCCCTACTTTCCTCAATGCTGCAGCTTCCCTTCCCTGCCTGCTGCCCCAAGCGCTGCAGCAGGAACAGGAGGAAGAGTCACTGGAGGCTTGGGGAGCCCAGCAGCCCCCTGGGCAGCGGCAGCAGCAGCCCTCCCTGGAAGCTGTGGCTGCTGGCTGGGTCTGGTGCGCACCTGTAGGGGAGGCTGGAAGCACTGATGGTGCTGTCCCAGGAGGGAGTGGGTGGGACTCAGCCTCATGCAGAGCACAGCAGAGGCAGCCACCAGTGGGGTCAGATGCAATTAATTGGTGGGTGCCAGCCTGCAGGCTGGATCCAATGAGGTGGTCCATGGACCATATTTTACCCACCCCTGCTTTACAGCATCTTCTATATCATTATTTATATTAGGCCAATATAGAGCACCCCTTGCTCTCCTTTTGCCTTTTTCAATGCCTAAATGCCCTTCATGTGTTCCATTTAACACGTCTTTCTTTAGCACTGCTGAAAGAAGAAGTTCTGAGCCTTTGAACAGAATGCCATCCAGTACTGACAGCTCTTCCATGAACTGAGAGCAGGGGCTAGGTATTAAGGCTGTGCAAAATTTCACCGAGTGTTTTTTTTCAAAGCTGTTTCAACACGTTTCATGCTCAAAACAACGAAAATGAAATGAAACAAAAAGCAACTTTTCAACAACTTTTAAATAAAATGAGGGCACTTGAAATGTTTTGAAAGTTTCAAAATGTTTTGAGTTTTGAAGCAGACCAATGGTGGAAGGCCGTGGCAGCATCTGTCTTTCCTGGCACTGGGTGCAGACCACACCCAGCGCAGTCCCAGGTAGCACAAAGGAAACATGTCTTAGAGCATCTATGGTGGGAATATTTGGTTCTCTTAATTCTGTCTTGTACTCATCTGACAGTTTTCCTGTACCTTGAAACATCATAAAACTCTTCTTCTATGTTCTTGCTTTCTAGTCCCTCAATGGCATCTATTCTCTTAGTCAAACTTAGAGTTTTACATGTTCACAACCCAATAATTGGCACTAGTTTTCCTGGGACTGTTACAAACTGAAATTTTACTATATTTACTCCTGTGCCTAACATGAAGTGCACAAACATCCTCAGTTGCAATCATATTCCCATTATATGCTCTAAGTTTCTAGAGTCGTTTTCTCATAGTACACAGGTTTAGTTTTTATTTTTTGAATAATGTATTCTGGTATTACACTGACCTGTGCCCCTGAATCTAATCTAAAAGTTACCATTAGTCCATTGGTGTCCAGGGTGATTCCAAGGTATCCAGTCCTCAGCACGATGAACTTCTTGTTGCATTGTGCCAGTGAGGAATTCTTCCTTTTCCTTGTTGCACAGAGCATGCACCTGCTGTTTCTTGTGTGGTGCATCCAGCTCCTTTCTGCAGACTCTTGCAAAGTGATTGAATCGTTCACATTTGTTGCAGCACTTACCAAATGCAGGACATTGCATGGGTTTGTGGTAACCCCCATGGCATCTGCAGCTGACCATTGTTTCTTCAAGCAATACTTTTTGGCCTCTACTTGCCTGCTTCATAGTGTGGTGCTCACTTCTATATTGTGTGTGTGTTGCATTAGGTTTGTTGCAGTCCTGTAATCCTGTCTAGTTTAGCTTGTTCTGATTTTTTCCTCCAGTTTCTCCACCCTGGCATTTGTTGTCTCAGCCACTTCACACATTCTAACTGCTTTTTCCAAATTAAGTTCTACCTGCTAGCAGTCTTGTGTCCCTTATACCTAATACTATTTTGTCTCTGATTATGGACTCTTTTAGTTCTCCAAAGTTGCATGTCTGGTTCAGCAATCTAAAATCTTTGACAAACTCCTGTATTGTCTAACATTTTTTTTTTGCTGTCTCATGTGGAAATTATACCATTCAAAGCTTTCATTTTGTTTAGGTATACAATATTCCTCAAACTTTTTTATTACTGTCATAGCTTTTCTGCTCTGCTTCTGACCATTTGTTGGCTATTATAAAGAAACAGAGCTTCTGGGCCTGCTATATTTAAAAAATAGCATTTTCCTTCTTTGTAGTTCCACTAGTCATCATATATATGGTGAAGCTCTGTTTAAATTTCTTCCAGTTTTCTGCTGCATCACTAGACAGCTTTAACTCCTCTGGAATTCTGAGAAGCTTCATTTTTCTATCGTTCTTCATACCCTGCTCCTGGTACCATGTGTTGGTCTCAAAAGACCAAAGAGCTTATAAAACAATACAACTTGTTTATTCAGAGAGCCCTCTTAGCCTGCTGATCTGCTGTGCTATCCTCCCTTTCATGAATCATAGAATCATAGAAGTAGGGTCAAAAAGGACTTTGTAGATCTTCAAGCCTGACTCCCTGCTTGGGCAGGAGGGAAACTGGGCTCAAGTGAACCCAGCTGGGTAGGCATCGAACTGCTTCTTAAAGACCCCCAGAGTAGGACCAAGTACCAATTCCCTTGGGCGTCGGTTCCAGATCCTAGCCGCCCTTACTGTGAAGTAGCTCCTATGGATATCCAATCTAAACCTACTCTCCAACAACTTGTGGTTGTTATTCCTTGTTATCCTGGGGGGCACTAGGGGAAACAAGGACTCCCCCAAACCCTTCTGGTCTCCCCTAGTGAGTTTATAGACAGTCACAAGGCCCCCCTCAGCCTTCTCTTGTGAAGGCTGCACAGGTTCAGGTCCTGTAGCCTCTCATTGTAGGGTCTGCCCTGCTGTCCCTGGATCATGTGGGTGGCTTCCTCTGGACCCTCTCAATGTTATCCACATCTCTCTTGAAGTGGGGTGCCAAGAACGGGACACAGTACTCTACCTGTGGCCTGACCAGTGTTGCGTAAAGAGGGAGGATCACCTCCTTGGACCTACTTGAGATGCTCCTGTGGATGCACGATAGGGTCTGGTTAGCCCTGCTGACCACGACCTTGCATTGTTGGCCCACGTTCATCTTGGAGTCAGTGATGACTCCAAGATCCCTTTCTGCCTCCGTGCTCTCAAGAAGGGAGTTTCCCATCTTATAAGTGTGCTGCTGGTTACTACT
>JAGPOW010003298.1:0-11053 GCA_030014935.1 Caiman crocodilus
TAGGCCCCTGCCTACGGCCGCCCGCGCCTCCCCATCTCCTGGCGGATCTCAGTCAGGGCCTCGGCGGGAGCCTCCAGCAGGCGCTGGAAGAGGCTCTGCCGGCCAGCCGGGCGCTCCTGGCACAGGAAGGTCACGGCCGTGCCCACGTCGGACTTCATCTCCCGGGAGAAGCCGTCGGAGGTGCCGTGGAAGCAGCGGCCGATGGCGATCTCCTTGGCCAGGCGCGGGTTCTGGTCGGTGACCGTGTAGATGCCGTAGTTGTGGCCCAGCGGGTCGACGGGCGCCAGCATGTGGAAAGCCCTGGTGTCGTTGTTGGGGGCCGCGGGCGGGTGCCGGCCCAGGTACTCCCGCAGGAGGCTGTTGGTGGCCGTGCGGTAGCAGCTGCCCTGCGGGACGATGGAGACCAAGGTGCGGTCCATGCCGCTGTGGTCGAAGAGCATCCCGCTGCACTTGAACTCCACACAGGCGGCCGAGCTGTGCCGCAGCTCGGGGTCCTTGACGCTGCGGGCGTCCCGCAGGCCGTAGAGCTGGCCCTGCGTCCACGGGTGGCTGCCACCCACGTTCCTTGACCGCACCATGTACTCCTGGGGCCCCTCCACCTTGACCTTGATGTAGCAAGCCCGAAACTCCTGGGGGTTGGGCCACCAGGCCAGGTAGTCCCGGGTCCAGGAGGTCAGGTCGCCCTCCTCGAAGGGCACCACGTTGTACTCGTACTTGTCCACCTCCGCCCGCGAGAAGCGGAAGTGGTTGGCGCTGACAGGCGCCTCCTCGCACTCCCGCAAGCTGCGGTAGGGGTAGAGCGGCCCGTTGACCTCGTCCACGTTGTTGGGGTTGGGCTTGGCCAAGTTGACCCTGAAGGCCGTCTTCTTGGCGCGCGGGTCGGTGTGGTCCAGCCGGCGGTAGCCCAGCTTGCTCAGGTAGGGCTGGGACACCCCCACCGTGCTGGGGTCCGGGCTGGGCCGGGAGGCCGCGGCTTCCAGCTCCTCGCCGCCCAGCGTGGCGGTGACGTAGGCCGTGTAGGCATCGGCCCGCTGGCCGTCACAGAAGGCGGGCAGGCAGGCGCCGTTGCGCCCCGTGACCGCGCTGTCAAAGCGGCCCCAGGCCCGGGGGTTGGCAGGGTAGCCGGGCCGCGGCTCCAGGTTGACCAGGGTGACCACCACCCCCCGCAGCTGCTCCAGGGGGCTGAACTTCTCGCTGCCGTACGCCCGCACCTTGACGAAGCAGCGCCGGTTCTCGGACACGTCCAGGTTGAAGAGCCGTCGCTCCCGGATCTCCAGGTTGCCGACGAGGAAGGCCCTTTCCTCCCGCCTGCCCCGCCGGGCCGGGGCCGGGGCCGGGCGGAGAGCGCCCTCCTCCTCCCACAGCCCCGTTGTGGGGTTCAGCGACCACAGCTTCATCTTGGGGAGGTGCTCGGGCATGCGGACCTGCCCCGCGTCCATCCGCACCTCCACGCCGCTCGCCTGCAGCCGCTCGCCGCCCGCCCCGGCGCGCAGGTCCACGGCGAACATGCCGTAGGTGCGCAGCGGCACCACGTCGCCCTCGGCGTTGACGAAGCTGAGGTCGCTGGAGGCCGTGGCCACCGTGGCCGCGTCCCGGGGGTCCAGGAAGGTGACGCTGGCTTTCACGGTGCCGTTATACGGCTCCCCGCTGGCCCGGCGGAAGGCGCCGGCCGGGAAGACCAGCTCCCCGACCGGCCCCTCGCCCGCCAGCTCCCCCAGCGGGAGGGCATTGGTCTGGGCAGCGTCCAGATCCGCGGGGGGTTTCTTCCGCATCACCCGGACGTCCTGGTACACGGCGCTGCCCTGGCTGTCGAAAGGCAGCACCTTGACCGCGTCCAGGAACTTCTGCAGCGGGTCCACGAAGCGGACGACCAGGCGGCGGGTGCCCGGGGGCACCTCGATGGTGAAGGCGCCCTGGTAGCCCGTGAACCCGATGCTCTTCTGGCCCAGGAAGACCTGGCCAAAGCGCAGGGGCTCCCCGTTGTCGGCCGCCGCCACCCGGCCCTGCACCAGCACCTTGGGCTGGGCGCACGCCTCGCAGCCGCACTCGGCCACCACCTTGACGGGCAGGACGTAGCCGGCACATCGGACCTCGCGCAGCTCCATGCGCCGGACCCCGCAGCAGCGCTCCTCGTTGTCCCGGCACTGCCGCTCCCCAGCCAGGCTCCCGGCGCAGCGCGTGGCGGGGCAGCGGCCCACGTCATAGTAGGGCGAGCCGGAGGCATCCGGGAAGCACTCGCCGGGCAGCCGGATGAGGCTCTGCTCCGGCCGGGCCGGGCAGCTCGGCTGCCCCTCACCTGGGGACAAGGGGAGGAGAGAAGAGAGGTCCGGGCCTGGTGGTGGAAACCTCTTTGTGCCCCCCGCGCCCTCCCCAGCGCCAGGCAGAGCCCCTTGCAAGCCCAGGAGCAAGATCCTGGAAAGGGCGAAGGAGCTGCCCCAGAGCTGCTGCACCCTCCAGCCCCATCCCATGGCGCGGCCATCCAGGACCCCGCTCTCCCTTCCCCGACGGGGGCAGAAGGCACGCAGGTCCGTCTTGCTCTGGCACGAGAGCCCTCGCTGCCCCCGTGGCAGGGCTTGCACGGTCCCGGCAGCCAGGACTCACCCAGCACGGTCAGGCGGGCGGTGGCAGATTTGATGGCGCCCGCATCGGAGCTGGCCTTGCAGTGGTAGGCACCGGCGTGCCGCGGCTGCAGCTCCTTCAGCACCAGGCGCCCGTCGTACCGGTAAACCTTCCTGTCTAGCAGGGTCCCGTTGTGGTACCTGCAGGGACCGGCCCCCACCGGCTGAGCCAGGGGGTCTGGGGGGGCTCCCGTGCGTGCTCAGCCCTGCTGCCGCCCCTCGCATCCATCCCAAAGCACAGCCCATGCCCCGCGCTGTGCCAGGCCTGGGCTCCCTCCCCATGGCCCACGGCCCTGCTTGCACCCCAGCCCGGGCCACGCCGGGGCCTGGAGCTCGCCCTGCCCCGCCGCTCACCAGTAATACTTCCTGGGTACGGGGGTGCCCGAGGCTTTGCAGCACAAGGTCACTTGCTGCCCGGCGGTCCGGACCTTCGAGTCGGGGTGCATCACCATGTAGGGCTTCTCTGCCGGGAGAGAGGGGGCAGCGGGTGTTGGAGGTCAGGACCCTGCCCATCCCCACGGCCGCCGGCCCTCCCCATCTGTGTCACCCCACTGCAGGGCTGGCCCAGCTGCCCCGGGCTTAGCCGTAACCCGCCCCTGGGCAGTTCGGAGGCTGTTACCCCCCCGTGGTGGACGCTGCACCTCCCTGCCCCCCGGTGCCACGTGGGCCCCTCACCCAGCCTGCGGAGCGTGACCTGCGCCGTGGACGTCTGGGGGCCGCTGGCGATGGCGGGGGCCGTGCCCGCGGAGAACCGCTCCAGCTGGACGGTGACGTTGGCGGCGCTGCCGGCGCACACGCCTGGGACGCGGAAGCGGCCGCGCTGGTCAGTCCGGGCCAGCGTGGCCTGCGGCCGGTCCTGCAGGGTGACGCGGGCGTTGGCAAGGGCCGACCCCTCGGCCGAGACCACGGTGCCCAGCAGCGCGTGGTCCGGGCAGGTGCAGCCGCTGCAGTCCTCGTTCGCCTTGCCCGCGGCGCAGGTCAGCTGGCAGGCTGCACGGGCACAGCGGGGGAAGGCGGTGAGGCCGGGCCGCCTGCCCGCGGCACGCCCCGGCGTGGATGGGGGACCCTCGGTGCTCTTCTCCCCCCGGCAGGAGCAGCGGGGGCCTGGCCCCGTGGCGTTGGCTAACCGAGAACACCCTGGAGGAGGGGCAAGCTCCACGCCGGGCGTGCCACGGGCGCGGGGGATGACGCCTGCTTACCCGGGGAGACCCGGGCTGGGCTGCGGGCGGGGGACGTGGCACTGGGCATGGCCGGGCAGCCTGGCAAGGCGCTCCAGGGACAGCGGACTCAGCCCTGGGTATGGGGCACCAAGAGCCCCTGGCTCCCCGCTGCAGCACGAATGCAGGGCAGAGGCCTTTCGACGGGGTCCCTGGGAGCGGGGGCAGCGGGGGCATCACCCTGCTCACGGCCTGGGCACCACTGCAGGAGCCGTGGGCACGCAGCAGCCGGCGCGGCTTCCTCTGGACGTGCCACGCAGCCCTGCAAGCCCCTGCAATCCCCTGCCCTGGGCCTCGGGCGGGCTGCGGCACGACCGGTACCTGGGCAGGGGGTCCGGGCACACTTCTGCACCTCCGAGGGGCGGCCGGCGCAGCGCGACGTCCTGGATTTCTTGCAGCTCCGGCGCCGGACTCGCTTCCCGCCGCTGCCGCAGGTCTTGGAGCAGGGGCTCCAGGCGCCCCACGGGCCCCACGTGGCCTCTGGGGCAGAGGGACCAGCACCGTCAGGCTCTGGATGCGCCACCCAGGGACCCGCGGGCTCCGAGGCAGATGCAGGGCACCCACCCCCGAGGGCCCAGCCCAGCCCTGCTAGAGGCCAGAGCCCCGGCTGCCGGCTGCGGGTGACCCTGGCCAGCAAGCCCGTGCAAGGTGCCACCGTGCCAGGGCAAGGCACAGAGGGTGGGCGGCCCGTTACCTGTGCAGGGCCCGGCGCTGCACACCCTGCGCTCCAGGGCCTTGCCGGCGCACTCGCTGTCCGTCGGCCGCGCCGGGGGCTGGGGGCTCACGCAAGCGCGGTGCCGCGTCTGGATCCCGCTGCTCCCGCAGGCAGTTCTGGAGCAGGCGCTCCAGGCCGACCAGTGCGACCAGTACATGTGCTCTGGGGAGGCAACGCGGGGGGCAGAGGTGACCGAACCCCCCCCGACTTTGGTGGGGCTGTGCTGCCTACACCAGGGCTGGGCTTGGCCCTGGGACCTTGTGATCCTTTGTGACTTTGCAGCCAAGCATCTCCCTTCCCTGCCCCTATAGCGGGGGGTATGCGTGACCCCAGGGCCCGGCTGGCCTGGCGCTCTGAGCCGGCAGACAAAGGGTTAAGTTTCCCAGGGCTGCCTCCCCAGGTGTGGTGGGGGTGGGCTGATTGCCCCCCCCTCATTGGGTCCCTGGGGCTGGGACGGGCAGAAAACTCCTGGGCTGAGGCCGGGCGGGTTTCTTTGCTGGGCGGGGGAGACAGGAAGGGCTGGCTAGAGATAATGTGCAATAAAATTATATATATATATATATATATATATAAGAAAAAAGGCAAGCAGAGACAGGGCAGCGGCAAGCAGAGGTCTGCAGCTTTGCAAATGATGCAGGGAAAGCGAACAGGGATTATTAGCTCCTCATCAGCTCTCAGGGCACCAGAGCCGTAGCAAACAGGCATGAAACAGACCCAGGGGAGCGCCTCCCCCCCACCCCAGCCGGGGGCAAAGCCTGCAGCTTCCGGCTGTGGTTCACCGCGTGCTGCTCGGATGGGTGCAGGGCGATGCGGGGGCGCAGATCAGAGCGGGGCTCTGCATTTGGGGCAGAGGGTCTGGGGCAGACCCTTCAAACGCAGACACTCTGAGGTGCTCGCACGCTTCCTCGCTGCAACCTGCTTCTAATGGGTAGAGGACGCCCGGAGAAGGGCAGCCGGGACGGTCAGGGGCACAGAGAGACCCGAATGGCAGCATTAGAAACAAGGCAGCTGCAATGAGAGAGGCCTGCGAGCCTCCTGACTGGTGCAGAGAGCGCGAACGGGGGTTAGCTCTTAACCACCCTCGGGGCACCGGGAAACCATTAGCAAGCCGTGTCCCTCGGCCTGGAAGTCCACACGATGCTGTGGAGCAGTGATCCTCAACAGGGCTGCCATGAGGTCCTCGCACGGGGCTGTGCAACATCAGCACGGTTGCGTCTGCAAACACCTATGCACAATTTGCACACTAAACCCAGGCATTTCAGATAAGAGCCCAGGATGTCAAACATAGCCTGCCCTGCTCACAGCTGCGTGCCACAAGTATTGTTGCTCTGGTGGTTTTGTGTACTCGCACAAACAAACGCGGAGAGACTCTGAAAGGCCTGTGGCTATGCTCAGAGAAGTTATGGAGAGGAGCCTTGAGGGCCACCAGGCTCGGAGGGCTGGACAAATCTGTGCAGGGTCAATGGGCTATTCAATAGGACAGCCTGGGTTGCAGCCCCGTGTTAGGATTGCACCAGGCTCTGACTGCCGGCGTGGATGCATCTGCCCGGAGAAGCCTGCACAGGCACTGAGCGTCTCCCCTGCCCCGTGAGAGGCAGGGCAGGGGCTAGAGCCAGGTGCCAGCTCCCATGTTCCCGGCTGTTAACTCCTCAGGACTGTGCTAATAATAAGTGGAGAGAGGCAATGGAGGGGTGCGTGCATCAACAGGCAGGCATTGCTCCGCACACGTAATAGAGGGGGCTTGAGGGCTGCAAGCACCCGACGGTGAAATGAAGATTAGCTCTGCAACACTCATGCACTAAAAACCCAGGGCAAAGCTGGAAGCTGTTAGCAATCAGAGGGGGAACAAGCCCGGGGAAGCTCTTTCTTTACCCGGCCTAGAGCTGCTGCTTAACCAGGCTGTGGGGGGTGAGCACCAAATCCTCTCTGTCCCCCAGAGACCGTGGACGGGGTGCTCGCGTGGCCCCAGGCAGGGTGTTCTCCCATCACCGCTCCCATCCCAGAGCCCTTGCAGATGCAGCCCCATTGCTGACCTGCTCCCTGCCCAGGGAAACCTTCCCATCCGCCCAGAGCCGTGCGGGAACGGGGCGACGGCAAAGCTCCCCCTTTGCACGCCCCGTGCATGCATCTAGCAGAGGGGTGGGGAGACGGTGCCCCTTTCGCGCCCCCGGCTGTGACCCCCTGGGCCTGGCGCGGCCGCTCCCAGCCTACTCACCCACGGGGCACAAGAAGCGGACGTGGTAGTTGGAGCAGCTCCTGCCCTCGGGCTGCTCTTGGTTGACGCACCAGAAGCCCTTGCGGGGGCTGGCGTGCACGAACTCGCCCACGTCCCCCGGCAGCTCCCACTCGGTGGTGCGGGCCTCGAGGGCCAGGGGCTGGGCGCACACGCGGCCCTGGTAGTAGAAGCGAATTGCCTCCAGGGTCTCGTAGTCGCCGCCCCCGCCCGGGTGGTCGATGTTGAACCAGGAGGTCCACTCGGTGCCTGAGGGGCAGGGAGAAGGGCCGGCTCAGAGGGGAGCGGGCGCCGCGTGTGCGTGTGCGAGCCGTGGGGGCCGGTCGATGAGACCGCTCTGCTCTTGACGCCTGCGAGCAGGGGATGAGGTCGACCAGACCCGGGGGGTGAACAGCGAGTGTGTTGCACGCCTAGAACAGCACTGCTTGCAAGCGGTCAGCGGGACGTCCGGGCGGAAGGGAGCTCGTGGGGTCGCAGCTCGTCCAGCCCCTGAATAAACCGTCCCTGCCCGCGGCTCCAGCCTGCCCCGGCGCGTCAAGGGTGGAGGTCCCCCGCCTCGCCCGGCAGCCTGTCCGCCCTCCGAGGCACAACTTTCCCCCTCGTCTCCAACCTAAGCTCCCCTGCCGCAGCTTGAGGCCGTGCAGGAAAGCCCGTCTCCACCCACACCCTTTCAGGCGGCTCCAGGCAGTTACCAAATTCACTGCAGAGAGTGGAAAAATTGTTCTTGATTTGCAAGTTAATGCAGTGCCGGAGGCTGCAGGCTTTTCTGGCAAGAAGAGTCGGCTCACGTTCGGCTCGTGGCCCGCTGTGACCCCCAGGCCCTTCTCCCCGCGGCTCCCGGGACTGTGTGGATGAATGCTCAAGGAAGGGGAGCCGCAGCAAAGCTAGTCACAGACCTGAGACTGAGACGCCCGTGGGACATCCAGACTCTCTCGTTAGAGACCTGGCAGTCCGGGGCCGTTATCCTGAACAAGCCAGGGAGCTCCTACTAAACGAAGGGGGCCTGACAGCACGCAGGGCAATTTATACGTGTCAAGGCGGAGAGCAGGTAGGAAGAGACGCGTATTAAGTGCAGGTTCAGGCTCGCGTGAGAAGGAAGAACCCTTCCTGCCAACACTGGGAGACGATGAGTTCAATAGCCAGTCTTTCGAGCTCATCTCACAGACAAGGAGGGTGGCAGGGAGCTCGGGGAGTCACATCTAGTGCAACCCCTGCTCCAAGCAGGACCAGTCCCAGCTCCATCATCCCAGCCACCGCTTTGTTGAACCGGGTCTTAAACACCTCCAAGGATGGAGACGCGCCCACCTCTCCGGGGAGCCTGCTCCAGCGCTTCAACCCCTTCCCAGCGAGAGTTTTTCCTAATATCCAACGCCCGCTTCCCTTGCTGCACCGCGAGCCCATTGCACTTGCATTGCCTGCAAGGCACATACTGGGGCTCGAGGAAATGTGATCACAGACTGAACCGGAGCGGGGCATACGGGGCTTATAGAAGTGAAAGAGTAAAAAAAAGTGTCCAAAGTTGAGGATGTGATAATGGAGGGACCGTCTGAGCGCTCGGAGAGGGCGCCCTGGCACTGAGATCGAAAGGGAAACGAGACTAAGAGGTTGTGGTACGCCGGGGACCGCGGCCAGCTTGGGCTTGTACGAAGCGCTGTGCTGCAAGGCCTTGTACCACAGCAAGGTTGAAGGATGGCACCGATTTGGAGGCACTAATAGCATGGTCTGAGGATATAGCTACCTCTTCCTGTCTGTAGTTGACAGTAGGTTTCTGCATGTAATAAAGGGCTGTTTCACATCACAAACCTCGAAGTCTAGTGAAAGGGAAGATGAAGTTGCCACCCTTCTCCTCCCCTCGCCCGTGGGGATGCAGGGAGAGGCTGCAACTGCCCGGAGAAGGCTCGAAGAGCAATGTGCCCTGCACACGAAAGCCACCGAAGCAGACCTCCGAGAGCAGGAGCGGGAGATTGCTCTGCTCTGGAGTCACGGGGCAAGGATAGGCATAGCGCCTGCTAAGCAGAGGGGAAGGGGGAATGACTTGAAGAACTAATTAAAATGTTTGACGATTGTTGCATCCCTAGAAAAAACAGTGACTTGAGGAAAGAGATGTTCAGGATGAGAGCAGAAGAAGGGGAAGCAGTGGGAGAGCTGGCCCAGACCCGAGCCTGTAAGCCAGCCCTGGGCATGTGGACCCTGCGCAGGCACTCTCAGCAAAGACTAGATGCTACGGGGAAAAAAGCTTGAGTGATTATTGAGAGGGACCTGCTGCTAGGAAAGGCAGAGCTGCAGAGCACGCAGGAACGCACGCACGGGCCCAGAGGAAGATGCGCAGGAGCCGGCTCCAGCCAAAGAGCGGCCCGCAAACCCGCTCGCAGCAGGGCGAGTAGCTGCGTGCGGAGCAATACACACCGACAGCGTTGCGCCAGCCTGCACGGGTCGGGAGAGCGCCCAGCATCCGGGCAAAAATAGAGCTGTGACGCACTGAACCGCCGTGCTAAAATGTGCGGAGAAAATAGGAACATGTGCGCCGCGAGCGCAGGGGCAGCCTCCAGGGAGAAGGAAGGAAGAGCGCGTTTCCAAGCACGAGTCGAGGCGAGCCCGCTTTAGTGGCTAGTGACAATGCAGAGGGCACGGCTCTTGCATGACTTTACCTGCAGGATAAGTACTGGGGCACGGGGAAGCATAACCACGAACTACAGCGCAGAGGTATCAGGGGCTCGCGAGTGGGTCTAGGGGCGCGGAAGCAAGGTGCCACGTCTTGCGAAGACGCCGTGTACCACAGAGGGGCTGAAAGATGGCACTGAGCTAAACTGGAGGGCACTAATAGCATCAGTGGAGATTAAGAGCATCCAGAAAGATGCGGTTGCGGGGAGCGGATGCCTGGCAGTGACGTGCAAAATGCGGTTCAGGGCTGCGCGGGGCCGGGGAGACGTGCCTGGAGGGAGAGCTACCGAACGTGGCAGCAGGCGGCATGTCCGTTCCTCGGCCCGTGCGCAGAGGGGCAGGGGGACGGGTCTGCGTAGACCCGAAGCGCACGAAAAGCGAGAGAGCACTTTCTCCAACCCACAGAAGAAGCCAGCTGTTGCCAGCTGTGGCAGAAGCGTGTCGGGTGCTTCAGCAGGATGTTGGTAGATCCTCTGGACACGTCGTGGTGTGGACACGCCACGAAGCCCCGGGCAGGGCGAGGGAGGCGGCAGCGATGCAAAGGAAGCACGTCCGAGCAGTGTGACTTGGACGTGCTGAGCAGATGTTTACAGCGGCGGGACAGCCTGCTCGGGCGACCGAGCGCAGTCGTGATGCCGTCCGCGGGGAAGCTCGACCTTGTCCACGAGAAACTTCCCGCGCTGAGCTTGCTCTGAACCCCCGCTCCCTGCCGTACCTGCTCAGGAAGTCCCTCCTTTCCTCCCATTGTGCTTTTTCTTCCAAATCATCCAGCTGCTTTCTGCAACGCTCGCTTCTGCCGATCTCCCCCGTTTGGTCCTCTCCCTGCCCGAGCGGCTGTGTCTCCGTTGGCGCACAAGCCGCTTTCCCTCGCCGCTTCCCCGGTCCCCGCGGCTCGGGGCCGTCGCCATCCCCCCGGACGCTTTCCCAGGACTTGCGCCGCACCGTCTTCAACACTTTTCTCCTGCTTTCCCAATGTCTGTTGCCATCTTTCTCGCTTTCTTTGGCTGCCAACCTCTCAAGCTGATTTTTCTTCGTAACAAAAGGTGCCTTCAGTTTTTCAGGCTTAAATTTGGTCCCCTGGTTCTCGTCCCCTTCAGCTGTGCTAGCTCTTGGTCCCAACGAGAAGGTGAATGTAATGATCTAAAATACACTGAGCCCTTAGCAGACATCCACGGATGCCACTAAAGGAGGACTGGGAGCAGTGCTATTAGTGTCTGGGAGCCGGTCCAGGGCCGAGGCAGCTTCAGGAAAATGGTATGCCAAACTTTGAAGAGAGACAGGCTTATGGGTGCACGAGATTTCATGACTCTGAGCAGCGATTCACCGCGCCGGGCTGGACTATCCAAACCGGGACTTGGAGATGATGGGAAAGCAGGGCCGGCAGGGGCGTCACGTCTAGCCCGGCCCTTGCTCCAGGCAGAATCGGCCCAGCCAGGGCTCTGTCTAGCCTTGCTCCAGGGGTGGAGATTTGGCAGCCTCCCTGGGCATGGCTGGATCACCCCCAGGGCCAGGCAGTGCCCCCACCCCCGGTCTACGTGTCCCCTGCTTGCCTTGGTAGGAGTTTGTTGGTGCCACCTGCTCCTCTCCACACTAATCTAATATCCCTCGG
>JAGPOW010003302.1:0-214491 GCA_030014935.1 Caiman crocodilus
ATACTCCAGCTGCGGCTGCACCAGTGTTGAGCAAAGTGGGAGAATCACTTCTTTGCATTTACTGGAGATGCATCAATCGATGCATGCCAGAGTTTTATTAGCTCTAGCGGCTACTGTGTTGTATTACCAGCTCATACTCATGCTGGGGTCTATTGTTACCCCCAGATCCCTTTCATTTATAGTGCTGGTCAGGTTAGTGATGCCCAGCTGTAGGTGTGCTGGGGGTTCTTCTTTCCCAGATGCAGCACTTTGCATTTCTCTATGTTGAACCTCATCTGGTTCTGCTCTGCCCAACATGCCAGCCTGTCTAGGTCTGCTTGTATCTGCAGCCTATCCACGGGTGTGTCTACACAACCCCATATCTTGGTGTTGTCTGCAAACTTGGCCAGTGGGTTTTTCACCCCCTCATCCAGGTTGTTGATGAAGATATTGAACAGCACTGGGCCAGTACTGACCCCTGGGGTACTCTACTGCCCACATCTCACCAGGATGACACCAATCCATTCATTTGGATTCTCTGTATCCTACCCTGCAACCAGTTTTGCACCCATTCAACGATCCCAGTTTTCTGATCAGTACCTCATGGGATACCAGGTCAAAGGCTTTCTGGAAGGTATATGATGTCGACCACTTTTCTCTTGTCCAGGTGATGAGTCACCTGATCATAGAAAGAAATGAGGTTGGTCAGACAAGACCTACCCATGACAAAGCCATGCTGACTGCCATTCAGTATCATGTCTTCTGCAAGTTCATCACATATAGCCTCCTTAAAACAGAAAAAAATGATGTCAAGGAGGGACTGGACAGGAAGACAACAGGCCTATTGGCCATGGGACCTAGGCCCATCAGCAACTACAAACTTCCCTCAGTAGGTAAAGGATGGCCATTAAATTTGCAGCAACTAATTCACAGGGCAAATCATGATGAAACAGGATACAAGAAGGGGAGTGGGGGTCAAAAGAGAATACCTAGGTGCCAAGCAGAGAACTCTGGCTGGTTCCCACTGCCCCCCAAACGTATCTAAAGAGGCTGTGGATGCCATCTTGCGAAACTCTGGTCAGAGATGAGCAAAGAGACAGCCCACAATTGCTTGGGTTCCCTCTGGCTGGCATGTCCTTCCTCATCTTTGAGATGGAGAGCTTAGCCAGAGGCAGGAAGAGGTTGACCAGACAGTCCCAGGACTTTCTAGGATTACGGATGTGTACAAGGTGCGGGGGCAAGCACAGCCAGAACTGCAAAATGAGGCTCTTGAGCTCAAAAGCAGAATAAGACATGATGCCAGCTATAGGATGGCAACAGAGAACTGAGGAACACCAGGAAGTGATGTCTAAAATTGACAATGGCTATAGAAGGAGTTAGAGGAAGAACAGGAAGTGAGCTCACAAAAGACTAGAACCGAGGTTCACAGGAGTTTCTAGCAGGATGCTAGTGGAGGTGGTGCTGGTACTGGTCCTGCTGGCCCCAGGTGCTACCCCCTGCTTGGGCTGCTGGCCAGACACCCCCCTCTACTTTGACTATGATGTGCGGCTCCTGTTGGGGGACAGCCTACTGGAGGGCACCACACGACTGGACAAGAAGTTGCACAAACTCTTCCTGGACAGAGAGAACCCTGGCATCCAAGTCATGGGTGAGGAATCAGGGGTTAGACAAAAAAAACCCTTCTTTAAGGCTTTTTCTCCCTGCCTCACCAGGCTCCCCTAAGCCCCTCACCCCACTCCTCACGCTACAAGTGTCCTCTGCTGAGACAGTTACCTGTGAAAGGTGGGGGACCAAAGGCCATTTTCAGGCCGAATAGCTGGACAGGGCAGGAACAGGGTCTCCCTTGTGTCTGGCTGCATTTCTCTCCACCTCTCTCCTTCCATGCAGAGCAAGAGCGCATGGAGCGAGAAGCAGGGAAGCTTTTTTATCACCTCGACCAGCTCTTCACACGATACCGCCATGGTGCGTGCCACAAGCAGGGGTTGGGGGTAGTCCTGCAGGAGACACTAGCCGGTGTCCTCCTCCATGGGGAGCCTCTTGTCCCGAAGGATGACACAGATGAACCATTTCAGTGGCTTCAGCACCCTTTAAATTGCCCATTCAAACCTTTATGGTAGAATGGCATCCCTCTGTCAGAGCTTGTGGAAATGGACAGTGCAGGCCCCTCGGCTAGCATGAGCTCTCACAGCTGTGGCACCCCTCTGATGCCACTACCAACATGGGGGGCCTGGGAGGAAATTTGGGGTCTGACAAAATCTGTGTGGGAACACAGGCCAAGAGCCAAAGTGCAGCTGGAATCAGGGCTGTGCCCTATGCTCTGGCCAGCCCTACATGGGAGAGCAGGGATGCTGCCCCACAGCCGTGCCACCACAGACTACCTAGGGAAAGGCAGAGGCAAGGAGGGCTGCACATCCCAATGCCATGTGAGGCAAGTCCAGTGGTGCCCACTCAAGGAGATCCATGCCACGCCAGGCTCACTGCAATGATGACCAGGCCAGAGCAGCAGGGCATCACAGCAGATGTGAGACAGAGCACAAACAGCCCCCACAGCCCTGGAGGCTACTTGGAACTGGTTGAGGGCAGCAAATCCCATCCCCAGACTAGGCAGCCAGACTTGTCAAAAAGGCTCTTTTATCCCAGAGTGAGTACAGCACCCAGGCCCCTGCAATTAGGTAGAGGAACTAAGCACACATGCCCACACAGAGCAGTGAAAGGGGGGAAGGCAGCCCTCACCCAGCTGTGCCCACAGATCCAGAGCGGCTGCTGAAGGAGGCAGAGCTGGAGCGGCACAATTTCACCCTACGCCTGAAAGCTGCCGCTGCTGCCGTCCTGCAGCAAGGTACTGAGCCCAGCCCCTCCATCCTGCCCTGGGGACCTGAGTGGCTAAGCCTTGTCCCCATGTCCACCCCTGCCACCTCAAACCCTGGGACCACCACCCTGACTGCTGGGCCTGCTGCCCGTGTCCACCCCCAGACCCTGACACTAACCCCGGGGGACCCTGAGTCTAAGCCCTGAGCGACAACCACCCCCAGGGACCCCCGTACCGACACTGCCCCAGGCCCCCAGCTGTGGTGGCTGGAGCCGGGACTGGGGTCCAGGACGCCTGGGATCCTTGTGGCCCCCAGCACAGCTCGGGCCTCGTCAGGGCTGTTGACCCGTGCTACCTGTGTGTCTATCCGTCTCCCCGACAGTTTGCGGATCATCCTGCAGTGAGTCCGGCCGCCCTTCGAGGCGCCCATCCCCACCAGCCCAGCCCCGCTCCCGCCTCCCGCGGGGCGCTGCGGCTGGGCCGGGGGCTGCAGGGAGTGGGCTCCGCGGCTCACGGGCGCCTCCCGCAGGCCGGACCGAGCCCTTCGAGCTGGCCGAGTGCGGCGGCTGTCGCCTGCTCCACGCGCGCTGCGGGGACCGCCGGGTCTGCTCGAGTACGTGCGTGTCCCACCGCCCCGCCCCGCGCCCCGCGCCGCGCCCTAACTCGCTGTGCCCCGCAGGCGCAGCGGTGATCGCGGGCGCCGTGCTAGGCACCCTGGGCGCCGCCCTGGCCCTCGCGGCCTCTGCCTGGTGAGTGCGAGGGGCGAAGGGCACGAGGTGGGCTCAGGACCCGGTCCCAGCGCCGCTCCCCGCAGGGCCTTCATGCGCGCCAGGAAGAAGCTGCAGACGGAGCGTGACAAGGAAGCGGAGCCGGACGAGGAGCCAGAAGAGGAGGCAGAGGCAGAGGCCCCCAACCAGGAGGCGGCGCCGTATTAAAAGCCCCGCAGCCCCCCCCTCCCCCCGGCAGCGGCCGCAGGAGACTCCGTTTATTATTTATTATGAATCACTTGAGCATGTTCCGCGTACACGGGGCTGCGAGCGGGCTGTGGCCGGCTGCTGCGCCCCCCTTGGGGCTGCCGGGCGGGGGGAAGGGGAGGGGGGCCCGGGTCCAAGCGTCACAGCAACACACACACGAGCCACTTCCCCCTCGGGGCCGGGGCGAGGACAGCATGCGGGGGAAGCCGGCCCGGCAGGGCTGCCTTTGGTCCAGGAGAGGGAGATCCAGATCCGCCCCCGGGGCGCAGGCAGGAGCAGCCCAGCCCAGCCCCACAGCAGCCGGGCCTGGGGGGGTGGGGGTAGCTCACCCATCTTCCTTCCTTCCTTCTTCTCCAGCCAGCCCCACAGGCTGGAGTTGGCCCTAGGTCTCCAAGCAGGTCCCAGTGCCGCCCATGGGAAAGGGGGATCCTGCCCCTGGGCAGTCCTGCAGCCCCCTGGGCAACAGCACACTGTCCTCCCCTTCCAAGCATCAAGATTTCCAGGACCAGGGAGGAGGCAGGGGCCACCTAGTGTGTGCACTGGGGCGCAAGCTGCGGGGACATTAGTGTGATTTGAGAGGCTCAGAGCTAAGGAGCAATGATAACTTAAAGGGGCAGCACCCAAAATTCATGAAGGTAGAGGGTACAGAGGGCAGGTTAAAGACAGAAATTTAAGGTGGTGGCAGGGCTGAAGACCCACAGGACAGAGAGCTCCCACCCCCTCCCCCACAGCAGCTGCACAGGGCCAGGCTCAAGCCCTGCCCCAATCCAGGGCTGAAAATAGAGAGACAGGGCTTAACATTCCCACCCCATGAACAGGGGGCAGTTAAGAGCCCTGGGGTAGGGATAATTCATTCTCCCAGACCCTCCTATTAATAGTCCAGGGCTAGGGGGAGGAGACAGAGGCCCTGGGGGGCTGAGACAATGGGAGGGAGATGGAGGGGGCTATAATACCCTGCCCAGGGTCAGCCCTGCCTGGGGAGGAGTCAGCAGCCTATCCCCTTATAGCAGAAAGGGGTTAGTGTTGGCCAGGCTCTGGGCTGAGGTGGTGCCAGGTCCCACAGGTGGTGGGGCCATCATAGGAGGCAGCCCCATAGCAGGCAGGCCAGGTGTGGGCACAGGTGCCAAGGGCTGCATTCCCACCATAGGGGAGACAGAGGTGAGGGGCACACCAGGAGCCATAGGGGAGACAGAGACCATGGGAGCAGCAAAGGGGGCAGCAGTTGGCCCAGGCTGTCCCACTGCCATTACAGGGCTGACACGCAGCTGGCTGAGGGTGAGGGAAGCTGCCTGAGGCTGCTGGAATGGGTTGGTGGTTGAGGCGCCTGCCACAGGTCCTGCTGCTGTTGCCGATGCCACTGGAGCTGCCCCTGAGGAAAGGAGAAAGGGTGAGAGAGAGCCCCACTCCTGTCCAGTGCCAGACAGATCTTTTCCATAGGCATCCCCAGAGCTGGCAAAACAACAGGGAACCAGGCAACTAGTAGCAAACCAGGACTCCTGACCTCCAACCCCTACCTGCTCTAACGCACCAGACCCCATTAACCTCCCAGAGCTGGGAGAAAGCCCCAAGTGCTGTGGTTCAACTCCCTTCCTGACTCTGACCCACCAGAGGACACTCCTCTCCACCCAGCATCCTGGTTGTCCATGCTCACCAGTGGGCAAGAAGGGGTTGGAGGTCTTGGCGGTCGGGGCAGCAGGGGGCTTGGCAGAGACAAGTGAGTCCAGGTCGACAAGGGCAGCATTGGGTCCCAGGAAGGACTCGGGGGTCTTGCGTGTGGATTTGGAGACCTCAGACAGTGACCCCCCGACAGCCGCCATGTCGAAGGTGCTGGGGCTCTTGGTGCCAGCTACACGTGACACTGGCACCTCCCCTGCCAACAGGTCCAGTTCCCCTGGGAGATGCATAGGGTCAGACAGAGAAAGGGGTGTAGAGCATACCCCCAAACTGCCCCCCCCGCCAGATCCCAGCACCTGGACAGCAAAATGTTAAGCCAAGGGATGACAGCCACGGGGGGGGGGCGGGCGGCAGCACTAGCCTTTATCCTGGAGATAACCTGGGGCCAGTGGCATACGTGGGACAGTTAGCAAGGATCCCCAGTGCCCCCATATCCAGCTGGGTGCTTATGGGTGCAAGACGGCAGGGATAACTCACACCCAAGGAGAGGTTTGCCTTGCCTACCTGTACTGCTCCCGGATTTGGGTAGCGTTGTACGTAGACTGTCAAAGTCAGAGAACTCATCAGTCTCACCAGGGCTGCCGAACTGCTCAAAGCCTCCACCAGCTGCAAGGGAGGCACCACGTTAGCAGGGAGTGGAGGGGAGGAAGGCATGTGTCCCTATCCCAGGCTGACCCACTGCTTTCCCCAAACTAGGTGTCCTTGATCCCAGCCCCCCATCCTACTCTAAGCAGACTCCATTGGCCTTCCTCACTACTGTCCAGTAAGGAAAGTACCCAGGCATCCTAGCTGCCTGTACCACCCCCTTACTATAATCCACCATCCCCACTTCTTTCCCCAAATTGCAAAAGAACCCAGATGTCCTACCCCCTAGATACCTGCAGTGCCATTGGTGCTGGGCTTTGATGGAGAGCCTCCCCAAGGGTCAGAGAAGGTCTGTGCTGGGGCCCAAGGGTCCTGTGGGGGCTTCACCTGGGCAGTGGGGGTGGGAGCTGGAACTGATACCCATGGGTCATTGGTGGGAGCTGCTCCACTCCCAGCAGCACCCCCTCCTGGAGAGGGAAGCAACACAGTGAGGGGCACCACTACAAACAAGAAACAGGCAAGGTGCATGGTCAGAGTGCATGCACACAGAGACAGTAATAACTGATCACTCCAGTTTGGGGCTGGAGCCCAGGTTCAGACAGGGCCACCCAGGGATTCTTCCCACACCAGGACCCATCAGTGACCCCCAACTCCCTCCTGATACCTGCTCCTAGCTGAGAGGTGCCACTAGGGCAGGGCACTCTTGCAAAAGGGGCTGCCACATCCAGGGCTCGAGCTGAAGATGGGAATGCAGATGCCAGTTCCCATGGGTTTGTGGGGAACTTGCTGGGGGTTCGGCAGCACCAAGTGGGCAAAGTACCAGATGGGGAATGCAGAATTCCTGGGTTCACTTGGTAGCTCAGCCCTATTCTCACTCTATGCTTTAATTTCCCTCCCATCTGGGAACAGGGTGATGGCACTGTGACCAACCCATAACATGCCACAGGCCTTCAGAGCCAGCTCCCATGAAGCAAGACAGTGGCTAGCTGTCAGTGGGATGTGGTCTAACCATGGGCTGGGGTAGAGCATGCTGGAAGGTGGGCATGGCTCAATGGTCCTACACCAGACAGCAGAAGCCCAGAGACCATGGGGACAGGTACTCCCAGTGCAGGGAAGATACACACCTTCAGAATTCCAGGGATCTGAGTTGGTGGTGGTTTGGTCACCTCCCCAGGGATCTGCAGAGGCCACAGCAGGGATAGGGGCAGCTGCCCCCCATGGGTCGCTGCTGGGAGGTGGGCCACTAGGGGTCCCACCCCATGGGTCAGAGGCTGGGGGCCCAGCTGGGGCAGGCCCAGAAGTGCCCCAAGGGTCAACGGGGGCTGTGGTGTTCCAGGGGTCCCCTATGGCTGGGGGGGCTGGAGCTGTGAAGACGTCAGCCAGGTCCATCAGTGATGACTGCAAGGAGAGAGACAGCACATGGTGAGAGGAGGAATCCTCAGGCATCAATACCAACCATGAACCCCCTCCTCCAAGGCCTACCTGAAGCCTGGCACTGGAAACTGGCTGCACTGCTGTGACCCCTGCTCGCTCCCATGGCACCCCCACTACATTGATGATAGCTGTGTAAAGGGAGCCTTTGAGTGAGACTCCAATCCCCAAGTGCAACCCTCCCAGGTGCTTATGCCCAAGCTATGGCAATCCTGCCTATGGGCAACTGGTACCTCTCAAGTCACAGACAGTCAGTGGCTGGGGCGGGTCCCCCCGCGGCCAATCCCACTAAGCCGTGGGGGGGGGACCGCTTCTCCTGGTGCACTCTCTGGCTGGCACTCTCAGGTGCCCTCCTCACTGGGAGGGCACCAATGCTTTCGCCTGCCCCCGCTGCTAGGGAACACTATAGTCAGGAGGTGGACATGCACCACCTACTCATCACCAGTGGTCCTGTCCCAGCCCCAGTGTGGGCCCAGCCAGCAGAATAGCTCTTCTCCCACAATGAACCAGGTGATCTCATGCCATCTGCACCCCTCCTCTTCCCTGGCAGGGTGCTAACACAGGGATACCTCCTCACTCCGGGCCGGCACAGTCTCCTTCTTGCTCTCTTCAATGGCCATCTGGAGGCGCAGGTCATCTCCTCGCCGGATGCGCTCCTCCTGATGGATGGGGAAGAAAAGATGGCATCAGCATAAGTGCCCATGGGGCAGGGCGGGCCCAGTGCAGTGGGGACTCACCTCCTGCTGACCTGTATGCAGGCACCTGGACACGCTGAGAAGAGCGGGGCCCTCAAGAGACCCCCAGAACACGGAGGTGATGCTGCCCCTGACTGGCAAACACAGGGTTAATAGCCCAGCTCTGGAAACAACTTGTGAATAGAACCCAGATGCCCTGACTCCCTGCACCCCTCTTCTCTAACCCACCAGATCTCAACACACTCCCACAGAACAGGAATAGAACCCAGGAGTCCTGGTTCCCACCAGCTCTTTTGGTCTTGCACAGCACCGAAGTGGGGCGGTGTACACTACATGCTGGCTGCACCTCACACATAGCCCCTATAATCTGACCTGGTGGTGGGCTGGTTACCCTCACCCTTCAAGACCCTAATTTCCCATGAAGCTCCATTCCAGGCTGGGCCACAGAGAGGTGGCCCTTGGGGCCCTAATACATGGCTAGTTCAGGGTGGAGGGCCCTGGAACCCTCTGCACAGAGCCACACAGCCCATACTCGAATGATACTCCCCCAGTCAGAACCAGGCGTGGAGGCATTGGGAAAGGGATCAGCCTCTCCCCAGGCCACCTCAATCCAACTAGAAGACAAGGTCCCCTATGGCTGGACAGACCCCTCCCCCATGCATGGCCCCCCCCACATTGGCCCATGGCACTTGGGTGATGCCTGGATATGGTGAGAGTCACCCCAACTAACCAACCTGGCCCACTCCAGAGCAAATAAGCCATCCCTGCTCCCCAAATCCAGCCTCCCAATCAGGTTGCCCCCCACAACATCCCCTGTGCGAGGCAGCCACAAGGTGGCAATCATCCATGCCAAAGCAGAGGAGACACAAGAGAATCCCAGCAGACAGACAGAGATTAGCCAGGGGTTAACAATGATTAACAGGAGATAGATTAGGATGCAGCCACCACCAAAGATCCAAACAACCCAGCGTGTAGCAAACCAGACAGAACCTTCCATTGCTCCCCAAGGCTGAGGCTAGGCATCACCCACCCACCACTGAAAGCTGATGCAGTAGGCCAGGGGGGCAGGGGCACAAGGGCACCACATGGAAGGAACTCAAGAGCCAGTGCCTATCAGCGTAGCTGGGTAGGAAAGCGGGGAGGGACTGGACCCAGTGGGTTGCACTGTCCAGAAATGGAAGAAGGCTGAACAGCCTAAGCCTAGAGGTCTGGGCTGAAAGAAGCAGGATGGGAGGGCTTAGGGGGTCAAAGGGACCGAGCCCCTGGAGAACAAGGGACATCTGGATTCAGGCCCCATTTCCCATACACGCCCTGGCTACGTGCTACCTACTGCTGACTTCTCAGATCACACTCCTCATCCTGAGCTAAGAACGCAGATATCTCAACTCCTCCCTACACTCCACTTCCCCCCAGTAGGGCTGGAATTCCTCCAGAATCCAACAAGAGGTGTGATGGTGGTGGGCTGACAGCCCTGCATCACTTGGGACAGGAAGTATCAGAAATTCCATTAGAACCAGCGAGACTCTACTGTGAAAGCACCAGGGTTATCTTATATCCTGAATACTCCTGGCTAGAGGGTCTGGCCCCTCTGCTCAGGGTCAGACCAATCACCATATTTAGGGTCAGGAAGGAATTTTACTCCATGGTCAGACTGGTACAGACTGTGGGGGTTTTTGCCTTCCTCTGTAGTGAGGTGCATGGCTCCCTTCCTGGGGTCTCTGGACAGTACTTTAACAATCTTTGTGGCAGCATGACATTGGTCAACATGGTCCCTCTGCTTTACCTGTAGCAGATTATGATATTATGTCTTGTGCTTGTATCAGGGTTGACTGTGTAGTTTTGTTAAGAGGTTAGACAATGGATTTGTACTGGATAGTTTGGACAGGGATGATCCTACCTCTGGCAAGGAGCTTGGCAAGATGATCTCCAGAGGTCACTCTCTTCCAGCCCTACTTCTCTATGCTTCTACATTCTACAAGGTCAGACCAGGAACTACAGGATGCCACCACCAACTCAAATGGGGGACAAGGAGACCCAGAGACAGGGTTGCCCCCACTGTCAGTGACGAGGCCACCGCAGGCAGGAAACTGACTGTGGTGTAGAGGAGGGTGAAACTGCCTAGCCCCAACCAACCCCAGCAGGGAATTTCCAGAGGAGAGGAAGGTGCCTCCTGGTGGGCTCAAGATCAGGTTAGCTCTGCTCTAGCAGACGGAAGGTTAACGCAGTGTGAGTGAGGGGGCCAGGGTCTGTTAGATGGTGAGGGGCTCTAACCTTGTCGTGCTCCTCCTTGCTCAAGCTAAGGGCAAGCTGGAGCTGCAGGTCCTCTTCAGCTGCGGCAGGGGGCTGGGTGCAGAGAGAGCAGATGGTGAAGGTGCAGCAGGGGCCACGCCTGGAGGGATGTCCACAGGAGTGCAACACACAGAAGGCAGACCAGGGAGGCCCAAGGGACACAATTTACCCACCCCTTAACCTCAGAAGATGAGGTGCACACATGGGGACACAGGAAAGACATCAAACAGGTGTGGGGCAGCTGGTGCTGGGAGATAGAGGGCAGGGACAGGAGGGCTGCGTGCATCAGGGAGGGGCACTGACCAGTGGAAGCACACAGTGGGGGTGGGGAAGAGCAGGACAGGGGATCAAGGGGCAGAGCCATGGCTGTTCTTCCTGGAGTCTTCAATGGCAGGTGGTCGCTGGAGGAGATGGGGGCATCTGCCTTGCCCCTCCAAGTACCGACATCCCTAAGCCAGGAGCCTGCCAGCCAGTAGGCCCCATTTCTGTGCTGGAGGGGGTGGGGGGTGGCCCTGCTCCCTTACTCTGAGCACAGGACAAGATGACAATGCTAGCCCTATCCCCACTCCAGGCCAATGTGCTCCCAACCATCCCAATCCTCATTCTCTGCCCCAAAAGCCTTTGAGACCTGTCACCCAGAATTGGTAAGACACCACCAACCAGGGACAAGCAGCACTCCACAGGGCCTTTTCTCATGGGAACTGTTTCCATCCCCACGCCACCTCAAACATGGCTTGTGCTTGTGAAGGAAATTGGTCATCCTGTCTGGGGATGAGACAGGGTCTTCCTCCTCCAGACAGCACTGGTGCTATCCAGCCCCAGAGGAGGTGTGGCAGAGGCACTTTGCTTTTAGGTGGTACCAGCCCAAGGACAGGGACTCTAGCTGGCTCACAGAGTAGGAGAAGGAGTGGGGCCTTCCCACTCCAGAAAGCATCAGTCTTGACATGGCACTACTGAACCCATTCTGTCAGCTGTCTGCTCCCCACTCTATAAGCCAAACTGACATCACTAGAAGCATGAGGACAGCAGTGTTTGGTTGGCAGTGGGGGCAAAGAGCTGAGCAGGTGGGTGACACAAAAGTTATCTTAAAGGTGAGAATTTTGCAGGCTGGAGTGGGCAGAAGAATCAAATCTTAATCAGCCCCACCCTGAGCAACTCCCTTGGGGCCTGGACTGGGTTAGCAAAGGGCAGCCAGCTCCATGTAGTAGGGACCCATTGCCTAGGTCACAGAAATTCAGCCTTCCCAATATCCCACCAGGGCCCTCTTCCACAGCCCCATGTGGGCGGCTCTGCCTTACCTGCTCAGCCTCCTCCTTGCTCATGGCCAATGCCAACTGTAACTGCAGCTCCTCCTCCCCGCTGCTCTGTGGCCAGGCCTGCTCTGCATCTGTGGGGGCACTGGCACTTGAGGCTGAGGAGGCTGCAGAGCAGAAAGGGTTAAACCATTAGCCAGAACACCTCACACAGAAGTAACTGCATTTGGCCACTGCTAGGTAGGGCTGGGACAGGGGCTGGTTACACAGGGACCCCTTACTCAGCAAAGAGATGCAGCAGCCACCTGGGGAAATTTCTTATGAAAGGCCCCCTCACCATATGAGCAACCAGATTATTTTACAGAATCAAGAGTGAGCAGCTCCATTTTCTCACCCAAATGATAAAATCCCTGGGGACTCCACAGGCTAAGATGAGAGGTTAGAAGTAGCACTTACAAAAGTAGGACCCTCCCTACTGTACAGCACCCTGAGCCCCATTCCCTGCTCCCCAGTGGTTCCCAAATATAACAACTCATCCTCTGAGAGTGATTCTTAGTGCATGCAAGGTCATGCTAATATGTGCCAGGCAGTGCCCTCTGCTGGCCACATGCTTTAAAGCCCCTCACACAGATGTAGCTGGTCCCATGATGCCCTTTTCCCTTTGCCCTGATGCATATGGGGCCTGGCAGGGACCACTTACCAGACACCCTGGCACCAGCTGTCAGACTGCCTTAGCACAGTCCATGACAATGAGGATGTTCCTAATCTTGCTGAGTCTCTCAGTAAGGGTCAGAGCACTGTGGTAGGGCCTGCTTTAAGGCAAGGAGGCTCTGCATGCCCAAATGGGGCACCTAGAGGAGAGATCTTCTACTTGGCTCCCTGCTACTCTGGGGGAAGGGTAGGAAGCTAGATCCTGCTGGGAGCAAGGGATTGTGGGGAATTACCCCCGTGACGATTCAGGACCCCGGCTGCACCCAGAAGGAGGATCTAGTCAAGCTGGGAGACCTTCCCCAGAAGGAAGGCTGAGAACTCCAGGCTGAGAACCCCCACTGAGCCAGAGCTATGTCAGAGCTGAACGGTTAAGAGGTGCCTCGGTGCAGCTGTGTTAGGCACGTTGCAAGTCCCCGGTGCAGGGATTTTCCCTGCAAGGCAGGAAAAGTCCTTGGTGCAGAATCAGAGCCCGCCAAAAGTTTGCAGCTGCACCAGAGTGCATGCTCACGATTGGCTTAATGTAAATTATGCACATGTGGCGGTCAGCAATTGGCTCGCTGGCCGTATAAAAGGCTTGGGTGATATCTGCGCAAGTTGGAGGAGAGCCCAAACATGTGTAGGGAAAGATCCTCACGTGTACTTTGGAGCCACGAAGGAGGCCTGATCACCCACCAACGACTTCCCGTCGCGGTCGCCACAACGTACCCCATACCCCGTGTGAGTATCGGTGTGCCCGTCTACAGTTTTTGTTCTGTCTGTCTACGGATTGTGCCTACACTGCATACCTTGTGTATACAGCTTGTAAGTAAAGTTTTTTTTGTTTCAACCACTGCTGCCTCTTGTACAACTAATTCCACTCTATCAGCATACCCATTCCGCTGGTGTTTCTTGGCCCCCACAAGCTACAGGAGTAGGGGGACACTGCATTCCCTGTCTCTAAAGGCCTGGCCCAAGTCCTACCTCCACCATTCCAACAGGGCCCTACCCCCTTGGCACCCATGCCCTCCCAGACAGGTCAAAGGTTGCTGGCAACACAGCTGGGGTAGGGAGAAGGCAAGACACCCACACTGACAGGAGGGGGAGAAAGCCATGCATTAACTCTTTCACTGCTACTGATTAGAGCTAAGAAAGCAGACCCCAGGGCTGAGGGGGCAGGGAGATACAGGGCAGAAGTGAGAAGCATTGGCAGGGTGGGAGCACATGGGAGTCATGTGGAGGGGCAGGGATAGGAACACTGGTTAGGAATGAGGCATGGCAAAAGGCAAAGTCTGTTTCTGGGCCTGCACTTTGCATTGGTAGCACTTCCTGGTTCTGGCAGGAAATGGGGAGAAGCAGGGGAGATTTTTGAATCAACTTCCTCCAGAGCAGGGGTTCCTGTGTGGGGAGGGCAGGGAACCCTAGACCAACTGGGGAGGCAAAGTACAAAGCAGCTGTGCAAGGCGGGCAGGAAGTGCTGGTGCTGCAGAAGGAAACTGGGGGCTGACACAGCCCCACCGAGCTTCCAACCCACTTGCCCAGGAAAGGCCTCCTGCTCTGAGGTAAGGCAGGATCAGTCCAGCAGCCTACAGCTGTCCCATCCCAAGAAACATATCTCCTCGCTCCCCAGGGTGGGTCAGAGCACAGCCAGTGAGCTCAGATCCACAAGATATCCTGAGCCTTCACTCATGTATCCTGGCACCTGCGAGACCCTCCAAATGCTCTAGGCAGCAGCAAGAGGAGGATTAAACACACTGACTACTGATGCCACTCACTCCCAACCCGCCACCCAAGCAATCTTCATTCAAACACCACAAAGCTTGACCCCACCAGTCACATCAGACATCAGGCAACTTAGTCACACCCAGCAGCAGCAGGCAGGCTAAGATGCAGCTGTTTCTGCAGTAGGGGAAGGAGACTTTTCCCAGGAAAAAAGCTTGCCCAGTGGCAAGACGCAGCCACTTCTGGGATGGGATATGTCAGGGCCTGGTTTAAAACAGATCCCTCACCTAGCACTAAGATGCAGTGACTGCTGGGGTGCAACAGGTTGGGAGCTGTTTATACAGGGCCTCATCTCCCAGCACTGAGATGTAGCTGATTTTAAAGTGGGGTACACTGAGGTCTTGATATACAGGGATCCCGCCCTGGAAACAGATGTAGCTGCCTCTGGTGACTGTTGTGTCAAATACCCCAGGTCCAGTTGTGGAGGGCAGAATACAGAGCAGAAGTGTAGGGTGCACAGGCAGTACCAGTACTGTGTGGGACACTGGGGGCTGGTGTAACACTGCACTCAGAAGTGACAATATACGGAAAATGCTAGGTGAGATCCCAGGACCTGAGGCACCACAGCCACTAGAGCAGCTTTTCCCACAAGGCATTGGGGATGCTGCTACCCCAGCCCCTCCTTCAGGGTACCAGCATGCCCTCCCCAAGGTACCTCTTGCACTGCAGGACACCATCCCCCACAGCTGTGGCCAAGCAGGACAGATGGCTACTTGTGACATTAGGTGGGAACAGTCAGTCCCAACCCTACCCTCTCACCTGTGGATGTCTGGGCCAGCTTCTCCTTAGTCTTGAGGGCATGGGCTCGCTCCTCCTTGAGACGCTCATCATCCTTGAGCAGAGCCACCAGCTGCTTGGCTTTCTCACGCACGTTAACCCCCTGGTCCTTGCCATCACGGTCAACGTACTGGAAGTCCTTCAGGGTCTGGATAGCATAGATGTTCTCCTTGCACTGCTGTGCCACACGCTCTGAACCTGTCTTGATCAGGTACTCCATTAGCGTCATGGCCTGGGTAGAGGAGGAGGGGAGTAACTCAGGGGGGTGGGGACAGGGGAAGTGCACCTGCCATGGCCTGCCTCACTTTGTCCACCATGGCCTATCCCATGCTACTACTGCCAACACACCTGTCACACACCACTACGTGCCTGCTGCAGCCCAGCCCACCCCAAAAGCCTACCCTAATATGCAGCTTTCATTCACCCCACTACCACCATAGCCTAGGTACCCTGTGACTCTCCCAGGTCCCCATAACAGCAATCAGAGTCTCTGCCCCACAGGCAACCCTGGACCAGGTCACAGGGAGGCTGTAGCCATGTGGCCCAAAACCACGCTGAGCTATGTGGCCAAAACCATCACCCAGCCATGACACTCAGCTGGCCCCACCACCACCTGTGCTCAGGTACCCCCCCACTGCCAGGGCACTCAACCTCATAAGATGTATCTAATGATTCTGTGATCACATAACTGTAAAAGCCACATTGAAGGCAGCAAGTAGCAAGGCAGGTAGTGCCCGAAGGGCTAGAGTAGAGGGGCCTAGGAGCTTTTCTTCACCTCAGAGAAGGAGATCTGGTGGGTTACAGCAACAGTGGGTTCTGAGAGTCAGGACACCTGGGATATCCACAGCTTGGGGAGGCCTGCTGGCTTGAAGCAAGCAGTTTGGGAGCCAGGACACCCAGGTTCTCTTCCAGTCTGAGAGGGGAGATGTGGGGATGGCAGGGAACCCAGATGCCCAGGTTTCAGTGGCTGAACCTGCAGCAGGGCATTACCTTGTAGACGTGGCGCCAGTTCTTGCCATGGTCATTGAGGCGTTTCCAGATCATGCTCATGATCTCAGAGAATGCAACCACATTGTAGGTGAGGTCAGCTATCTCGGACATAAGCGAGCTAGATGGGCCCCATGGGTCATTGGATGTAGCCTCCCGCACCTTGATCTCCGCCTCTGAGTAGTTGTGCACAATATTCTTCATCTGGCGCCGAAGTGACGAAGTCGACATGGTGACAGCAGGGTGGGTCTGGCACTGGGACACAGGCAAGTGGGGGCAGGGCCCCTCAGTCCAGCAGGAGCTTCAGAGAAGGCCTTTGTGTCTGTAGAGCTGGGAGTGAGGGCTGGGGTGGCAATGAAGCTGCCGGTGTTAAAGGGGAGCTCATAGGGAGCTCACACCTCCATGTCACCAGGCTGGCATGGCTACCAGTCAGGGCCACATCTGCAACAGAGAGATTGGGGGGCATCATGGACAGTGGCCACACCTGCACACCAACAGCACAGCATCCTGGGAAGCAGCAGGGAGCCAGAATGCCTAGGTTCCCATACCTCATCCAAGGCTAGTTCCCTGGTACCAGGCCAAGCTGAGCCCTGGATCAGCAAAGGACGGTCCCACCTCTTGGACCTCTAAGTGGAATGCAGTTGCCTTTCAGCCATCATGGGACATGGACCCAGCAGAGAACCAGGCCCCAACATGCCACAAACAGCCAGGTGCTGCCCTGGGGAGAACAGCCAAGGGCTCCAGGATGGCTACACATGCCCATGTCCCACTCGTCCCCAGCACGTGCAGACCCCTGAGAGATGAGTAGGGGCCACCTTCTGGGAGTAAGGGAAAGTTGCTGCAACTGGTATGCCAGACAGGACCCACAGGACCACCCCTCTGAGGAGCGAGAAGTCAAGTTTAGACCCCTCACCCTTGGGAAATGGGAACAGTGACCCCCAAGTCAGTGAGTCCCAAAGACTGTACTGCAAAAGTGGCAGAAGCGTGCCACAGGAAACAAACAGGATGAGGCCCCAGCCATGTAGGCCCTTCAGGGCAGGACCAGGCCCGCAGTGAACGGTGCTGCCAGTTTTAAATGCAGAAAATGAAAGTTCCCCAGGTACCAAAACTCCGAGAAACAGTGCCTCAAATGCTCCATGTGGGCACTCCAACCACAAGAGTACCCCCTTTTACATGGACACCCCTTACTCAGAGGCAGATGCATCTCAGCACTAGGCAAGGAGATCCTCCAGGCAAAGGAGCCCGTGCTGAGCCAAGTCCAGCACAGTACTGCTGCAGGAAGGAAGGAAGCCTCACCGCTCCTTATCCCATGACTCACACCTCAGAAATGCAGAAGGCCCCCACTTCCTTCCCCTTGGGCTAGCCCTGCACCAGGAGCTTGAGACGTGAGGCATGAGAGGCTTGGGCTCCATGGAAGGCACTTGAATGTGCCCTCTACCAGAGCTGGACAAAGCGCTAGAAGGAAAATAGCAAGACACCCCCCCAGTGACCCCAGTAGCATCCCCTAGTGTCCATCATGGCCCTAAGCTAAAAGAAACAACCCAAAGTCCCTGAGGGGCAGCCAGCCCCCACTCACAGCCCCAGCTCAGGATGTTCCTAGTGCTGGGATGCCCAGGTTGAAAGCAGTTAGGGTGAGGGGCTGGGAGCCACCTGGGAGAGTCCCCAACCCCACTGGATCATCTGGGCAAGTATACCCCAAGACATCAGGAGCCTAGAGAATACAACACTCACCAGCCCCCCAGCGGCCAGGATTAATGTCACCAGCCCTGTTCTACAGAGCAGCAAACCAAAGGCCAGGAAAGCAGAAAGGATTTGTGAACAGATCTGGAAAAAGACCCCAAGCATCCTGGCTCCCAACCTACCACCCCCTTGGGCAGATAATGAAGAAGGTAAAGGCAAGGAAAGCCCAGATTGCCAGGGGCTGAGCTGAGGAAGCCTCTGCCAGAGTTAAAGAGGAAACAAACTTAAAGCCAGGATTTCCTCATAGGCCTCAGCATCCAGATACATTCATCCCCAACTCTTACCACACAGACCCATGCAGGAACCCATGCACCCAGAGTCCCAGCTCACATTCTCATGGGCCAGCCGTACCCAAAGGGCCAGCTACCCAAGAATTAGTAGGGCCCTATCCCAGCTGGTACTACCCAGGTCCTGAGAAAGACAAGTATCTGAGCAGACCAGACAGGCAACAGGTGAGGCAGGGAAACAGATGTCTCACTGAAGAAGGGTCTTGGCCTACAGCAGGCTGGCAGTGAAGGGAGAAATGGAACCCAGGCACCTTGCCCCAAGGCCATGTCTCCAGCACCTGTAACAAGCACAGGAGCTCTCCTCAGGGACACCTGCACACTCAGAGGAACCAGGACAGGAAACGGAGGCAGCCTCAAGTGTCTCCCCACTGCTGCAGGCACAGGGACCCACGACAGGGTCTCTAAGGTGAGCCTCAGTGCCCCCCTCCTCCCCCTGCCCCCACTCTGAGGAGCAGAATCTGGCCCCTGTCCTGCCTAACTTAGTTCTGCTGGGGCAGAAACAGACAAAGCTCTGGTCAGTGGTCCTGGGAGGAGTGGAACCATGAAACTGACTCCAGTAGGGATAAGGGAAGGCTCACAGATAAGCTGGAAGAAAGACAGACCCTCCCATGGGCTGAGGCACAGGCTACCTCTGGCTTGCAGATAGCATCAGGGCTACAATCTCCTCCCGAGCACTACCAGCCAGAGTCCCCCTCCCCATCACATACACACAGCTGATGCAGCTCTGGGCCAGCAAGGTCCTGCTAGGAAACACAAACCAGCCCCTCCTGCTCACCAAGGGAGAAGGGATAACAAGCTAGACCCAAGGCAGTAGGTCCCCTCCCTCCCCCACCAGTCCCCAGCATGCGTGGGGCCACCTCAGCTGGGCCTGGCCCTGGGCAGCAGGAGCAGGTACTTGACAGCTCTTGGGAGCCTGGGAGAAGGAAGAGCTGAGGCAGGGATCACCCTGGCTGTTGCTGCTACTGCCCAGCCAGGCAGTGCCACCTGCGGTCAGTCACAACACTCCACTTTCCCCGCCGGCCCAGCGCTCCCTGGCACCCAGCAGGCTCCCGCAGCCGCCCAGCCCGGGCTCCCCACACAGGGCAGGGCTTGATGGATCGGAGCAGCAGCCACGGCCCCGCCCACGGACTCTGTCCCCCCGCGCAGGGCCTGGCCTCGGTCCCGGGAGGACTTTGGACTCCGGCGCAGGCTGCGCGCTGCCAGGCCCTCGCCCCGCGGCCGCACTCACCTCCCCGCCGCGGTCTGCCGGGCCGGGCCAGGCCAGGCCGAGCCGGACCGGGCCCAGTCACCCGGACTCCTGGGTGCTGCCGCTGCCGCAAGGGGGGCGGGGCGGGGCCGGGCCGGGGGTCTCGAGCGTTTCCCCCACCCGGCCCGCTCCAGCCTCAGAGCCAGCGGCGATGGCCCCGCGCGGGCATGCCCGGGACGGCGGCGGCGTTCCGCAGGCGGGCGGGCGGGGCGCGGCCGGGCCCCTCTCTTTGGGGGCCGCTCTAGCCCCTCTCTATGGCCCCGGAAGCCCTGGGCCCCCTCGGCGCCACGGAAGGAGGGAAGGGGAGGGGGAAGCAATCAGAGGAGGACTCCGGACCGGAAGCGGAAGTTGCCTGCCCGGCCCACTTCCGTCCTCGCTCCCTTCCCTGTCAAGTTCCCACCCCGCGTCGCGTCGTGTCAGCCTGCGCGCGCCGTTCCTTCCGGCCGCTGCCATGGAGACGGGGCGGGGCAGCAGAGCTCCACCCCCGAGCTGAGATGCCAGGCGCGAGCGCATCCGCCGAGCCTTAAAGGCGCGGGAGTCTGAGTTTTCCCCGTTAGCAATCGCGGTGGAATAGGCTGCTTGACCCCTTGACCGTGCGAGCATGGCAACCTGAAAATGCAGAGGGGTAATAGGTTTTGGTTTCAGGTGGAGGGGTGCTGCAGGGAATGTCGAAGGCAGAGTCGTTCCGGGAGAGCGTTCGTGGGCCCAGCTGCATGGGTGGGCCCTGACTGGCGCCTGGTCCAACGGCTCTCCCTGCACTACCCAAACCATGGGTCTAGTGAAAGGTACCCCAAGATATCCTTGGCCCTCCTCGGTTGATTTCAAGCTTGGAAACAATCCATTGTCATTTGGCCCGCGCCCACCAAAGAGGCAGCGGAAAGTAGAGGAATTCTACCTGAATCTTCAGTCCACAGTGAATGAAATACAAGACATCTGGACATATTTGTCATCACCCATGGCAGCATCAGACCCAAATATGATCATGCTGACTACAAAAAGATGCGTAGACATGGAACTGAAAGCATATAGGTCACCTGTAGCAAGGTTCGTAAGTCATAGGATTACTGGTTTTTAGTGCAAGAGTATGCACCAAATGGTATGGATTCCACCAGTTGGACACAGAGTCCAACCATGATTAACCATGAGTAGAAAAAAATCTTCCCTCAATGCAAGTGAAGCAAGATGCAAATGGTAGCACTGACCTTCACTTCGTTTTGATGTGAGAAAGCAAGTTAAAGTTGCAGAAAAACCAAAGGAGTTGAAAGAGGAAAGATCAAACTGTCAAGTAAGGGTTCTGTGCAGATATCAGGAGCAGACTGAATGAAGAAGATCTGGATATCTCTTGGTTTAATACAATAATGAAAGTAAAGGTAAATGTGCAAGGACACAAAACGAAGCCCAGGAAAAACACATGAGATATTGGAGATTACTTGGAAAATGATGGAAGGAAGGAAAAAAGAAATCAAGAGGGAGTCATTATAGGAGTCCGCCAATGCCAGACTGCAGCCAGCAAGGCCAGCCATACCTTGTCATGCATCCAAAGATGCATCTCAAGCCGGTCCAGAGAGGTGATACTCTATGTGACTTTGGTCAGGCCACAGTTGGAGTACTGTGTCCAGTACTGGGCGCCACTCTTCAAAAGGGATGTGGCCAGCCTGAAGAGGGTTCAGAGAAGTGCCACCCACTTGGTGAGAGGGCAGCAGGACAGGCCCTACAAGGAAGGACTGAAGGACCTGAACCTGTTGTAAGAGGAGGCTGAGGGGGGACCTGGTGGCTGCCTACAAGCTCAAGGGAGAGCAACAGCAAATAGGTGGAGCCCTTTCCTCCCCAGCACCACCTGGGTTGACAAGGAACAATGGTAATTAGCTGATGGAGAATAGGTTTAGGTTAGCGATCAGAAAGCAATATTTTGCAGTTAAGGCAGCCAAAATTTGGAACCAACTTCCCAGGGAAGCGGTCCTCGCCCCTACCCTGGACAAATTCAAGAGGAGGTTGGACGGTCACCTGTCTGGGGTCTTGTGAACCCAGCATTCATTCCTGCCTGTGGCAGGGGGTTAGGCTAGATGATCTGTTCAGGTCCCTCCTGACCCTAGCTACTATGAAACTATGAGACCAACAGAAAAGGATGTTGACAGAAGCTTGCCCAAGAAAGAACAAAAGGTAAAGAACTATACTGGTGTAGCAGAAAGCCCCCTTTTTCTCTTGCCTGCATTTGCTCTCCCCTCTTTGGATGTTTCTCTTCTACATTTTCTTCCTTCCTCTTTCTTTCAGTATAAGATAAGGAATTATATTTTAAAGTTTGTACATGTGTATTTTGTATCTCCCCTTGTATTTTGGTATTTTTATCTATTTGTGTGGCATTACTCTTGTAGCTTAAATTTTATACTCCTCACCTTTTAACTAAATGTGTTTAGTTTCAGAAGTAAGTTACACACTATAACAATGTTAACAAGGGCAGGAATCAAACTGCAGCTTCCCTGTATCAGGCTGGCCCCTGAAAGAGCTAGTGAATCAGTGACTGAATGCGTAACACAGTAGCAAGTAGCAATTAACACCTAGGGAAACTGCAGATCAACCAACAGAAGAAATCAATAGGAGACAACGTAGCAACCAGGAATTCTCTATACTTCACTGTTCAAGGGCTAGAAGCCCTGGTCTGAGTTAATCAACACCGGGGACCAACTTTTGGGCTGAATATCTCCAGATTGACCGCTCCCAGAGCCCTATTCAAAATTCATTAACAGACTCCCAAACCTGCACATACTTGCGGATGACCCCTGGGGCTGACAGATTCCATCCAGTAGCCACCGAGGGGCAAGTCCCACAAGGGTCAATGACCCCTGGATTGGGCAAATCTGAAAGCTGGTGAGTCACCAAAGTCTGCCAAGGACAGATAAAAAGCCGTGAAAAGTGACCCTCATCGGCACCCTCTTGATCTCCAACTTGACTAGCACCTGACCTGTCCAGCCAGAAGGACCAGCCAGTGACCCCCTTCTGGAGGATAATACCACACTGGAAGAAGCCTCTACTGGCCATTGACGGCAGACTCCAGAGCCTGTGGGAAAGGTATACTCGACTCTTGTAGCTCGTGTGTGTGTGGACCAGCCCCAAGGTTTATGATTTGACTTCATTACAGTGTTTCAATCTGCCTAATAAACCAGAATTTTAAGGATCCCGAGTTGGACATTTGTTGCCAACACTAGAAGCAATGAAAGACAATATTTTGGAAAGCTTATGACTGCAGCTGCCAAATTCACAGGTTAAGTCACTGGAAGATTATCTGCATCTTAGGGGGGATTGAACATCTGTAAACAGTGATACTTCCCATTGAAAGTTGAGGCAGGTAATCGATTACAAAAAGGAAGCATAAGACAGAAGTGTCACTTCAAAATCATTTTCAATAGATGAGATTTGTTAAATATCCAAGAAAGTTAACAAAATCTGCATGGCTCACCAGCTGAAATTATAAAAGAGGTACTATGGAAAAGCTGAATTTCTGAAAAATGGGAAGCCACCTGAGGAGGATGGAGTCTGCCCAGAAATGTCCAGTAGAAGGCTCATGAAATGGAAACTTCTCAACTTCCTAAGATACGCCAGTAATCTGGAGGCTCAGCATCACAATTAGGAAGGGAAGTCAGGTACTTGCAAGACTGGAGAGAAGTAACCCTTTTGCCAATTTGCAGGCAAAGCTCTTAGCAGCAACATCTCAAATGAAGTCCAAGTCCATTGTGACAAGAGGGGGCAGGATTTAGCAAGAGAAAATTGTGGACTGATCAGGTCTTTTTCTTTAGACCTTAGAATGAAGTGCTGAAGGTAGCAGGTCAGTCTTTACTCTGTGGATTTGAGGAAGGTGTGTGATAAAACTTCACCAAGTCACTATGGAACATCTCACAGCATTATGGAATTCCACAAAAATGGTGGATGTTGCTGAAACTCTGCATGACAATTCTGAATACAAAGAAATCAAGAGAGCAAATTCACTGTTAGTTTTAGATATACAGATAAAATTAGAACAAATGAAACTAAGAACAGAGTGAGCAGGGCAGCAGCATGTAGCCTTCTGTCTCCATCCCCACTCCACCCCCACTTGCCCACCTATCTCCCTTCAGGTGATTTTTGTGCAGTGTGCTTCTGTAAATCTTGAGTATAATTTAAACTATCAACCACTATTCTGGAATAAGAGCTGTGTAAATGAACAGAACAAAATATAGTTAATTGTATTTTATCATAATTTCTCTCTCCAAAGATAAGATTTTGAAGAGTATATTTTTGATTATCATATAAGCCTGAAGATCAACTGACATACAAATACCAAATATGGGAATTTCAGTCAGTTCTGTATTAGAAAAGTAGGCGTAAATATTTAGAAATACAGATAAAATGTATCCTCTTACCCCTCTAGTTCATTCTGGCTGGTGAAAGAAGTTACAAAGCAAGAAACAAGAGGCATTTCACTGATTGAGATGGTGCCAATATCCTCCTGCAGCCTAGCAGCAAGGGAGGTATGCAAAAAAAACGCCATTGGTGTTCACAAAAGCTTCCAGAAAGATTGGACTCAAAATCAACGTAAAGATGACCAAGTCAATGCGTTTAAATACTAAGAACAAAGATTGTTTCACTGTTATCAACAGTGAAAAAGAGATCATGAGTGTCAAAGAACATACATATCCAGGCAGTACAATAACAGCAAGCAGAGACAATGAGAGAGATGTCAATCAATCAAATGCATTAAAGCCTTTTCATCACTTGGAAACATTTTGAGGACAGATCTGACAAACATAAAAAACAAAGTGCAAGAACATTGCAGCAGTAGGAAAAGCCTCTCCAAACCCAAGTACCCAAAGACAGTGCCCAAGATTTGTGTAGTTATCAGAAATATTTCATAAGGACTGCCCAAGAATAACATTCAGAGCATTTTGACCTGAAAGAATAACAAATGAAGAGCTACAGAAGAAATCTGGGGTACAGCCTACAACCACAGGAGTAAAAGAGCAAAGCTGGAGACCCCCCGGCCATGTATGAAGCACAAAGAATGAAACCTCCCACATAGTCTGGAGGTGAAAACCAGCAGGGAGAAGAAACAGATGAAAACTACAGAAACGAGGACAAGAGCAACAGGAAGGGACATGCAAGAGCATAGTTCCACCTTGAATTCCATCCTGCCATGGGACTGTATACTGGATTGTTGCTGGAAGGGAGGAGGGAGTGCATATTACATGGTTAAGTTCAGTGGGGGTGGAGTGGAGATAGAACTGTGTAATGTTTGGGTTGTGTTCTGCAACAGACACCTGAGAGACATTTCTGCCATTGGCACCATCTCCCACTCTGCTCACGCTGTAGGTAGTGGAGTGAGGAGTGCTCTGGGGCTCTGGATCTTTTACCTGGGGTCTGGAAAGTGCTGTGGGCATACTGCAGCACACGCTTTTGGGGACCAGCCAGGTGCCTGTCTGTGCAGTGGGATAGGTTCTGGGCCAGTCAGCTGTGCTGGAGAATCCCACTGTGGCTAAGTCCCTGTGCCCTAGGCCTGGCACCTAGGCCAGGCCTTACTTGCATGAATATCCAGCACTGGTCCTGGACAAGGCTTGGGCAGCCCATGAGTAGAGGGGGAAAGCCAAGCTTCCGTACACAGCTCCCCACCTTGGGATGCCTGCTTGCCCACCAATCTCTCTCCAGGTGATTTTGTGCAGTGTGCTCCTGTCCCAGGAGGCAAATCAGTCTGAAATGCAGCACATTGGTTCTCATGCAGGGGCCACAATCACACCCAAACCCAACAGAGACATGCCATTGGCACACACTGAGCCAGTCTGTGCCCATGCATGTGCCTAGATCAGGGCCAGCACCGAGAGCCATAATAGGATCTTTTGTGCACTATGCAAGGGAGTAGCAGGAACTAAGACACTTCCCACAGTACCTGTCATGAGCACAGGGAAGTCTCAACCGGACTGAAGGGATGGCCTCTATCCACAAGTCAGTCATTACAGGCCCTCTGCAACTTATCACAAGCATGAGTAGGCCATCCTTCTATTGTCAGGTCTCCCAGAAGCAGGGGACACAGTGGAAACACCTCTGGACCCGTCTTCCCCTTTTCTATGTCACAAGTTGGTATGGATAGGGTGGTACAGGGGAGATGGGGGTTTTGCTACCCTGCCAAGGGGAAAGAGTATCATCTCTTACCTCCATAGGTAACAAGTTCTATCTGATGTCAACTCTGAATGGGCAAGGGGGGGGGATGTTAGGCTACATAGTTTCCTCCTGGCATGATGTACCTTCAGATTTTTCAGAAAGGGCCCTGGCGTGGGGCACGGAGATGACATAACTAAGTTATGGAAGAGTGAGAACATGGCTGAGTAGTGCCCGACAGCTAAATCCAGGGAAAGAAGCTGTTCTGAGCCTGGACCCTCTTGACACACATGCATACACCATGGTAAGAAGTAAGGGGTCTGAGCAGTACAGAGGGACACAAACAAACATGGCACCATGATATCAAAAACAGCAAATTTATTTCCCATAGAAAAAACAAAACCATACAGACAACTAAGAATGAAGTGAGGAGCAGGGCTGTAGCATGTAGCCTGTCTCCCTTTCCCCTAACCTGGGGAGACCTATTCAGCCCTAAAAAGCTGTAGCCAGAAGCAGGCTTTAGTCCCTGTGGTACAGTCTCTGGCTTTGGCACCCGGAGGCAGTCTCATGACCAGGACATATAGATCTGTACCGCATCCAGCACGCTCTGTGCCAGCCTGAGCACCTCTTGCTCCTTGGCAGCCGGGAAGGCCTCATTGGGAATGGTGGGTGGGTGGTGGTAGCTGGGATACTGTGTGGTGTTGCTGTCCACACCATAGTCTCCCAGCTTATCCACCAGCCCCAGGACACCTTCCAGCTGAGGGGCATAGGCCGCCACCTTCTGGGCCAACGTGTCCAGCATGTGCCCTGGCTCAAAGGATTCTCCGTGACTGAATATGGCAGCAGCCAGAGCTTTCTCCACAGCACGGTGGACTTTGTAGAAGACCCACTCAGTGGCATGTTGGCCCACATCATGGCAGGCTGCTCGTAAGTCACACTCTGCCTGCCGGAACCAGCGCGTGGCCTCCCCAGCTTGGGTGCTTCTGGCCGCCTTGGTCTGCTGGTGTGACCAGAAATCATAGTGGAAGTTGCCACCTGCCTGCTCTGTGAACTGCTGGCGGCTTTGCCTATGTCGGTGAGCTTGCTTGTCCCATGTGCCCCAGAAGGCACGAGAGCCCCTGAAACCATGTGGACTAGGGCTGGTACCACTGGCAGGTTGCAGGTTCCCATTCTCTTCTAGCTGCTGGATCTGATCTTGTAGGTACTTGCACACCTCGTTGGCCAGCTCCTCCCGCCCCACATTCTTGTCAGGGTGGTAGCATAGGTAGAGGCGCCGGATGGCCTTGCACCGTTCTGTGTTAGGCAGTGCCCAGAGATTCATCAGACAGGCATCCACCTCCTTTTTTATTTCTGCTAAGGTCTTCTGGTACCACTTCTCCCGCTCCTTGCTCTGCCCCTCTAGGTCTAGCACTGGTACCACTGCTGTACTAAGGCACCAAGGCTTTGGCTGACTCCTCTTAAACTGGTACAGGTCATTGGCAGTGACCTCCTCATGGCGCCCAGCTCCCAGGTCAATGCAGTAGGTGGGCACCTGCCCACCTTTCAGGAGCTCCAGCACCACAGCATACAGGTAGCGCTCCCCTGGCACTGCTGGGTCCAGGTAGCCCACATAGTCATGTGGGGAGAAGATGTTAAGGATGCTCATGTCCAGACAATCATGCCATTCTTCAGGGATCTCCTCACCTGGTGGAGGCAGACTATAGGCATTGGGGCAGGGGATGGGCTGCAGGGGGACCCCTTTGTCCTCCAACACTTCAGCAACTTCACTTGGGTTCTTGCAAGCCAGCATCTCTCTGAGGATGTTCATGGAATTAGGGAGCAGCACTTCTCCAAGCATGCTGTTCACCTCTGTGGCCAAAGTGTTTGTAACCTCCACCACCTGGCGGTTTGTCACCTTCTCCCAGTGCTCCAGATAGATGTGGCACCGCCCCTCAGCATCTTGGGACACACAGATCACCCGTTTATGTTGGCTGCCCTCCACCAGCTTTTCCTGATGCACCAGCACTGTCCAGATCTCCTTGCAGCACACCACCTCCAGCTGCTCACCTGAGAAGGCCCCAAGCCAATCCTGCCTGGCTTTCTTCCCCACCTCCTCCTTGCTCTGCCACCTCAACAAGGACATCAAGCCCTCCTGGAAATGCTGGGAGACCAAGAGCCTTTGGAAGTGCCTCTGATGCTCACAACGGTCACCATAGTGACACAGTCTCAGCAAATTCTCCTCCAGGCGCTGCTTTGTTATCTCCGAGAGCATCTTGGGTCTCAAGGCCAGGGGCAGTAGTTGCACCAGCTTCCCATGCTGGTACTCCTGGGCAGGCAAGTGGCATTTGGAGAGGTCCACCAGGAAGTGGAAGGTCTGCTCCAGGACTTTCCCGAACTGGCAGGAGGTGCAGTTGTTGTAGACCAAGGTATTGGAAGGGTACAGTTTCCCATCAGTGCAGGGCAGGTATAGCTCCTCCACCCTGGAGAAATCTGCCTGTTTCTGTGAGATGCAGAGCAGCTGGAAAAGGTGCTGAGTGGCCCTCAGCACCGTCTTGGTTAGGTTGGGCTGCAGCGTTTTCTTGTCCTTTGTCTCTCTGTAGATCTGACTGAGGGTCCGGATATAGTGGTGAATGGAGGGCTCCAGCTCCACCCCCAGCTTCTGCAAAAGCTTGGTGTAGAAGCCCAACTGCGGAGATGTTGTGAAGAGGTAAGGGCAGAGCTCCTGCTCATCCCGTAGAGAGATGACCACCTGGCTGGGCTCTGCTACTGCTTCCCCTTTCACCAGGATTGAAGGGACCCCTGCCAAGCAGGCAGCATCAAAGTTGTCCAGGTCATCCTGCAGGAAGGCATACATGCACATGAGGGCTTCCGTCCGCATCTTCCTATCCTCTTCAGTTTTGCAATGTGTGCGGCAGACATTTGCCAGGTTGGTCGCAACCAGCATGGTTGGTAGCTTGAACAGTACCCCAAGCCGCTCCAATGTGACCTTGCTTTTCTCCTCTACAGGTGAGAGGGACAAAATCACAGCAGCAGTCCAGGCCAGGGTGATGGTATCTTTGCTTGAGATACCATTGCTGTACTGCACTGCACCCTTCAGAGCCACTGGCTGTGTAGGTGGGGCAAAGGGCAGGTGAAAGCTGCTCAGGGGGGCTGGCACCTCTTGTGGGACCAAGAAGCAGATGGTGGAGACCTGCTGAAGGAAATGGTCCTGCAAGGAATCACTCTTCCAGGACAGCAGGTGGCACAGCAGGGCCTTACGTTGAGCAGGCAGGCTCCCAGCCATGGCACCATCCAGCACTGCCTTCTGCTCAATCTGCCTGGCCAGCTTCAAGAAGTCCTCCTCGGTGAGCTCCTTCTTCATGCCCACAGCCAGCAGAAAGTCACGCACCTCTGGCTTGTCAACCCCCATCACCTTAAAGAACACCTTGGGCACGAACTTGGCCTCCAGCCCCAGGTCCTTGAACGACTCTGAATCTTGGTCGTAGAAGTAGGATGCTTGGCGCAGGACCCCATCCCTGTCCTGGATGAATTTGATAGGCTGGAAAGCCGTGAAAATCATTTCTTCCTTATCCTGGAGCTTCGTCCAATGGAATACCTTCTGGATCTCAAACAGCAGCTTCAGGGTGTTCTGCAACTGGCTTTCAGAGAAAGAGGGCAGGCATGGCAGGAGATGCTGAATGAAATGCTGCAGGTCATCTAACACTAGGAGCGTCAAGCTCTGGGAGAGCCGATGATTTATCTCGTTGTTCTGCAACCAGACGGTCTGCTCATCCACCTGGTAGAGCTCCTTGAAAGTCTCAGATGACTTGGTGATTCTGGTATCTAGGACACAGACATTACAGTATGGAGCCAGCGCTACTCGGTTCCCCAGATGGGTCTGGAACAGGGGCAGGGAACGGAAATTGGCCAACCGGGCCTGGTTACACACCACCTTCTTCATGTCCCTGAGGAAAAATCGCAGCAGGCTGTTGGTCTCATCGGAGTTCAGCTGGTTCCAGTGAAGGTCCGCTCTGGTGGCTAGGTGCCCCAGTAATGCAGGCAGGTCAGAAGGGTGCAGTGTGCGGGGTTGGATGCAGAACACTTTGATGTCTGAAGGCATCAGGTGGATATCTACATTGGCAAAGCCCAGCTTGCTCAGGAGTTCAAACATTTCATTGCAACTCGGGTAGAGGATGGAGGGGAGGTCTGACAAGGGTACCAAGTGCTTTGTACTGGACTGAGTGCGGCAAACAGGGAGGACAGCCAAGTCCTTAAGAAGGGACATCAAGTCTTCAAAAGCTTCTTTTATAGCTGCTTCTCCCTTCTTCCTGTTCTTCTGATAGACTAGGTTGTCAAAGAGGCTCCAGACTCCTTGCAACCACAGCTGGTTTTCTTGTAACTGGCCCTCCCAGCCTGGGTGGCCCACCACCTCCTGAACAAACTGGGCAGCCTCCTGGAGGGTCAAGTAGTGCAGAAAGCCCAGATCCTTGAGGGGTAGGATTCTGAAGATCTTGAAACTGTTGTCAATGAAGCGGTGGTATTGCTGGGGGAAGAGGTTGTAGGCCTTGCTATACAACACGGGTTCCTGGGAACAGAGCTGCCGTAGCATGCCATCCTGGGTCACCAGAAGGGGCAGCCCCTCCAGGTCCTTATTTGGGGTGTTCGATTTCACCCATTTCATGCAAAAATCCAGCAGGACAAAGCAGTGGGACTTGTCTTTCAGCACGGTCTCCGAAAGCGGGCAGGGCAAACTCAGGGGTAGATCCTTGAGGAAACGGCACAGGGAAGAGGGTTCCAAGGCCAGGACCTTCACACCTGCTCTGGCAAACTCATTGTGGATCTGCCAGAGATCCTGGAATGCTGGGACCAGACGCATACCAAGGCTCCGGAGGATGCAGTCCATATCCTGGGTTATCGCCTCCTTCAAGAAGTAGGGCTTTTCAGTTAAGTCTTCCTGGCCAAGCGTGGTCCACTCAAAGCCTCCTGGCTCAAAATGGGCCAGATCCGCAGTCTCCTTTCGGTACACTGGCAAGAGAGGCAGGCACTTCTCCTCTATGCGGTGGTAGACGTGTTGGACAAGTTGCTGCCAATATGGGGGAACGCACTCTGTCACAGTGGGGAAGTATGCCAGGTAACTGTTCTTCAACTTCCATGAACAGGCAAAGGGTGTGTTGAAATATAGTGGCTCCTGCCCCAGTGCCTGCCGCAGCTGCTCCAGGAGCTCGCAGTAGAGAGGAGTTAGGATGCACCGCAGCAGGAAGTCGTTCCAAGCCTTTTCAGGGGTCCTGTTATTGGCTTTACACAAGTCACGGCGGGCTGAATCCACAGCAAAGTTCCCATTGATGTGGACAGGAAGGCCGGTTTTCACTGGCAATGGTAAGGTGCAGAAGGCCCTGCCTTGCAGGGCCACATCCAGGCAAGCTGCCACAGCACCATGGGGCAGGCGCGCTATGTCTGGAGACTCCTCAGCTGCATTCTGCACCCCAACCTGCCTGACCACCACCCAGTGGGTACAGGGAGTGGAACCACTGTTCCTGACCTTCATATTGTAGGCAACCATCAGTGGCTTGGCCTCCTCTCCATGCTGGCAATGCTGGATGGCCATCTGGCTTAGCTGCTCCTGGAAGTCCTGCCTCTGGGCCATGTACTCTTCCTTCATCTCTGTCTCCACCCGCAGCAACTCCCGTGGAGGCTCCCCATCCTCAGGGATCTCTGAGAAGATCACCGTGCGCAGGTGGTTAAGGAAGAGGACCAAGCTGTCTGCCTCTTTCTTGAGTTCCTCCAGCATATCCTGGATGTCCCGTTCATGCACAGCCTGCTGGCAAACCTTTGAGTGGACAGCCCCCTCTGCTGTACGCAGGGGCAGCCGGAAGAGTACACCCTGGCTTAGGTCAAAAAGACTAGGCAGGAAAGTGTCATAAACGTGTGGGAAGGTCTTCTTGAACTCACTGTTGATGCTAAACATGGCACCAGGAACCTGCTCAGTAGCTGTTGGCAGATAGAAGAGATTGGGGTCAAAGACACCAAGGGCACTGTCACCCGTCAGGAAGGCAGGGCAATCAGTCAGATGGTAGACAGTGTTGAAACCAAGCCCATACTTGCCAGTCATGTCCTGGCGCCCTCCCTTGCTCCCGCAACCTAGGCGCTGGATGCCCTCAATGTCCTTTTGCTGAAGCAGCTTGTCATTGTAGACACACAAGGCAGGGCCCTGGAGCTGGGCCCAGTCCTTACTAAAGATGCGTTCAGTGGGGTGGTGACGTCGGTCCCAGACGAAGTGGATCTGGCTGGCACCAGCATCATCAGCATTCTGCAGCAGCTCCTTCAGCACATCATGGGTGGAGGAGTACTCCCGCAGGATGTTCTGCAGACGTGTTTTCAAGTCCTCCCGAGCCCCAAACTCTGACACCCATGGAGTGAGCTCCAGCCCCATGATCTTTCCCCTCTCCAGCGCCTGGTGCTTGGTGGTGGGGATGCCACAACGTATTGCGACATCCCGGGCAATCGAAGCATGGCACAGCAAAGTCCCCTTTTCACGGGGCAGCCAGGGTGTGTCATCAAAGCACAGCTTGCTGAGGGGATGCAAAACTCCGCTCTGGTCTGGAAAGAAGATGCCCTGGGCTTGGTAGGTGTTAACTGCCTGCCCTTCCGGCACGGTCTCCATCAGCCCCGAGTTCACCACCCGCAGCACCAGCTTCTTCTCCTCCTCCGACAGGGGCTCCCCACTTTTCTTCTTGGCCAGCTCCTGCAGCACCAGGATGTAGTCCTCCAGAAAAAAGTTCTCCTGCAGCCCAATGCACTCCCAGAGTACCTTGAACTCCTTGTACTCCTGGGGCAGCTTGTGCAGGTATGGGGAAGCATCAAAAGGCAGCATGTGTGCCACTACCTTTGCTGGAACAAACTGTTCCCCCACCAAAATGAAGGGGAATGCACGGCTCTCCTGAGCCACTTCTTGCTTGACTCCGGGCTGCTTCCCCACCAGTTTGTCCAGGTAGGCATAGCATTGCTGCGCTATCATCTGTACCTCTAACCTGGGCATGGCATTGGAGCCCTGGCACAGTTCCCTCAGCTGCTGTAGCACCATACCAGATGTTGGCTTGCGGCTCAGCCCCAGGAAGGACTGCACATCTAGGGAGAGCTTCAGGTCTTCCCCCAGGTCCTCCTCAGCCAGGATAGGCTGGATTAGACCCACCAAGTTCTGGTGCTTATGGAGGAACAGGTCAGAAGGTGGGCGAAGGTCACGGTGGGCACTGGGCAGGGTGGCTGGCAGAAAGGGGATGGTGCGGAAGATCACTTGGGTAGTGTTGTTAGATGTCTCCTTCAGGAGGCTCTGCAGGAGTTCCAGGATGAGGCGGGAACGCTGGCAGGCCAGCTGGCAATCTTGCTGCCAGAGGGCCTGCACTGTATGTGCCCGTTCTATCAGCTCCTCCATGGGCACAGAATCCCTGGCCATACCCAGGCACTCCAGCCGATACAGCCTCTCCCGCATCAGGAAGCTGGCTCCCATGGGGAAGCGCTCATCTTCTAGATCATAGAGTGGGGCAGTCCTGCCTGTTGGGTGCACCAGCTTTCCTATCAGCTCCAGCTGCCCCTGGGGGCTGGTGGGGATGCATGGTATGGATACCAGGAGTTGATCCAATGCAGGGTCACTCATGTCCAAGGCATAGAGAATTAAGTCATTGCGCTCAAGGGTTTCCAGCCTAGCCAGGTTGGCAAAAACAATCTCCTGGTAGAACCTCTTCCAGTCATATGTATTGGCCAATATGGCATCTTTGTGGCCACTTGCTTGGAACCCAGCCCTCACCCAGTCCGGCAGAGGTACAGCCAGGAATGGTTTGGGCAGAAACCTGGCAAAGACTCTGGCAGCCATCTGTCCCATCTGCTTATGGCAAACAATGGCAGTATCCAGGAAACACGCAGATTTCAATGTGCACCATCGCTGGCCATTGGAGAACAGCACCAGGTCCTCCTTAGACATACCATCAGCCACGGTGCGGTAGAAGGTGGTGGCAGTCTCGGTGAATGGGTACCTGGCTTTGCTGGTGTCAGGCCAGAAGGTGTGATACTCATAGCCCTTCAGCACACCCTCCTGGTCCATCTCTCGAAGGAAAGCCAGGGCATGGAGCCAAGCGGCCAGCACTGCATCACGCAGCAGCACATGATTCCATTCCCCCTTGGCTGTAGTGTCCCAGAGACCTTTGCGGTTGGATTGGACAGCAAAAGTCCCATGGATGTGCAGGGGGAGCCCAGAGACAATGGGCAGGGGCAGAAAACAGAAAACACGCCCTTCAAAGTTGGTCAGATCTGGAGCCCACTTCCCTGCTGAACAGGGGGTAAGAGGCAGGGCCACACCAGCAGCAGGAGGTGAAGGCTGGATGCCATCACTTGCACCCTGCTGAAACATTGCCAAGGACTCACCTGTGCCTACACAGGTGTGCACCAGATAGTGGCTCTCAGTGCAGTCCAATTCCCATCGCACCATAAGCTTCTTAATGCTGGCTGGGCCCATCATGCAGCTGCCAGAAACCTCTTTGGCACAGAAGTTCTGGATCTCGTCCTTCTGTAGCACGGCCAGGGTCTGAGCAGCTTCTGGTGAAGGGGCCCCATTAGGAAGACGCCCCAGTGACACCTCCTGCACCCGCATCAGGAAGAGTAGCAAGAGGTGGCATGAGTCTTGGAAACTGCACTGGAGCTGCTCTACCCGGTCCATGTGGAAAGCCTCCTGGCATATCCTGGACTCCTGAGCCTCTTCCTCAGTCCGGAAAGGCAGGCGGAACAGTGTCCCTGGGAAGTCAAAGGGCTCCTGCACCTGGCACCCAAACACCCCCCAGTAGGGCTGGAACTGCTCAGCAAAGGTGCTGAGCACCATGGGGCGCTGGTGCAGGTCCAGGCGGATGCCAGGGCAGGCTGGGTTAGGGATGTGCTTGCGCAGGTGGGTGACATTTGGGTCGAAGATCAGGAGAACGGAGCCACTTAGGATTGATGGCACATCAGTCACATGGTACACGGTGTTGAAGCCAAGGCCAAACTTGCCAATCTTGCCCTTCTGCCGCTCCTTGGAGGCACTGCCCACCTGGGTGATGTTAACCAGGTCCTCCTTGGTGAAGAGGGCATTGTTGTAGGCCCAGAGAGCAGGACCATGGCAGGAAGCCATGCCAGGGTCCAGTAGCCTGGCAGTGCTGCCCCCATTTCTGGGTTGCCGAAGATCTAGCAGGAAGCGGCAGGCTCGGGCCCCAGCATCCTCAGCATTCTGGAGCAATTCCTTGAAGAGGTCAGCCTCCTCACTGTACTCCCGCAGGATGTTGCGGATGCGCAGGGTGATGGGTTCTGAGGGACCCCAAGCCTCAAACAGCTCTGGCTGCAGCACCCGTGTGCTCAGCAGCTCCACGCCCAGGAAAGTGGCAGTGGTGGGGGACACCGCTTCATGCACTATGGCCAGGTCAGCCTCCTCCCCTCCCAGGTTGCCCAGACTGGCCCAGTCAATGTCACAGTACAAGGCCGAGGAAGCTGGACGCAGAGTGAAGCCATCCCCCTGTGGACCCTGCACTGGGACCATCAGTTCCCCATTGCCATGATAGCCTCTGCTTTTCAGCCAGTCCAGGATGGCAATCACTAGCCTCAGCTCGGCACCCGTGCCACTACCCTTCAGGCGGGCATCAATCTCTTCTGCCAATTGGCACAGGGCCTGGCTCACATCTGTCTCAGCTACTGCCTCTTGGACACCCCAAGCCAGGAAGAGCCTGCGGTAGGGCAAGAAGTCCTGGGGGACCCTCCGGATCAAGTGGCTCAGGTCCAGACCTTCAGGGAAAGACAACACCACGTCCTCTGGGAGGGAGAAGCCCATACCATTCCACACCGTGGCACCTACTGGTGCCACCCGGAAGTCATCCAAGTATTGCTGCATGTGCTGATAGATGCCATGCAGCTTGGACACAACTGTCTGGGCATCCCTGGGCTGGAAGGCCCGTACCATGCACAACAGGTTCTCCTTTACTTTCTCCGATGGGGGCAGTTGGCTCAGGCCCAGCCTCTCTTCTGCCTGCAGCCCAAAGGCACCCGTCAGTGCCATTGCCAGCCCCACCAGATGAACATACACAGCTGATCGCAGCTTTTTGGGGGGAAAGAACACCGTGGTCACCTGGGGCTGGGTTGGGTCAGTGGCAAGGACCCAGGCCAGGTTCTGCAACTGCTGCAACTCCTTCCAACTGAAGCGATCCAGCACTGGGGCCTGGTTGCACAGCTGGATCAGTGCCTGAGATTTCTTCCTGGCACTTTCCAACTCCCCAGCCCTCTGGAGGGTGCTCACAGCCTGGGCAGCCTCCAGCATGTCACTGGGGTCAATGCTCGTTTCATCGACCCTCAGCCCCAATGCACGGAGGGAATTGAGCACAGCCCGCTCTTGGAAGGCAGCAGGTGGGAACCGCTTGGGAGGTAGCAGGGCCAGGAAGGTTTGGTTGGTGGGGTCGAAGAGGTTGCTGGCCCTTGCCAAACTCCCACCGCAGTCCAGGAATGCCAGATTCTGGCACAGCACCCGCAGCTTGGGACTCTGCCTCCAGAGTAAGTCTCCGTTCCGTAGCACCCACAACAGCAGCTGCCTGGCATCCTTTGCCCATCCAGCATATGCACCAGCCTCAATGGCCTGCATCGCCTGCAGTGCTAGCTCTGCTGCCCCCAGAAGGCCACCTCGGGTCTGCAGCAGCAGTCGACGGTCTGCCTCATCCTGGCAATACAGCACAGGCTTTGGCAGCACCAGGTCCTTAGGCACCATTGGGACGGTGTTCCGCTCTAAAGCCGGGTAGTCCCTGGCTGGCACCAGGTCAGCAGGGTGTGGGGACTGGAGGGAGCGCATCTTCTTGAAGATGGGCAGGCTGCCAAGAACCTCAGCCTCCTGGTGAGAAAGGGAAGAAGCTGGTGCCTGTGAGAGGAAAAGGCGGAGAGTGCAGACCTGATCTGAGGAGAGGAGGGCCATGTTTTTTGCCACGCTGTCCACACCCAGGTTGGCAAAGGCTCTGAGGACATTGCCTGGTGTGGGCACCAGGATGTAGGTTGTCAACTGACGGTGCCAGAATGCCAAATCCCAGCTGGAAATCACTGTGCAACCCAGCCTGCCCAGCACCATGACCACCTCCACTGGCAGGCTGTGTTCATCATGGCTCTGGAACAGAAGTGTACTTTTTGGAGTCAGCTTCACTAACCGGATGCAGTCACCCTGGCCCACAGGGCTCAGAGGGATGAGCGGGTGGCCCTCCAGTTGTGTCAGGGAGGGAACATGGTGCTCCAAGAAGCCCCAGAAGGCTTGGAGCCACTGCCGGGGAGGCTGCCTGGGGGAGCGATCTGGGTGCCAGGTAACACAGGAGGAACCATCTTGGTTGTACCAGTGTGCAGGGAGGGATTCTTTCAGGCTCTGCACAACAAGTCGCGGGTCCAGAAGTACAAGATTTCTGAAAAGCTCTGTGAAGGGCAGAAGGGAAAGACACCTACATCAAAAACAGAGCCAACCTCAGACTATGCTCTCACCCCAAGACCAGGAGAATGTAGTCACTTTGCATATAGGCTTATGGGGAAGGGGATGTGGGAACAGCATTAGGGGCTAGCTACACAGGGACCTCATGCAGAGGTGGGTGCATCAAGGACTAGTTGTCCAGGCGCCCCTTGCCCAGCACTGAGAAGCAGCACTTCCTAGCGTGGGATGTGTTACAGGGGACTGTGTAATAGTACAAGAACTGTCATAAAAAAGACAGGCTCTGCCTCATCCAGACAGGCAGGGAATAGTGGGGACAGTCCCAGCAGGACTCTCTTACTTTTCTCTGCGATACAATGCAAGTGCTGCATCAGGGTGGCTGTCAGGTCCTGGGGCAAAAAGCTCTGAGCCAGTCCAGGCAGAAGAGTTCTGGAACACAGCAAAGCAGAGGAACATGGTAAGGCTGGCTTAGGGAGTCAGGGTGAGAGAGGGCCTATGACCTCCACTCCAGAGGCTGCAGGCTCCTATGGCCATTGGCACCTGAACCTCCCCCTCCCTTGTTCCATGGGTTAATGTCTAGCCCAGGTGTGAACGAAGCTTGCGGGGCTCAGTCACACTGCCAAAAGCAAAACCACTAAGTGCCGCTACCCGTATACCTGGGGCCAGGGCTCTATTAGGTAACCCTGGCCATAACCAGGGCCTTCTGTCCCCAGCTGTAACCCAGGCTGGGAGATCACCAAGGGACAGGCTCTCACCTGGGGAAGGCCTGGCTGTCAGCATACACCAAGTTGCCATCATCACCAAACTGGACGAATCCACCATCAGCACGTGGCAGCAACGGCAGCCCCTCCAGCTCCTTGTACTGCTTATCGCCTGCCACATACTCCAACAAGAGCCGCTTGTCAGCAGGGGACAGAGGGGTGCCAACATGCTTCAGGACCCCCCGCACATAGGCCCGCGTGGCCTCCCTCACAACTGAACAGTCCTCAGCACTGACCACCAGTGCCCGGCGCACATGGGATGGGATCCTGGCCAATGGCTCATGCGCCTGCAACAGGACCCTCTCCAGGGCCTCCCCTAAAGGCCCTGTAGCCTCCTGCTCTGGGAGGAAGATGGCATCAGCAGCCTGGAGCCTGCGCAACCTAGAGCTGTCAGCTGATACCAGCACTTCCATGGCAGTCAGTTCTCGGCATATCCGAGTCACCAGGCTCCGATAGCGCTGCTGGTGCTGGCTCAGTTTGGGATCTGGCCAGATACCATAAGGGTCAACAGAGAAATGGGCCACCGATGCCACAGCGTGGCAATAAGCCAGAGGCAGCACCTCCTCAGCCAGCATCTGGTTCCAACGGGCTGAGCCATCCCACTTCTGGTCCTCCTCAGCCCACTTAACATGGCGCCGATCATCTGTCAGGTGGAAGGGAGCGTTAACATGAAGTGGCAACCATGTGACATTCTCCTCTGTAGCCGGCAAGGGCAGGAAACAGCAGAGGCGTCCAATGCAAGCATCACGTAGTGGATAGGCCAGCGCCATCTCTGCCGCACTGCCTAGCTGGCCTGCCAGCTCCTCCAGCTCTGGGAAGGCACCTGCCTTCGTGGCCACTGAGACCACCAGCCAGTCCTGCCCAGGCTCCTTCCCAGTGGCAGTGCCATGCAGAGACACAGCCATGCGGCAGGCCATGGAGACCAACTTAGCAGCAGCTGCAGTATCCTGGTTGTTTGAGGGGCCATTGAGGGGGTGTGGTGCAGCGACAGCCTCCAACAACTCCACAACAGTCCCATCACTGGCCACGATCTTGAGGGCCACACATCGCACATGGCGAAGGAAAAGGAGACAGATAGGGGCATCACTAAGGAAGGCCTGGAAGAGCTGGCGTATGCGCTCCGAGCTGTATAGGTTGTCCGAGATGGCTGAGGTCTCACGACGCAGTGGGAAGCGAAAGAGGGTACCAGGGAAGTACTTGGCTGGTGGGACAGCCTCCTCACCATGGCCTAGCACCTCCAGTGCCTTCCAGAAGGGCTGGAACTGGTCAGCCAGCTCCACAGCATCCTCTAGGCCCAACAGCATACCGCCATCCTCCAGTACTGCCCGCTGTGGGTCTAGCATGCCCAGCAAGGAGCCACTCAACACAGCTGGCAGGTCTGAGGGGAAAGGAGCCAGTAAGTAGGGATGGGCCAGGCAATTTGGTAATGACATCTTCAGAAATTGCTGAAGAAATTGCCCAGGCCTACCTAGAAACTCAACCCCTTACTCTCCCTGGCAGGGACCCAGACTCCAGAAGCCTCCCAAGCCACCCCAACCCCAAAAGGGGTCCAGACTGTACTAGAAACCCCTGACCCTCCATCCTCCCTGATTGTTGCCTTGAAGCAACCCCCCCACACACACCCACACCCACACCCACACCAGGGAGGCTCATTCTCCCCCAAACCTCCCCACCCCACATGACTGTGACAGAATCATACTCAAAGCTTCCCCCAACCCTTGTGCCCAGAGGTCTGCACCCCCTGCCCTTCCCCCATCCTCTCCAGCAGCAGGAAGTCACCATCCTTCTTGTCTGGTATACATCTCACCCCTACTGATCCCACCCCAAACCCAGCCCCCACTGCTCCTGGCAGTGCAGTGCAACAAGCCTCACCAGCGATGTGGTAGACAGAGTTGAATCCCAGGCCAAAGCGGCCCACAGTGCTGGGGTCACGCAGCTTGTGGCTGTCACCTGTGTTCTGGATGCCATCCCAGTCCTCTTCACTGAACACCCCATCATTGTATGCCAGTAGCGCAGGGCCTGGGGAGGCAAGGCCATGAGTGCAGGGACCCTAAGATCCCTCCATGGCACAGACAAGGCACTCCCTCAACTAGTCCCCAGCACTGCCATGAGAAAAAAAACCCAACCAAACTTTCCCCTGCCTCTGCAAGTATGACAAGCCACACCACTGAACCAGCCTCCCAGCCTAGCTAGGAGCAAAGGCCTCACAAGATCCCCCAGCCCTACTCCCATAGATTGGGCCACAAGCAACAGACAGGACAAAAGTCACCCACCCCTGGACTCCATTGCAACAGAACCTGCCAGCCCCCTCTGTAATCTTACCACTACAGCCCTCTTCCTTGGCTCCCCTGCCCCTCTCTCCAAGCCCCTGGCCTGTACCCCACCGTACCCTGGGCTAGTTTCAGCCCCTCGGTAGCCAAGGTGCAAGTCCCATAGCTGCGCTCATCGTACAGGAACACCACCTTGCTGGCATGCGCATCATCTGCATTTTGCACCAGCTCCTGTTGGAGAAGCACAGAGACATCAGAACTGCCCCACAGGGCCCAGACCCCTGGGTACTAGCCCTGGGTCAGCAAAGGAGGGGGCTGGGCTGGGTTTTTGCCCAGTTCAAAGAGGCAAATGGGATCAGTGGCTGAAGAGGGGAGGGATGGAGGGACAGGGTTCTCCCCTGGTCCCATAACTCACCTTCAGGATCTGACCCCCATCTGGGTACTTGCGCAGGATGCTCTGCAGGTATTTGAGGAAGGGCGGAGACCGCTGCCGGAAGCCCCTCCTGCAGGGAGCAAGAGATGGTTGCCCTGTGCAGTGCTCTCTCAGTAACATCCACAGGCCCAACTAGCCCAGGTGTGCTGCTCCCTCAGCCCCAGATCACATTTATTTCACTATCCACTGCCCCTGCTCCAGCAGCTCTTGCTGGCCTGTCTGTCCCAGTAGAAGAAACTATTAGGGCCCAGGGTGAGCTGCAATAAGCCCTTTCCACCAATTGCTGTGACACAACCAGGTCCCCGACCTCATGGATATCTGGCAGGAACAGGAAAACTAGAGGATCTGGACCTCTCCCTCTGGGCAAGCTGTAACAGTGCCTTTGCCAAGTGCTGGGAAAGGTGGCAAGCCTGGAGGGGGATGGGGGGGAAATTAAAACAAGCTCTCCCACTTACCAAGTGTCCTCCTCACCCCTGCCCTACACCCCAGCCCCCCTCGCTCTCTCACCCCAAAGAAGGTGCCTTCACCTGCCACTTGAAATGCCAAGCCATAGCCCCTCTCATCGCATGCACAACCCTACACCCGGGCCCCTTTCACCATCTCCCTCCCCATATGGCTGCTGAGTCCCCAGCTCACCCCTGCCCCCCACAGACACGAACCCGCCTCACGGCACCCACCACCCCAGCCCCTCACCTCTGCGGCTGTCCTGGTGCCATGGCGAAAGCTGTAGAAAGAGGACAAAAGTCCATGAAAGCCCCACCTGTGCCTGAGCCCCCAGCCAGACCCACGAGAGACCCAGCAAGACCAGCCCAGCTAGCGATGGGGCTCCCGCAAGCTGCTGCAGAGCCGAGCGCACAAGGAGGGAAACTGAGGCACGGGGAGCCACGCAGCCTGATAGACGCGGCCACGGAGACAGCCCAGGCGTCCGGGCTGCCCTCGCTCAAAGTAGCGGATCCCACCCTCCGAGCGGGCGCAGAGCCCAGGGGTCCCGGCTGCCCGCCGCCGCCACCAAAGCCCCGGCGGGGCGAGAACCCCACCCCACCACCTGTCGTGCGGCCACAGCCGCGAAACACGCGACTCCACCACGGGGGACGAAGCCCGCAGCGCTGCAGTCTCCTTTATAGGCCCGGCCGCCCCGCCCCGCCCCGCCCCGTTGCCGGCTGCAGTCACTTGAGTTTCGATTCCAGGCGCCGGCCTCCAGTTTCCTTTCCGCCAGGTTGGTGGGGCTGCGGGGGTGGGGAAGGCTTCCCCTCTGCTGCCTGAACACGGCTGCGGGGTGACGCCCTGTCCAGGCCTCCGGGGTCTCGCTCGCCTCTCATTGAAGTTGGGGCAGCACCTGGCGCCACGGGACCCCACCTGTCCTCACAGGCGCTGCACAGTAGAGGAAGCTCCGAGGGGAAGCTCATGGCCAGGCCCAGGGCAATGGGGTGGTACTGGGATCCAGGCCCAGGGCCCCTGGCAGGGCATCGTGGGAAGCAGGGGCAGGTCTAGCAGGGTGTGCTTAGACAGGTAGGGATCAGTTTGGCCAATAGCAGGCTCAAGTGAAACTCCAGCCTGAAGGGGACAGGACTTTCTGCTGCCCAAGCCTGGCCTGTGCCAGCTACAGCTAAGCAATCCTGGAGCACAGCTGAAAGAGGACTGAGGGGAGGTTGCGCTGCATACCCTGATCAGAGCAGTCCTAGCCCCTGGCCCTAATATTGGCAAGTATCTCCAGCCTAGATCCCCACAGCAGCTCCGTTCACAGCTAGAAGGAGGGTGGGGGAAGACCTACAATACAGCAGGTATCTTATCAAGAGGCAGCATGTGCCAGGCAGCTGACACAGTATAGGGGGAACTCATAGATGGTTAGGGACTGGAAAGAACCTTGTAGATCATCAGGTCCTGTCCCCCTGCACCAGGCAGGAAAAGATAATTGGGGTCAAGTGATCCCAGCAAGGTCCAGTCTCCTTTTCAAGATTTCTAGGATAGATGACTGTACCACCACTGGAGGGAGTTTACACCAGTTAGGATACCCTGTGAAGGAGTTTTTCCTGGAATTGAGCCTGAAGCAGCCTTCCAGAAATTTGTATCCATTTTTCCCCCAAAGGTGCCCTGGTGAACAGCTGTTCACCAACCCTTGATGTACTCCCCTGATGTAGTAGGAAGCCACTGCCAAGTCCCCTCTCCCCCTTCTTTTGCAGGCTGAAGAGGCCCAAGTCCCTCAGCCTCTCCTCATATGGTTTGTCTTGCAGGTCCCTGATTATATGGGTGGCTCTTCTCTGGCCTCTCAAGTTTTTCCACATCCTCATTGAAGTGCAGTGCCCAGACCTTCATCTCCATGCCCACAGCCACACTGGGAGATGTGGGGTCTGGAGCTGGGAACACCGAAACAGTGGGGGCAGGGCTAGGCCCTTGCCCTACCTAGCAGCACCACGGACAAGCATCTCTGGGGAAAGCATCTGGCCATCTTGCAGCCAGCTCAGTTCCTTATCCAATAGCAGGTAAAGCCACTGAAGTCCCCAGGATCACTGTAGCACAGGCCACAGACTTGGGGCTTTCCTAGGAGGCCAGGCACTTGCATACCATGCCAGCCCCTAGCATGCATTTACTGCTCTGGCCACAGAATGGGACATGCATGCTCACTTAGGTCTGGGAGGAAGTACTGGGTTGTCAGGCCCCAGGCAGAGAAAGCCTGAAGGGGTGGGGCATACTTCCACTGCAGGGCCCACAGACAGCAGCATACCCCACACACAGCACAAGGCTCCTGCAGCAGATCAGGGCTTAGGGCACAAGAGACTAGAGCTCAGCATCTACCAAGGGCCAGCTCTCAAATGGAGGACAACAGAGGCCTCAATGGGCACAGATGGACTTGAGAAAAACAGGAAAAAAAAACAACACTTTACTGGAAGAGGAAGTGTGATAGTTCAAGCCAGTATCTGTATATATCTGGCGCTTCCATGGGGCTTTTTGGCACTTTTATCTAAAGCAGATTCACTCAACTATAGTGTTTTTCCAACTGTTTTTAATAAGTGTATCCCTGACTGCAGAACACAGAAGGCAGGGTGAGGGGGTAGCACAGGGTGTGAGCTTCCTCCCCCCACCCACATCTGGCCAGTGTCTATGCAACCTACAGAAGGGCGCCATTGCCCTTGCCCCCCCGGCTCTGCTCCTGGAAGGTAGTGGCACAGGGTAATGGGTGGCAGTGCACCAGCCCTGCCTTCCTTCCCCCCCATGCATACCCCCCAGGGCCTTCCCAAGTACCCCTGGGGGTAGGTATGCCCCTGGTTGACCACCCCAAGCTATTACACAAAGAGGCCAGAAGCCACACTGAAGAAATGTTGGGCAACCTAGGTCAAGCCAACAGGATGGCTCTTCGGGGCACAGGCTGCATTTGACACGGGCACACCAAGCTAAAGATGAAACACTGTGGGAGGTGTTAATCCACCTCTACAAGCAACCCATGTTTCTACAACCACCCTGCAGAGGCCACAAGGGAACCAGGGGGGAGCCACCCCAGCCTTCAACCAAGTGCTCTGCAATCAGGATTGCAGCTTTCTGCTGCAGACCCCAAGGCAGCAACCCCACTGCCACGAGTAAACAGCACAGCTTCATGTGTCCCCAACTCATATCTGCCTCTCGTCCTGCTACAGGGCAGCACCACCTTTGTAATGGCTCCCTCCAGCCCAGCAGGCACAGGAATGACTAAGGATAGAGACAAAGGAATATGGGAGGGAGGTGGCAATAGTCACCAGCCCTGAAGTCCAGGTCCTGCAGTCACTGGCCACTGTGAACTAAAGGACTGCCCAAGATCATCACTGCAAACAATAACCCACAGCAACAGGGCACAGGGCCCAGAGCAGTGGAAGGTGGAAGCAGGGAAGGGGGAGCTGCCACTGCAGCAACAGGGCAGGAATTGGTCAATAGATGCTCACATGCACAGCCCCATGTTAAATGGAGGCAACCCCTGCTCCCTTCTCCCCACCCCATACCAACCTTATCAAGGGGAAGGACACTTTCCCAACTCCATGTGCATGTGACCGCAAGTTAAAAATAAACAAAGAACCCCAACAGCCAAGTCCCTCTGCTTTTCAGGAAGAGCACTAACACCTGATCAACGCTCCCCCTGCCTCTCCTCTCAGTCAGCCTGAGCTGGGACCAACATCCCAGAACCTTGGAGGAAGGCAAACCCCGGCTGACTTCTAGGCAGTGGTCCAGAGGGGGAAAAATCCTTCCTGGTGTCTAGTGACCAGCAACACCTCTGAAAACAACTGGCAGCTGGGTTGGCACTTAAGCAATTCAAGAGTTTGAGTCTCAAAGCCCCTGGGGCTCAGCCCCCTCACTCACCTCCCATTGGGTATTAACAGCAGGAAGTGTTTTGGTCTGCTGAGCAACGCCAAGATGGAGGACCCAGTCCATGAGGTCAACACTCCCCACAACCTTTTGTTTTCACCTGAACTCCATTCTAGATTCTACTGTTCCTAGTCCCAATCAAAGCCCAGGGATTAGAGTCTCCCCATGGGCTCAACTGATGAGGTGGCTCCTACCTGAGACTCTGACCCTAGGGGACCAGGGGGTGCAGAGCACCTCTGCCAAGACCTTCCCTCCTCACCACAAGATAATAGCACCCCCCACAAATCATGTCAATGAGAGCTGCATACAACATATTTGACAGCACTCCCCTTGCCGGAACCAAAGAAGTTGTGGAACAATGCCAAGAGATTGGAAAAACTGTTTAATTACGATGAGAGGGCAGGGGAATAAATGGAAGGGGGGAGGGGGAAAAAAACCAAGAATCCGTACACACACCGAAAGGAGGGAGATACAACAAAAAGGCCGGAGGGGACTCAAATGAGGACATTCTTCCTTAGCAAATATGAAAACGCCACAGAAAGAGAAAGAAAGAGAGAGAGCAGAGAAAGAAGGGAAGAGAGACACCATCTCTACTACAGAGTAACCATCGCAGAAGGGCGGCCACAGAGCCTGGAAGAAGGCAGGGCAGAAATATCTCTTCTTTGAGGGGATGGGGAGAGGGAAAAACAAAAAAACAAAAACAAAACAAAAAAAAACCCAAAACAGTTGAAAAAAATGGTTTTGGCCATAAAATATAAACACGCTACGCTGCTAAAGGAGCGTCAGAGCCCCCCGCCCACCGCCCGCCCACTCGCCGGGCTACCAGAAGTCACGGCGGTGGTAGGAGTCCGGGTCGCAGTACTTTGTGACCACCACTCTGTTGGCAAACTTGCGACCGGTGAGGCCCTGCATGGCCTTCTGGCAGTCAAAGACAGATGTGAACTCCACAAAGATCTGCAAGGGGAGGGAGAGTGCAAAGAGTTAATGGCCACCACTGCCCATGGCTGCATCATGGACCCATAGCAAGGAAGACCAGCAGGTCACTGAAAAGGCTGCCTTGAGGCAAAGGCATCCAAAGCCTGGAGTGGGAATGCTTCCCTTAAGAACAGAACTGGGTGCCTTGTGGGAGCAGTGGTTCTGCAGTTTCTTAGCCCCCTCCCCACCAGAGGCCAGGCTTAGATGGCATCTCACAAGGATCAGACTGGTATGGACTGCTGGGGTTTTTTTACTTCCTCTGTAGCAAGGGTGTGACCTCCTACATAGACCTCTTGAACATATATTGACATTTCATAGAAGCAGAACATTGGCTGCAATGGTCCCCCTGCTTTACTTGTTGTAGGTTAGGATGTTAGGTCTATGTTGGATCAGCATTGACAGCACTCTATAAATAAAGTTTGGATTATGGTTTATATAGGATGGATTGGATAGGGATGGATCCTGCCTGAGGCAGGGGGTTGAATTAAGTGACCTCTGGAGGTCCATTCCAACACTACTTCTCATTGAGTCTAAGGGGCACCACAACCAAAGTTCCCACAGGCTCCCACCTCCCTACTCTGGCAGCGAGAGCAACAGCATTGTGGGAAAGGTAGCATGTGCAAACAGCCAGCCCTTTGGAACACAGTACCCAAGGTGCAACAGACTATTCCAAACCAGAAGTGCCCAGTCTGACTGTCCATGGAAGAGTCTGGGCTGAAACCAGAAGTTTTTGTAGAAATATATACTTTTCAACCAGCACTACTCAGGGATCTCAGCTCCCAGCCCCTGAATCCAACCTTCCAGATCCCACTGTCCTGCCAGAGCTGGGAGAGAAGCTAGACATTCCAGCACCTGACATATCCACCCATGTTATCCCACTGGAATCTGCAACTCCCTTCCCCCAACTTAAAGTGGGGCCCAGACCCTTGCAGCCAGCCGTACCTTGCCACAACCGGGGACCTCAACACCGTCGACAGGCCGGGGGATCTCAATGGACTTGACTACGCCATACTTGCTGCATTCGTCACGCACGTCCTCTACAATCTCCTCATACTCTTCATCATCCAACAGCTCCTCAGGCAGCACCATGTTCATGAGGCAAAGCACCTCAGTGGGGTGCCCACCCATCTGCACCTGCGAGCTCATCAGCCCAGGCACCTGCAGCGTCACTGGGGTCTGGTTTATTGTGCTCTGCAGGAACATGGCAGGAAGGTTATAGGATGCCCAGCACTAACACCCACACAAGAAAGCCCTGACCAGAGGAACTGTGGTGCTGGTCCCTGGCATGCTTTGCCCAGTCATCTTCCTCTCTGCAGGCCCAGCCTCCCTCCCCACTCTCCCTCAAAGCCATAATCACCCTTCTTTCTGATTCCACTTTCTCACCTGTTGCCAATGCCCACCCAGTTGGTCCTTATGACAAACTCATGTTCCTAGCTTCTGCCAGTGTCTGAAGCCCCAGCCAGGCAGAGGAGAGCACCAACAATTCAGAAACAGCTCACTTTTGTGCCCCCTGGTAAATCTGATCTGTCACTTAGTTTCCTGTTCTCTCAGATGCAACAGCAAACTCACTGCCTAAAAGACTGACACCAGCTCTCCCTCATTCCTGGTATGGCACTCAACCTCAGCTCAAGAGAACATCTGACAGGTTCATGGGAGTCACCACCTGCAGCATAAGACAATCCAGTAGGACTAGCATGCTGCAACCCAGGTGGCCACTCTATGCACTGGGGCAAGTAATAAAAGAACCTCCACACCCTTGATTCAGGGTCAGGGAGCACTACAGACACCTCACCATCAAACCATCCTCAGTGCGTCTCAGAGCTAGAGAACAGATTGAACTTGGGTGTTCTAGCTTCCATCCCCTGTACACACACATTCTAACCCACCAGAACCCAGGGGTAATGCGTAGGGGGTATACACAAGTGTACTTGTACCCGGAGCATGGTGCTCCACCCCTTGGTGGGACAAGGCTGTGCTGGCATCTGCAGGCAGTCCACAAACCCTGTTGGCTGTTGCCGACGGCACCTGTAGGTGCTCACCACCCCTCCCTGTCAGCACAGCCATGCCCCCCCAGCTGCTGGGGACATGCATTGTTCATGTCAGAACCCACTACCCTCTCCAAAACTTCTCTCATAAGTCCAGGCTTCAAGTGCCCAAGAAAGCCCACTCACCAGCGTGGCATTCTTAGCTCCCACACTGGCCCTCTGGACCAAGAGCTTCTTGTCGCCCAGCTGCATGCCATTTAGTCCAGCGATGGCCTGTAAAGCAGAGGGCAAATGAACTCTGGTGCCCCCCACACCTAAGTGGGTCATCCCCTGCATCCCCCAGGGAGACAGACATACACACATACACACGCACGCACGCGCACACACAGCTCTACTGGCCCAGAGCTCAGGGCTGGGCTAGATTGGGCCTGGTGGCAGGGGAACCTGTCCTGAACAGGGAGGAACAGTGTTCAGAGCCCAAGAGGGCAGGTGCAATAGAGACAGCCCAAACCATGGTGGTCTCCAGCTGGGCAAACAACCCCAGAATGGGGGACCAGTTGTTACCTGCATCCCAGGAGTCGTCCTGGTCGCCCTCCCAGGCATAAAGGAGCACCACAGCCAGACACGAACACAGCCTCACCAGTCCAGGAAAAGAATGGCTTGACACCACAGGCCACCCTTGCTGCACACCCCATACAGCAGAGGTTTGCCTTGGCCAACATGACAGTGGAACGGGGTGAGGGTGGCTTGGGACAGGAAGTGGGGGGTGGAAGACAGACAGTCGCACACACACGCATCCCTCTTGCAGCTCAGTCAAGCACCAAGGTCCAGCATGCACCACCAGCTCTTTAAAAGCCCTCCAAGATTGGGGCGAAGGGGAGAGGAGGAGGGGGGAGGGGGAAAAGAAGGGTTATGAAGTTACGCGCACCTAAGGATTCCTCTCTGCAGTGGGCCCCCTCTCCCAGCAGTGCTGTGTGGGGGAGCTTTTTTTTTTTTTTTTTTTTTTTTTTTTTTGCAAGGGGCATTTTAAAAAGGGGGCGGAGAGGTGGGATTTTTTAAATCCAAAAAAAAAACATTTAAAAAAAAAATATATATATATACTTGCATTTGAACAACTATCGCTGGGAATGCAGCGCACTGAGGGCCCCTGAGGGAACAGTTCTCTTCCTCCTCCTCCCGCTATAACAAAAAGCACAGCGGGAGAAGAGAAAACACCGTTATCTAGAGTCTTGAGAGATGGCTACAGGCCACAACCGACGCCAATGCAGTGGAGCAGAGGGAGGGCGAGGGGGGAGGCAGAAGGGGCATCATGGCAGCGCCAATGCAAATCTTCTGTGCTGCTCAGGGCCAGGAAGGGTGGAAGGAAGGTCTTACCGGCTGGCCAGGCACAGCCGAAGCTGTGGCTTCACGTGGTTTATTTTTCAGCTGGTCAGACTGACTGGGGAGGGTGAGGGAAGACATGAGGGACAGGTCAGGGGCACAGGGAGCAGAGGCAGTCACGGCGAGGACACACAACCTAGGGGGGGAGGACGGGCAGGAACAGCCCGGGTGGCTGGCACACCGAGCTGTAAGGAGAGAGAGAAAGAGACAAAAAGAGAGACGGGAGCCTCCTAGGAAGGGCTGGGGTGGAAGGGCGGGGGGGAGAAAAATCACCTGCTCGAGGATGGGAGGGAGGGGGGAAAACAAAAAACAAAAAAAACCACACACACACCCCCACAGATGGATGAATGGACAGACGGCAGGCCCTCTGAGGGCGTCAGAGCTGTGAGGAGAGGGGATCAGGGGAGGCAGGGGCAGGCCAGCATACCTGGTCAGTGACGTTGATGTCCACATACTCGCAGAAAGCATAGCCCTTTGACAGCCCGGTGGCACTATCCTTCACCAGATTGAAAGCCTTCAGGGGCCCAAAGGATGTGAGCAGCTCCTTCACCTATGCAGAGGAAGCCGGGGGTCAGGAGCAAGCAAGGAAGTGGGGACCTAGGGCTACAATGATTGCCATAAGGCTGAGGTGGTGAATCCCCAGCCCTGCTGTTGACCTATCTGTGGTCCATGCCTCAGTTTCCCCTTTCAAGAAACCTCAGTGAGGCAACGACCACAAGGACCTGGGCAGCATCCAATATGGAAGGACCCCACTTCACAACAGCCCTGCCATATCCAGCATAATACCCCAAGCTGTTCAGGGACCCAGTGCCTGGCCATAGGGTGAGAGGGCCCCACACACTGCTGTATTGCACAGAGGACAAGGCTGCTTGTGGAGTGGCAGGATGGTGCTACGGCTGTGAGGAACAGCTAGCTGGGGTCAGCAGGGGTTAGTCCAAGCTAGACCAGGCCTCAGGTAGGGAAAAAGCTTCTTTAACAAGAACAGGGGCTGGCCTGTACCAGAGAATGCCAAGGAGGTGGGCAGGCCAAAAGTACACCCAGGGTGACACTGGGTGCAGCTTACTACCAGGGGAAGGTATAAATTCCCTCACTGCCCCCAAGTTCATTGTGAGCAGAGGCTCTCCAGGGCAAGAACCACTGCCTGTACAGCCCTGCCCACCCTGAGGTCTTGGATTAGCACATCACCAGCCCTATAGATCATGGATCAACAAGGAGACCCCAGCAAAGAACCCTGGGAAGGAGTCTCAGCCATGGGATGTCTGTTGTGAATACAGCAGCAGAACAAGAGTGGAGCTGCTTGGAGGGGCACTGGGCATACCTGATCATCATTAAGATAGTTGGGCAAGCCTCCGATGAACAGCTTGTGAGCAGAGTCTGGGACCACCGTTGACACCACGCCTGCGAGCGGAGAGGCAGAGAAAGGGGTGAGAGCTCCCCAGCAGACGCGGGGATGCCTGAGTGAGTCTGAGTAGCAGCGCCCAAAAAAAAGAAGGGCAGCATGAAACCCCTGGCCCTGATGGAGGTCTCAGATGTGGCTGTTTCTTCAGGCTGTCTCTGCAGCTGTCAGCCAAGAGGCAGCGAAGAAACGTCAGGGGAAGGGGAGATGCAGTTAACCCTTCCGTTATCCAAATATCCTCTAGGCCAGGCTACTCTGCCAACACCTGCCATTTTCAGTGCCATAGCTGAGCTGGGTCAGCACAATGCTAATGGAGGGCTAACTAGGTCAGGTGCAGTGACATGCCAGTACTATATCCCACACTAGAGTCAGCATACATCAAGCAACCTGGCACAGAACTTCTTGTGGGGAGGGAAGGGTCTCCCTACCAGTAGGAGGATGGACTGCAAGGCTGCATGATCCAAAACGGTGGGAGAGACTCAGCTGTATCCTGAAATCCTTGTGTTCAGTGAAAGAACTCTGGAAACCAACTCACACCAGATTCCAACAGCAGCATGAAACCACTATGGGTCCAGCTGTGCCACTGAGGGCCACAACAATGCCAGGCATAATGCCAGGCACTGCTAGTAAGGGTCACCCCTACCCAGAGGATGCCTGCTCCTTTCCCTTTCAGCAAGCCCTGCACTTTGTTGTACTGCCCTGTTCCTGCACCCGCCTCCCTGGAGATGGGCCCAGAGGTGAAAACACTCCCTCCATTTTTTCATTGGGCACCAGTCTGGGCACCAGTCTGAGCTAAGTTGGACCACCCAGCAAAGCAGCTCTGCAAGCAAGAGGAAAGGACTGCTACGCAGCAGAGTCCAGTACCATACAAAGAAGTGGAGACTCCTGTGCTGGGCCAGCTGGCCAGCATCAGAAGCCAGGACACTCAACTGGGTTAGTCATAGAGATCAGGGGGATGTACAGGTGTCCCCAGCATTCCCTGTCCACAAATGAATGAGGACAGGCCCCAGGACAGAAGTGACATCTTAGAAATCTTGCACTCAGTGTAACAGCCAGCTATAAATAAGGAGTGCTCACTTGGAACAAAACAGGACAACTCCTTGTACAGAGACCACTCATTCTGTGTCAAGGTGTAGCCACCTCTGAGGTAAAGCACTGGGACCACTGAAACACCCCAAATCCCAAGATGAGCATCAGCCCATATCAGACTAACATGGACAGCAGCATGGACTGGAGCTAACTCTGCTGGCAACTGTGGGACTGAGGCCGCTCATAGAGAGCCAACCCTCACTGGAGTTATAAGGCACAGACAGGGGCAGGGTGTATACTAAGCAGGGGTGCCCAATCATAGGGGTATACACTCTCCCCAGATGCTCACCAGGCACGTAGACTGAGGGGTTCTCTGACATGCCAGGCAGAGGCTGGTAGTCGTGGGGACGACGGATCTTCAGTGACTGGCCCTGGAAGATGATGCCGTCGAACGCCATGGCCTGAGTGGTTTCATCGACTGATCGGAACTACAGGAAGTCAAGAAAACAGTGAGGGACAAGGACAGGAACTTCAATCCAAACAAGAGGGTGCCAGGCCAAATCAGATCCTTAAGTGTCATCTTTTCCTCACTGAAAGAGGCACTGTCAACCTTCTGCTACCTCAAGCTACTGCTTGCACCCCAGGTCCCTTCAGGGGCATACACCCTCGCAATCATCAGATGCTATAAAGAATACAGATTGGGGTGTTCAAACCCCAGCATGAAGGCCAGATCCAGCCCCTGGCACCACACCATCCAGCTCACAGGGCTCCCTACAAGTCTGAAAATCTGGCAGTGGGGGAGTGGTGCCACCACACCCCTGCTGCTAAATTTCCACATCTGTAAGGAGCCTCAGGGTCTACATTAGATTGGGTGCACAGGGCAGCAGAGAACCCAAACCCAGAGTGCAAGGCCTAGCATTGACAGTGTAGACCCCACCCTAGGGGCTGGCCTGAGACCCAATCCCAGCAGCTAAAGACCAGCTGAGCCCCCACAGAGCACTATTCAGGCACATGGGGCCTAAATCTGGCCCCGCTCCACTCATCCAGCCCACAGGGCCAAAACCTTGAGCATCACTGGTACAGATAAAGGCAGGCATCCTGGGGACATGTCCTCTGCTGCTATGACTCAAGCATGCCAGGCTGACACAGTCCAGTCTAAGATTTGCATGTGCCAGGCCACATCCAGTCTATTCCTTGGTTGAATATGGCGCACAGGCCACAAGTTGTTGATTCCTACCCTAAAGACTTCACTCAAATGCAAAGCACCCTGGAAGATGGTCAGATTCCAGCCCCAAGCCAGCACTTCCCCAAAACACCAGCAACCAGCTCCCTATTTTGCAAACCTATTTCTCAACAACACCTCACCAGGACTGCAGACCCCATTTACTTCTCTAAGCTGAGCTCTCCACTGTAATCATATCCCCTACAATGCCCCACCAGCAGCAGATACCACTGTGAATCACTTCAAAGGAAGCAAAGGAACCTATCCATGATGTATCTGGAGACAACAGCGCCATGCCCTGCCTACCCCACCAGTCCAGAGCCTGAGATTCGCTTCTGGAAATGTTTAAGTCCAGAGAGGAACTACTCCCATTGTCAGCTCCAAGCTCCACTCACAGTTCCCAGCTCCAGGACCATACCCCACAGCCTTGATACAAAGCCTTCACTGGACAAAGAATCTGCTGTGTTGCTAGGTGGCCACTAAATGAGTCTGCCCTTTCGCCCACTAAGCCTGAAGCTAACAGGTCCCAGGATCCACGCTCCCTCCTCCTGCTCAACCACTAAGCAGGCAAAGAGACAAAAGGACCTCTCTCAGATACATGAAAAATACTCTGCTTAGCAATTCAGTGGAAGACAGGTCTTCTTTGAAGGATCCTTGTGACACTTTCCCATTTGGCTCCATCTCTATCAAGAGGCCTGAGCAGCCCTCCCCGTGCCCCAAATAGACACAATACCCAGCGCTGCCACACTCACATTCTCACCTTTCTTTCCATACCTCACAGAATGTTTTCCCCGGTTATGATGCAGCCTGACCCTCAGGACAGTGTCCCTTCACTCACCTCCAAGAAAGCAAAGTTCTTGTCCTGGTTGATCTGTACAGCCAGGACAGGGTTGCCTGGTGCTTGGGTCAGACCTCCAAGGCGCATTTGTGCATTGAAGAAATCCATCATGGCTTCCTAGAAAGAGAGAAGGGGAAAGGACATGATGTAGGACAGTCTAGCACCCTGGTCCAGAATTTCAAATAGATAGCAAAGAGCAGGTTGGAAAGCTGGAACAGCCTACTTGCCTTGAATGATGGTAGCAAACTTTTGTGCTACGAGGGATTTCAGCCCCACAATTTTCACTTTAAAAAGAAATGGAAACAACTCTTTGATCTTGTTTTTTTGTTTGAGTGAGTCAAATTCAAATAAAAAAAAGAACGAGAGATAACTTCCATTCGCTAATGCTATGCAGGGGCAGGGACCGGCCTTCCCCCAAGGCCTGTCTGACACCTGGTCCTTTTTGGAGTTGGGAGAACAAATGCCAAAGGGCTTCAGTCTTACTTTTCAGGGAAATTAACACATCAATGATATCATGACCAATTCCAAGAGCAAAAAGAGGAAATACCCAGACCCAAACAGCACCCATTACACAGGAGAAAGAACGAGACCCGTTTATATTCACCACAGCCAGGATGCTCATACACAGACCAGCTCAGTACAGGGGTATAAGGGCAGCTGCAAGACCACAGCAGTGTTCAACACCAGAATGAAGAGCAACCCTGAAGCCCCTGCTACATCCTGGACACAACCAGCCTGCAGAACCCTCCCTGCTGCACCCAACATTTTTGATCAGCAAGTGGTATTCCTGAGGGGAATGCTAAACACTGCTCCCCTTTCAGCAGAAGAGCGGCCTGGATACTGCTTCCAAAGGAGACATAAAATCCCCAAGTAGCCTGCACACCCCACCTGCCTATAGCCCTGCCTGGTGCTCCTGGAGACAGCTCCCCAAGGTTGGTGCCGGGGCACCCTGTGTTGGAGAGAAAGGTTATATCATCTGGCAGTCTTCAGCAGGTCCCAGGCAGAGAGCGAATGAGCCGGAGAGACGCAAAAACGCAGCACGCTGCCGAATCCGCCAGTACCTCAGTGATGCCGAAGGGGATATTTCCCACGTAGAGGCGCCGGGCTTGCCTGGTCATCTGGCTGCCAACAACCGGGACCGGGGTGGGGGTCACAGCCAGTCCATCAGGTGTCATGGTCGGGAGGAGAGCTGTAGCTGGAATCTGACCCGCGGCTAAGGAGAGAGAAACACCAATCCACACATTCAAAAGCAGATTCCCCCCCCATGCTGATGGGACTTGGGCAAGAGGGGACAGTGAGCAGGGACATAGCATAGAGGGAGAGCACATGGATGCCTAGGGCTGGGGGCCAGGGTTGTGCAGCGCATGGGGACCCCTCCCTGCTCAGACAGATGCACGCAGACGGGAACTGCACGGTGCCAAGGCAGGACAGGTACCTTGCATGGCTTTGTACTGCATGGGGGTAATGTGCTCGAAGCCAGGTGGTGGCACATCCCAGTACTTGCGGATCTTCTTCTTCTTCTCATGCCTGGGGGAGCGGCTGCCAAGAGAGAATGCAAAGTGAGATCAGGGCAGGGCTACTAAACCTGGCCCTGCACTACAAGGTTCATGCACTTGGCTTGCAGTTTGGATGCAGTTCACGGGCCACACTGCAGCTTGTTTTTGCTGCTAACCCACAAGTTCCTGCAAGTCACCCTTTCCTACTACCACAGCATGTCTGACAAAGGCCACAAAGTTCTGGGCACTCAGACCAGAAGAGGACTGCGAGTATCCAACCTCTGTTCCCAGTGTGAATTTCTCCTCACCTCCCTCCCACTCTACTTCAAATCCTCCCCCAGCAAAGAGGTTAAGAATATTTACCTCAAGGGACCTGAGAGGCTTAGTGGCGACCTGCAAAGGAAACAAAAACTCCGGTTTGTGCCCTTCTTTGCTTTCCTGTTTTTAGGGATTCAGTTTTGACATCTGGGTCCCTGGCCCTGTCTGCCCAGGGAGACTCCATGGGCCAATACGGACAAGGTAGGCACCAAAATAGCAATACTCAATTCATCAACAAGCAAAGCGACTTTTAACCAGACCAGTCTGGCTGATCCAAGTTTTAACTCAGCTTGGCACAACTTCAGAAGATGCACTCTGCTCTATGATAACAATCTGAGCTGTCCCTTTGAACTGGGGTCCAAGATCCATTTCCATTTCCCTTTCCCCCACTAATTCATTCCTCCAGATGAATTAAGGAAGAGCTGGTTCTCAGAACCCCCCACCAACACTGAAACGGATGGCACGAAGGTACTGCCCCATGCCCAGTAACACACAGAGGCAGTGCCAACATCTCCCAGACTGTTTCAGTGGTGCTGCAGTGAGAAGCCCAACACCTATATTCCTGGGGGCTAGGGGGAGACTGGCTAAATCACATCCTCCTACCTTTGCAGAGAGGTAAAGTGGCTTATCCTCTCCCTGCCCACTGACAGCAGGTCCTAGGGCAAACCAGCAGCAAAGGCACAATCACCTGACTCTCCAGAGGGCAAAAGAACCTCATTTTACAGGGAAGGAAACTGAAGCACAGAGGTGGAAGGACTTGCTTTATGAGCAGCACAAGCAAGACTAGCCCTTACGGGTCCCCCCACCCTCCTAGCCCACCCACACACACACTTTCACATCTTTTGTCATATTCCTTTCACATAGCAAGGGATAGGACCCAGGAATCCTAGCCCCTAGCCTCTGCTTTCATCATAATGCCTTGCTCAGAGACACAGCTCTTCCAAAGCAGCCCCAGCATGCAGCAACTCCTCAGAGTGGAGCAAGATATGCCCAAATGAGCCATAGGTGAGGTCTGCAGGCTCGTGTAGGAGGCAGACCTGTCCAGGGCAGGGAGGGGTCTCCCAGGAGGGGACTATACAGCCCCCACCCACATGTACCTGCGTCGCCGACGGTCCCGTGAGACGCTGCGTTGGTCTCTGTTGCGCCTGTCTCTGCTGCGGCTGCGGCGCTTGCGGTCACGGCTCCGGGAGCGGCTATGACTGCGCTTACGGTGGCGGTTCTCTTTGTCACGTTCTGTGGGGAAAGAGATAGGGTTAGCACAGGGGTCTCAGAACAGGGAGTGGAGTTAGGGACCACACGGCAACACACAATAACTGCCCTCAAGCCAACCTACATATGTAGCACAGACTGTGAGGGGCCATGTCTCCTAGTGTACTGTGGTCCACACCACTGGTAACGTCTCCAGCTCCCAGTATGTAGAACTCCACAAGATGGAGCAGTGCAGGCTAGAAACTGGTCCTCCATGTGTTACAGCTGCTAACCTCAGTTTAGGACAGCAGGCTAGGAGGGATGGGATGAAATCAAGACCCCCTCCAACTGTTCCAGGGCACAACTGGGAAAGCCTTCTCCTCCCCTCACCTGAAGGCAAAACCTTCATCTCACCTCCCACCCTGGCAGCCCCTCCCTCAGCTGCTGTCCTCTGTTGCTGCTCAGTGCCCTACTCTACTCCTCTGGTATAACCATGTAAAGTCCTTCCTGTGTTGAGGCAGCCAGGCAACAGCCATGTGCACCACCAAGAGCAACACTGCACATGCTTGGAAGGCAGCATAATGTGTGCATGAACACTGTCCTGGGACATGGGAAGTCTAAACTTCACAACTCAGAACCAGGGACAGAACCCAGGAGTCCTGGCTCCCCCCCATGCTTGCACTTCTACCCACGCCGGCAGTGGGAGCCCCAATGTGGCAGCTCTGCCCCCCCCCCCCCCCCAGCCTGTGCTGCTACACAAGGGCTGTCCTACCACCACTTCTTGACAACTTGTCTGAGAGATCTGGGGAAAGATGCCCAACACAACCCATCCCAGCAGGACCTGTGGCTTAGATACAAGCAGCTGGCTGCCTGGGGCTTCCAACACAACACTACCTCCTCTAGCACAGAAAGTAGCCCAGCTCTGGATCAGTACAGTCCTCGGTGGTAGAAGGAAGCCCCTATAAGCAGCCCTGCCTCAGCACAGATCTGCACATGGCTCAGTAGGTCAGGATGCACCACAGGTAGTACCTGGGTACAAAGGTTGCCCCTTCGGCCCACCCTGCAATGGCAAGGCCACGTGGAGGGTGGGGGGTACAAGGCAGCCTCAGCAGATCCCTTCCAGTCACTGTTATCTAGTATTTTATCTAGGATTTTAAGAGCCCAACCAGGGACCTAGTATTGGGGAAGGGAGGGAGCGGACATGACTCCGCTCCCCAGCAGAGCTGGGAGGGAGCCCAGGTCGCCTCCTGCCTTCCCAGCCTCACGTGGCAAGGGGTGAGCATTTATCTTCAATACCCTGTCCTCCCCAGGGGAAAACTTGAGGGCCACGGCCTACCTAGCCAGGCAGCTTCGCACGGCTGGGAGCAGGGGTCGGGCCGTACGCCACTCCCCGGCGCTGACAGCGCGGGGCCGCGAGGCGCCGAGCCCACCGTGCCGGCCGCTGCCGCGTGGGGCCGCCCCAGGGCCCGCAGGCGCAGCGGGGCCGGAGCGCGGGCTCCACGCGGCCAAGCCCGGTGCCCGGGACCGCGCAGTACGGGCGGGAAACAAAGCCGCCCAGCGGCTGCCGCGGCCTAGCCACGTGCGCCCCGCTCCGGCCCGGCCTCGGGGGACGGCCCCGCGCAGCAGGAGTGGATCTTGCGTAACGAGGCCTCGGGCTGGGAGCGCGAGGAAGCGGGGCCGCCCGCGGCCAGGGGGAGCGGGGTTCTGGCCCGGCCCTGCTCGGCGGCCGCACCTTGCTTGTTCTCGTTGAGCTGCCGCTCGAACTCGTCGAAGTCGGACATGGCGGCCCGGCCCCGCCCGTGCTCCGCTCCGCTCGGCTCGGCCCCGGCCCGGCGCGGCGCGCTCCGACTCGGCCCGCTCTGCTCGCTTGGTCCGGCTCGTCCTGCAGGCCGCGGCGGCTCCTTCCCCTCCGGCTCGGCAACCTCCGCCGCGCGCTCGGCTGTCCCCGGCTCCGCTCGGGAGCCCTCGGGCAACGCTCGGCGATTTCCGGCCCCACTTCGGCTCCTCCCGGAAACCCGCTCGGCTCCCGGCCGGCCCGGCGCCGCCTCGGCACTTTCCGGAGCCTCCCTGGCCGCGCTCGGCCTCTTCCGCCCCCGCTCGCGCGAGGAGAATGAAAGCAACGCGGAGCAGGGGTGGTGGCTGGTCAAAAAGAAAGCACTTCCGGGTCGGAGGGCGGGACAGCTTGCCGCCCCTCGGTGACTTACTACGTTCCAGAGGCGCTCCGCCCCCGGGCCTCTTATTCCGCTAGCTGCTGGCCCGCGCCCCAAGCAGGCACCCTGCACCTATAGCCCTCCAAAGGGCGCCCGACCAGGCCTGGCCCAGCGCGGCAGGGAAACAGCACCCGCCCTGTAGGCTGTAGTGTGCCGGGGCCTATCCGCCCCGCCGGCTCCCGGACCGGTACGGCCGCTCACGTAAATCAGTCCCTCCCTGCCCCGCCACACAGCCTGTCACGGGGGGAGCCTGCGCTTGGCCGCGGGACGCGTGGCTCAGCTGTGATCTGGCCTGTGCAGAAAGCAGCAGGGCCTGTTACTGCCACAGGGCAGGCTCCCCGCTGCCGGGAGGTGGCAGCACCAGGAGTGAGCTCTGAAGTTAGGGGCCTTCCCCACAGCACTGCTCTTCTCTGCTGCAAAATGTGCTAAAAATCACCAAGCCCAAATCACAGCCAGCAGAGCAAGGAAGCATGGCAGGGGGGTTGGCCACAGCACCTCCAGAATCAACAAGCCACCCCACTTCCTTCATATCACCCAATCCATTTTAAAAATCAGATTTTTTTAATGTGCTTTTCTTGACATATATCTGTCTGGATGTGCCAGACGACCTAGCTCCGTAGCTGTTCTCCCCAAACCACAAGACCTGGAAACAGCTCCCTTTCAATAGTGACAGACAATTTTGTCTCAAAAGCCCTTTATCAGTCGCCTCAAGAAGGTTTCCTGACCCCCAGGGTGACACACCTACCCTGCCTCATGCTCCCCCTTCCATTTGTCTGTGTCGTGTGCAAAAGCCCTCGTGGATTGCATTGCAGGTATTCAATGGTGTTCTGCAAATACAATGTGGGGCCAAAATACTCAGAGAACAGCTGATTAACATACAGGAGTCTACTGGCACAGAAAAGAGGGATGGCCATAGATAACTGAAGGCAACATGTCAGGAGAAGATTGTTAACAAATGGATGCAGCTTCACAACAGGAGGGAAACAAAGCTAGCTTTTTGATAGGATCTGATCAGTTTATGCCCAGGTTTGCAGGATGCAGTTGTCAGTGATAGGAAGATCTGGGCCTAAAACCTGCCAGGCCTAAAACTAAGTTGCTATCTCCTTTTTCCCCCCCATCCCTGGAGGGCTGTAGTTTCATGAGCAACAGCCATCCCCAAGGCCAGACATGCGATGGTGGGGCAGGGGAAGAACATGTCAGCAATGGGGTAGGGGGCAAATCTGTCCTGTTTCCCGAACAGCAATGCCAGACATTGAGGGCCCTCTGAACCAGTGCAGGTTAGCAAGATCCACACATCCACAGCAACTAAAGCATAGAGGATGCTGTGGGGTGTAGTCAACTGTCTTAGGGATGAGAGAGGTTTTGCTGAGATGAGAGGAGTAAAGGGCTTAGGTTCATGGAGGCCGTGGCCTGAGTATTCAACATCCCATGCTCTGAGCCCAGTGTCTTGTGCATGGCTGAGCCTTTCCTAGATGGATGTAAAGTCAGCAAGGCTTGAAGAATCCACCTCTTCCCCACATGACTGGTTCCCAGGGTGATTCACTGCTTCTTTCCCTCACAGTGGGTTTCCCTGGTGACTCATCACCATCATTGCCTCTCTCTCCTCAGGATTTGTCTAGCTCCAACTCCCACAGCTTTTCCTGCTGGCTGCTGAATGGTCTGCTCTGCTAGGATAATACTTTCCTTTGACAGGTAATAATTCTTCCTGCTGGCACTGGAGAGGGAGCATGGGGCCTTAGGCACAGAAGGTGGTTGTGGGGTGGGGCTTGGCCAGGAAGCACTGCCCCCTGACTCCACTCAGCCCATAGCAAGTGGGAGGTAATACACAGTGGCTTTGCCTGCAATTAAAGGTATTGCATTATCCCACTTAAGCTTTCATTTTTCATGGGGTAGCAAATCCCCACTTTTCTTTTACTGAAGGGGACATCAGTCATGTTTTTATATGAGTTTGTCCAGCACCAAGTGCATACCCATCATGCAAGAAACATGCAGGTCCCCATACAGTGGCTGATGGCTCCTGGGTATGCTGTATATACACATGGAACCCACTTGCAACACAAGTAATTGGGTGTAATTCAGGATTAAGCATGTCTTGATTCACAAGTCCTTCTAATGCCAGTAGTGCATCTGTCAGAAACAGTAGCACATGGGTAGCTGTAGTGTAAGGGAGTGTGTGTTCACGGTGGGATGTGTAAATTACAGGGGCAGGGAGGACTGCGCCTATGTAAGCACACGATGGTTGTAGCATGAGGGAATGGCTCTGTGCATGCACATACATGCCCACCCAAAACAAAGGTGCACTACACACAGCACTAGGGGTCCACCTCTGACTACACCTGCTTGCTGATAAAGCATGATGCACAAAGCCTTAAGCAAAAGTAGGATGGGGCTGCAAGGTAGGCTTTCGTGTGGACTGTTGGGTGAATAATCTTTAGAGAATGAGGGTGAGAGCCATGCCTGGCTCTGCAATGACAGCTGTGTGCGCATTACTGCTTAGCTTACTGAGCCTCGACTCCCAGCCATACTGATCCCACTCCCCTCCCAAAACTGAGACACAACACAGGAGCCCTGGCTCCCCCAGTGCGTCAAGTCTAACAGTTAAGATGGGACAGGGAAGACTTGCAGCCATCGACTTTCTCAAGACAGAAAAAGAATTGAGGGAGGAATACACAGGCAATCCAAAGAGAGGGTAGGAAGGGATGACAGTGGCAGCTACCAGAAAAGGGTGCATCTCAGTGCCCGTTGAGAGGTCTTTGTATAGCCATTCCCTAACACACCTCACGCCAAAAGCAGGTCCATCTCAGGGTCAAGCAAAGGACTCCCATACAAATTGGCTCACACACCCCATCCCAGATGCAGCTGTGGCTTTTGTTTTGGGAATGAATTGGGACTTCAGCCTTGCTTATTCCAAATTTTTTTAATTTAAATTCTATTAATAAATTGATTATTATTTTTGTAGTGTTTTTGTCCTTTCTTTTTTTTAAACATAGAGAGAGGGCATGAAATAACAGGCACAGTGGAAAAGAGTCTGTTACACCAAGTAAAAAGGGGTGGCCTGCCAAGCGGCTTCACACACCTCCTTGCACACGCACACATGTGCACACGCACACACTTGGCAGCTCTACGCTGCTGTTGGGGGAAGGGGGGGGAGGGTGTCATGCCCAGTCAAGGAGAAGAGGGAGTTAAATACAATGCCCCTGGAGTGGGGCCAGGCAGGGTCTAGGGAGAGATCCTGGGTTGAGGGGTGCGGGCAGGTCAGCAAACACAAGAACCACTGCTCCGTGCAGGGGTTGGTGCTCCACCTAGCCGACAACCAAGGTTGTTGGTGCTGCTGGAGAGACAGGCAGTAGAAGGGCAGGAAACTCAGAGGCCTCACTGGGAAAAAGGCTGTGGCTACTGTGGTCAGGGTCAGAAGGCTCCTGGCCTGACATCTCCAAAGGAACCTGACCAGCTGGAGCAATATGGCTAGAAGGGACAGGCCCTGCCCCACCCCTATCCCTTAAGCAGCCTTTGTCCATCCATCTCCCCCAGGCTGGATTAGGGCTAACTCTCCCTGGAAGAGAAGGCTTCTACCCCCATTCCCCACCCTCCGAGCCAGGTAGTGCCCTCATGGAAGCCGTCACCTAAAGAACAGATTCCCTATAGCCTCAATCATCTCCTCCCCAACCAGAGTCCCCTCCCCAACACTTCTGCCTAGACACACCCCAGCTCAAAAAGTGAGCACACAAGCTGACCCTGCCTGAACTGGACGCTCCTACCTGGAGCAGCAGGTGAACCACTAAGGTTGAGGGTGGTGGGATCATGCATAAAAGCTACAGGGGTCCCCATGCTTTTGCCAGTCACATACTCTGCCAAAGGCTCCTTCATTACTGGGGGCAGTAGAGAGTCCTGTGTGGTCAAAGAGAAGCAACTGTGGCCCAAGGCCATAGCGAGGAGGGGCGGGTGAGTAAGGAGAACCAAGAGTCCTTCCATTCACCAACCTGCTCTTATCCACTGGACCCCACTCCCTTTCACGAGCCAGAATAGAACCCAGAAGTCCTGGCTCCCTCAACAGAGAAGGGAGATGTGCTCCACCCAGCAGAGAAGGGACAGGGGCAGGACGTGAACTGGAGTCCCTATGCTGTGCGTCCTGGGACAGAAATTCAGGGAAGAAGTAAAGGTAAAGACATGCCATGAGGATGATGGGAGGGGCAGGGCGAGGAGGGTTATAGTGGCGTTTCCTTTCAGCACCTGAAGTGGGTGGCAAATGGCAGCCACGTGGGGGCACAGCAGTGGGAGTTGAGGGAGTGGTTGCAGCTGGTGGAGAAAGCAGTGGGGTAGAAAGGTCCTACTGCATGGCAGTAGGAGGTGCCACGAGCCATCATGCTAAAGTGCCAGGGGCAGCAATGGGGCACATGGCACTGGAGAGGCTTGGGGTGCCAGGGGGCCAGCCCCATCATGGCTTGGACCAGTCAATGATTAGGATGGTAGCAAGAGGGCAGTAACCATGGTGGGGTTGAGTGGGGGGGAGTGGGGCAGGGCAGGGCAGGACAGGACAGCAGCAAGAGGGATTGAAGCCAACTATAGGGCCCAAGGATACGAGGAAGGTGAGGGTCAGTATCGGGGGGGGGGGGCATGGAACAGTGTCACAGGTGGCATGGGGGAGGTTGTAGTGGGGGTGTAGTGGCAGGGGTGGAGCAGGCCACAGGGGGCAGAGGCAGGGACCCATCACCGCTTGAAGCGGTAGGTGATGGGCAGCAGCAGCTTGCTTTTTTTAAGGGCCTGCACCTTTTTGAGGGTCTCATCATCAAGAGCCAAGAAGCACCGGCGTGAATACTCCAGCAACCGCTCCTTGGAGGGGTCAAATTCGCCCACCTCAGCCAGCTTCTCAGGTGCCACGATAAGCAGCTCAGCAATGGGTGTGGTCAGCGCCACTGTGTTGCGGTCCACACGGTGATGCTCAAAGGCCCGGCTCATGCTCTTCAGCTTCTGGAAGGTGTTCAAAATCTTCTTGTAGCGACACAGCACCCCATCTGCGTCCTTGACTGAAAAAACAGACAGACAGTTGAGCAGGGGGTGGGGATGAAGGCACTTGGTCAAGTCTTCCATCTCCATATCCCACCCTGCCAATATCCCTTCCTTATAACTCCCCCCTCAAGTAATACTCTCTTCCCACTCCCACAGAGGCTCTTTTCCCTCCAGTCTGACCAGCACCTCCCCAGGCCCCAGCTCCTGCTCATCACCCCCACCCAGCTACCACACAGACCCCTGGTAGCCTCTGTACCCTTCCCCAGCACAACCCTCCTAGCCACCCCCACACACATACAACAAATACCTTGCAGCCACATGTCCCCCATACAAACCCCCAAAGGCCCTCTCCCACCCAAAACCCTCAACCCAGGTCCCCCGATGTGAGGAAGCCCCTCCTCCTGCCTCTGCTCACCCCTCTGGCGCTCCCGGGTCTTGGGCTTGATGAGGCGCCGCCGGTTGACCCCTCCCTTCTGCTTCTGCTTTTTGCGCTCAGTGGAGCTACCCTCCTCAGTGTTGGCGCTGAACGAGGAGGCCACACTGTCATTGTCGGTCACCTCCCCATTCCGGCTGTCAGTTGCCTCTGAGCGCCGCAGGGGCTGCTTGCTGCGGCAGTGGTCCTCTGCAGGGAGGAGGTGAGACGAACAGATGGACACTGACTTCCCACAACCCACCCCACCCCACAAGTAAGAAGGCCACAGGCGACAGCATACATCATCCTATAGTTTGGTGGCAAGGGGCTGTCTAAGAGGTGTAAGACCCAAGCATCCTGGCTCCCCAACCTCCGCTCTAACCTACCAGGTGCTTCCAGATCCTTCCAGAGCAAATGAAACCAAGGCACCTTGGCTCCCAATCCCCCTACTCTAACCCACAAGACCCCACTGCCCTCCCAGAGCTGGGGACAGGACCCCAGGCATCTGACCCTGCTCACCAGCATCCACCTTTGCAGAGGAGATGAACTTGTCGAGTTGGCAGCGCAGGAAGTCACGCTCCTCTTCCAGGTCCTCAATGCGCTTCTGCAGCCATGAGTTGCGCTCGAGGGCCATGTGCAGCTGTGTCTTCATGCTGTTCATCAGTGCCAAGGAAGGCGAGGGCAGCTCGGGCAGCTCTGTGGACACAGCCATGGCGGGCACTAGCTTACTATCCCCAACCTGGGCCATGCACCATTTGTGCCCTGTGGCTCCATTTAGTCACAGCCCACACAGGCCCTCAGTCCCCATTGACCTCTCCTGGCCCAGCCCCTGCAGGCCTCATGCTGCAGCTACCGATCATAGGTCCCACACACCACAGGTCTCTCCCAGCCAAGTCCCCACATAGCCAACCTCCGGCTTGATCCTAGTCCCCCTACCTCTGCCCAATCCTGGTTCCACCCCCAACACTCCAGTCTCTACAGCTCAACTCCTCCCCTAACCTTGCCCAGTCCCAAACCCTTCCACCCCAGCCATTGCAACCCACCTCCCCATACCACCTCACTCCCCAGCCCTGACCTTTTAACAGCAGCTCAGAGCCGTCTTCCTAAAATGAATCCCCAGCCCAACCCTCAGTCCATTTCCCCAGAGCAGGTGGCCTCACCTTCAAAGTTGTTTTGGGGAGGGCTGAGGCTATATAAGATCTGGGGTTCAATGTGGGGTGCCTCCTCAAAGGGGATGGAAATCTCGTAAGTCTCATCATCCTTCTTCACTGCAAGAACAGGTGCATTCTGGGCCAGGGACCCCAGAACTCAGGCCCCAACTACTCACCCTGAACATTATCCTCTCCAGCTTCCTAGACTACCCAAGACCTGAACCCCAGCCTGGCCAGCCCCACAGACACACCACAGCCCCCACATACCCTGCCACGGACCTGAAACCCAGCCAATCAGCCCTCCCCAAACTACCTGCCCCAACTGACAGGGCCTACCCCTGAACCCCCAATCCTCCCCATACATGCACCCCAACCCTAGGTGAAATACCTCCCATTCCTCAGGAAATTCCAAAAAGAGACTGCCAGCCTCAACTCAGAGATCCCCCCATCCCAACAACCACCCTCTTCCTCCTAGGAACAGAAACACACCTGCGTCCCGTCCTGCAGCAGAGACAAACCCCTCACCCAGACTCTCCCCACCCCAGCACAGGCTCAGCCCTCCAGTATGACACAGCTCCCACTGCCACTCAGCTCCCAGGAAGAACCTTGCCCAGACCCCCACACCTGACCGTCTACAGGTTGTCCGCTCGTTCATGGTCCCACCGGCCGGCCCAGTGTCCTGGGCTGGCACAGCCCCTCGTTCCCCTCACAAGACACTGTCAGGCAGAGGAAAAAGGAGATGTCAGCCCATGACAGACCCTGCCACAGAAACACTTCTTGACCTGAAGCCACTACGTCAGCCACCCTGAACTGCCCCTGACTCTCCCTCCCCTTTCTTCTCCCCCATCACAGCATCCCAATCGTCTCTCCAGTACTCTTGATTCCTTCCTGGCCCTGCAGTCCCTAAAGGCCCCCCAAGCCAGGCCCAGAGCACAACTGGAATGGGATGAGGGGAGCAGATCTTCAGAGACATTAGTTTTGGGAAAAATCTGAGCTGCCCTGTGAAAACATTTGGATCAGACATGTTTCCACGTGGATGGGACAGAGGGGCCCCAAGATTTCCAGAGACCACAGCTGCTGGGCTCCCCACCAGGCAGACAGGACTGGATCCCAGGACCCTATCCTCTCCCTTTCCTGGCTTCTGACAATTACAGCCCCTTCCACCTGGCCAGTCCCCAACTCCCAAGGAGGTGCCACTGGTGCAGAACAGTGCCTGGGGCACCTTGTGGGAAGAAAGGGGGGGCACCTGCCTCAACTTCATGCAAGACGGACCAAGATGTAGGGCCCTCCCAGGACTCAAGCGTCCAGATTTTCTTTCTTGGAATTTTCCTTGGCCAGGAATTTCCCTGGTTCTTGCTCCGAAGGTTTGCGGGAGTGGAAATACACAGCATTGATCTCCCCACCAGCCCCACACCTGCTTGCCAGGTTACAGCACTCCAACACCAGGGCAGGCTGAGGCCGTGGGTGTGAGGGGGCTGCAGGCAGGTGCCTGGTAGAACTGCACACAGTAGCCTGGAGGCATGGGAGAAGTGCAGGATTAGGCAGAGACCTACCTGCAATGGGCTGGTCCCTCGTGTGGGGGCAGCCCTACCCCAGTTTGGGCCCTGACCCTCGATCCCTGCTGTCCCATCTTGCTGAGAGCTCCTAGCCGCCCGGCCTTGGGGTACGGGACAGACACTACCAGTCAGGAGCCTCAGCGTGGCCAGGACACCTGGACACTCTCCCGGCTCCAGAAGAGCTGGGGGGGGGGTCTGCTGGGGTGGAGCGGGGGGCACCAGTGGCGACACCCGGGCTCTGCCCCACTCTGGCTCGCTGTCACCCTGCGCGCCCCAGGCTCCCGGACCCCCGCCGGCCAGGAGCCAGCGCGCTCGGCCCCGGCAGCCCGAGGACCCCAGGCCGAGCGGCGCGCGGAGCCCGGGCCTCTCCACGGGGCCGGTTGGAGGCCGCATGCCCCGGGGCACCGCAACCCCTGCGGGGAAGGGATGAATCGCCCTTAAAATGGCCTCCCCGCCCCGTCGGTGCGGGGAGGCCGGAGGGCAGGGCGGCGGGCCCGGGGTCGGGGCCTGAACTAGAGCCTGGGGCACTGCCACCGCCCCCCTCCCCGCGGGCGGGCGCGGTGCAGGGGGGCATGCGCGGGGCGCCCCACCGGCCCCACTCACCCGGCCCCGCATCCAGCCTGCGCCGCTAACACCGCCGCCTCGGCTAGGGAGCGTCTGCCAAGTGCCGCCACCACCGCTGCCGCGGGGAGGAGCTGTCCCGCCCCGCACCCGCCCACGGGCCGCGCCGGGATCGGGCCCCGCCGGCCCTGCAGCCCCCTCGGCCGGCTCCCGCAGCACCCACCGGCCACGGCGTCCACCGCCCGCCTCTACGTCCACCAGCCCCGCATCCAGCCGCATCCTCCACGCATCCCGCACCCACCCCAACACCCCGCCTCCTGTCGTGTCCCCAGCCCCGCGTCCTTTCTCCAGAGCCCCAGCCCAGCCCCTTCCCGGCCGCCCACGTGCAGGCAGCCTCTCCCCCCGGACCCTCCCAGCTGCGCCCCTCTTCCTTCATTTCTGCTCTGGAAAAGTGAGGCTCTTTCGCGACTGCCTCTTGAGCTGCCCTCCCCCTCCCGTTCGCCCCTTCCTCACTGCTAGGGGCCGAGACGAAATTCTCGCCCAGGCTGGAGGCGAAGGGCAAGGATTTGTGTTAGCAGAGGAGAGGCCGTCGACAAAGTTTCACCGTGCTCGTAGCAGCTTTGCCCTTGTTCTGGTAGAAGCGGCTGTATCCGTCCCCCCTACAAAGCCCCCTGCCTCGCAGCCCTACCGGTACCCCTCGCTCACTACCCGTAGCCCCCTGTCTCCCAATCTAGGGTTTCCCCACCAATATGTGCACCAAGAGCGGAGAGCTCCTGTAGACACACTGCCTCGGCTTCATTCCCTTGGGCCTCTGACCTAGGGTTTTCAGGTATAGCCACAGGGCTGTCTGGTGTGAGTCCCAAGCCAACAAGTGCTTCCCAGGGCTAGTGCCCACTGGATGGGAAAGACCCTTGCCCCATTTAAACACACAGGTATCATCCCTGGGGCAGGTCATCATGAGGCATCCTGCTAGGGGAAGAAGTGGGGGTTGGCTGACTGTAGGGACTTATTTTAGTAGGGCCTCCTTTATAGGCATTGCAGCGTGAGGATGGACACGGCAGGGGTGGGTTTGGCTGGGTCCCTGGACATGCCTGTGCAGGCCCCACAGACTGCTGAGCAGACAAATCCACCAGCACAGCCTGTCCTGACAAACACATCACCTAATCCAGGCATCACCCACAGGGCTGGGGACTATGCAGCTGCTTCCCTACACCCTGCCCTTTGAGATGAGCATGCCTTTAGGCTCACCCCCCTCCATCCAAAATGTGCCCTGCTCTAGGACCTTCTCAGGCTTATCCCACTTGTATCCCTACCTCCCTAATTGCCCCGGGAGGAGGCTGGTGATACAGGAATCCCTCAGGGATACAAGGAGTACTGCTGAGGTGCAACCACCTCTTGGTTCCAGGGGGTACAGCTGCTGGTTATACAGGACTTCAGCTTCCCTGTGACCAGACCAGCTCTTTGCCCTCCGCTCTGCTTCCCTTCCTGTACTTTCAGGGAATGGCTCTAGGCTTTAATGCAGCCCCACCCTCCAACTGGGGACCCCCCAAAACATGACAAAACCCATATCAAGGTGTGTGTGTGTGTGAGAGAGAGAGAGAGAGAGAGAAAGAGCAATACTGCCCTCTCCCTCCCCTACTGTTTCCTTACCCACTACTGACCACACTCTGAACAGAGCCCCTCATGGTCCTGTCTTTGCAGAGCCCCCACTGAGAGATTCTCTCATTATTGTCCAAGGGAGATGAGTGCTTGAGCCCTGTCTATCTCCACAAGGACCAGGCCTCATCACTGCACCTCCCTACAGGGCACCACCAGCAGACCCCAGAGTCAATGGGTACACCCTCCATAACAGGAGTGGCACACAGGGAGGGGAGGCCACCAGCTAAGAGCACAGAAGGCACGGGCATGCATGCACACATGCACAGACACAAGCACCTGCTCATCTATTCATAAGCTGTCACCCACACAATTGTGGTTACACTCATGCATACATAGAAGTACATTGATACTCTCCCCTTACATGCATATTCACATGCTCAGACACACACTCACAGACAGGCTCACATTCCCACACCCACACATGCAAATGCACTCTCTGGAGCACAGTGTTCCAGGTCATGTACTGAGCCCCATCCCTTCTGCCTTGGTTCATGCTGAGATGCTGGGCACAGGGACCTGGATGTTCCTGGTACCAGTCACTGACTCCACTTGGGGTTACCCTGGCCACATCCTGCTGACCCTACTGGCAGGGCAAGTTTGGCAGGTACTTGAGACATCCTGGGGGGATAGTTATGTCTTGTGTCCAAATGACAGAGCTGCACCAGCTAAGGTATAGATGTGGTTACTCTGCAAATTATCATTCACTCCAGTGGTGGTACTAGCTCACTCAGCTATCTGCTGGCTCTAAACATGGTGACCACTGGATCCTATGTCTAAGCCCAGCAAAGGAACAGGGGATGTTCAGGACACCAAGGAGCAGCAGCCATCTGCCTTTAGGAGACTGGTAGAAGTGAAGAGATGTGAACATTGGTGGGTACATGGAGTGCCCCTTGCCCTTTCCCTTATGTCCTGGAAGCACAGGCATAGTCTGGCATGTCTCAGCCTTCCTAGGCCAAAAGTAATGATACCAAGGGAATCCCTGTCTTTTCCCCCACTATCCTGGGATTGTTTCAGCATGGAATTGCCCTGAGCTGGGACACGGGGAGAGGGGAGAAGGGGTGCAGCTGTCCCAGGGCCAAAGCAGTCCTTCACCAGAGAGTGAGGGCACAGGTGCCTCAGGCCCAGGCAAATGGCAGGAGAGCAGGCCTCCTCTGAAATGGGAACTGTATATACTTATATATATTGAACCATGACTACCTCAAACAAAGAGGCAGGCCTCCTAATCCCTGAGGCTGGGGGGGGGGGGCATGTCAAAAAGAGGGAGAGTCCCTGCTGGTGGGAGTGAGTGCAGTGCCCTCCCCATTGGTGTGTGTGTGTCTATATACCTCTATAGCTATATCAATCTCTCTGTATATAGACACATACACATACCTATATAGAAATATACAGATATATAGACACACATACACATGAATGGGGAGTGCACTAGCCTCACTCCCACCATCAGAGACTCTCTCTCCCTCTCTCTTTCTCTCTTTTACATGCACCCCCCCTCCCCCGCTCCGTGCACACACACACACAGAGCTTCAGGGATTAGAAGGGCTACCTCCTTGTCTGAGGTAGTCATGGTTCAAGGTAAGTTGGGTTTTTGATTGTAGCTATGTGAGTCTAAGGACATAGGCAAGCAAGGTTTTTTGGGTAGATGTGATATCTTATATTAGAGTAGACCAGCTAAGTAGTTGGGAAAAAAGTTCTTTGCAAGCTTCTGGGTGCAATCAATCTTCTTCAGGTGTAGGAAGTCTCTACTGTTCTGAGACTCCAAGGAATTAGCTTCTTTTATTCCTTGGAGTCTCAGAACAGCAGAGACTTCCTATGCCTGAAGAAGGGTGGATGCACCCAAAAGCTTGCTTAGAACTTTGTTCCAGCTACTCAGTTGGTCTAATAAAAGATATCACATCTACCCAAAGAACTGCTTGGTTCAAGGTAAGGCATTTGCACAGCTTGTGGGGCTGTGTGCAGAAGTGGGCTGTTAGCCACATCAAAGTCAGGTGTGTTGGTTGGTGTCACCTGTTTAGCTTCAAACTTCCCTCTCTGATATGACTAGCACATAAGAATGTCAGGGAGAACATAGAGTTGCAGCCCCATGTGGAGATGCACTGTCCTCTGTGCGGGGGATTATTAAGTGATGAACAAATAACTAATCATTACAGAATGAATATGTTCAAGGAAACTTTGAGCTGACCTCCCCCCAGCGAATTTACTTTTAAATTTCAAACTTTAAAATTTCAAACTAATTACAAAAAAATATTTAAATGGTTTAATAAATCATATGAAAGGGAATTCAGGACCAGGAAATCATTTTCAGCTGAGGAGAATCAGCTGTTTTGTTCCCATGTTCAGTTTCAAAACCATTTGTAAATGTCTGTAGTGATATGACAGGAATTGCTGAACTGAAAAATTGTTCCCAACCGATATCCAAAGAGCTCTTCTCCATTTGCAACATTAGGGTGTGTACAGAAGTTGGGATTTTTTGCCGTTTAAAGTGCTTTATTGCCATAGCTTAACAGAAGTGCATGGCTTTACAGCACTTCAAAATGGGTACAGCACTTTACGCTAACCCTTGTTAATTGCAGTATTAAATTTGAAGTGCTGTATTTGACAGCACTTTAGCAACTGGGGACGCTTGTACACATTATGCGTTGGTTAGATACACACCACAAAATGGTGCCAAAAATCGCCATTTCGCTCGGTTAGTCGCATCTGAAAATACATGTTGACATCTTTTTATCATGATAGATTTCAGTTTATCATGGTAAGTAAGACCACTGCCAAAGCATTTTATTTTTAGCATGGCCAGTTATTCCAGCAGGATTATTTTTACGGTGAAAGTTTTGTAACGTGTATTCTCTCACACAGCTAAAATTGCCATTTCCCCAGTTCTGACATGATTTGTCCACCAGGTGCCGCTTGGGTTCACTGAGAAATCCATGTAATTTCTATTGCAATGCAGCCATTACACACAGGTGGAAAGGATCAAAATTGTTACAAGTTGGGCAGTTCAAGAATCAAGTTAATTACAATGATTTTTTGTTGGATTTAAACCTTTTCCAGTTAGTACATTTCCTGTTAGCACACAACATTGGGGTACTGGGGGGATTTTGAAGGGTTGCCAAGGAACCACCAAGGTCCCAGCAGAAGACAAGACCCTCATCCCCCCACACCCCACTTCTGGGCACTGTCATGAATCCAGGAGGCAGAAAAGCTTCCTGCCAAAACCCTGAGCAGACTTGCAGGAGCACACTGCGCAGGGGCAGAATGTATCTTGGTCTGTGGCGCCGGTCACGCTTCACTGCCTTTTATCCGTCTCTGGCAGACTTCTGTGATCCCCCAGTCTTCGGCTTGCCCAGTCTAGAGGTCACTGGTCCTCTTGGGATGTTCCTTGATGAATGTTTCATGACAGGTGTCAGTTACTGGGGTCTCCATGAGCGGTTTCAGGCGTTGGTCCTTGATTTTGACTGATTCAATGGTGGTATTGTTATAAGTTACAAGAATAGTTAATAGGGTGGGTGCTCAATTCCTGGAACCAGTCTTCAGCTCTGACTTGTTCAAATGGATATATTGTTGCACATAGAATTGAGTTTCAGGTAGATGTTGATACTTTCCTCTTGTCAACTTGAAGCTAGGAGCTGTTAATTCCTGCTTGTTAACTTGTACCACTGCTGGTTCTGCCTATTATTCAATCACCCATTCACTCAGACACTCATTCACTCAGGAGACCAGCCCAATACAGAGAAAGGTGGCAATACAATTCCAGTAATTACAATTGCACTGCAATCAGCAACTCTAATAGTACAAGGTAAGACTTGCTCTAAAAGAGAAATACATTCATTAAAAGTTTAAAAGTATATAATATAATGCCATGGCAAAATGTGAGAAAGATGCAGAATAACACAATGTACAGAACATAGTATCCTATAAAATACCTATTAGACATACAATATCATATCCACCTATTAAAAATACAATTTTATCACTTTTCTTCTTATAATGGAAGGAGAGGAGAACAGGGGGAAAGAAGGAAGAAAGAAAAGGTAGAAGGAGAAAAGAAGAAAAGAGAGGTGCACCTAAGGGGAGTACAGGAAAAGGGGCTTCTTGTTACAAAGCCTGATGAGGGATCCAGGGGCTACCCAGTATTTCTGTGCCCAGGCCCTGCCAGCTCCTCTCTGCTGTACACTCTGTGCTTTTGGGAAGACCTTCCTGGATTTTGGGAAGCCTTTAATTCCTAATGAAGTGACCATGTCACTGCCTGTGTCTCTGCTAGTTACTGAAATATGAATAGAGCATGTTTTTAGTGCTGACTTCTGCAGTCTCCCCCAGTGACCTTGGTGTGCCCCCTCTGTCTGCTCTGTTTTCTACAAATGTTACTGTTTCACTTGGTTCAATAAGCTGAGCTGCGTTGAAAATTGTTTAACTAGAAAATCCTGTAAGGGTTGCTTTTTATGTAAGTTACTAGCAAAATGCCCATCAAGAATGATTGTGGGGGGGCAGGCAGGTGGGGACAGAGGCCTGTGTCCACACCCCCAACCCCAGCCAGAGCCAGGGCTGGAGCCGCTCCCCACCTCCCCTCTGCCGCTTGAAGCCAGGTCTGGATCTGGGTCCAGTCCCCGCCACCGCTTTGGGCCAAGCCAGGCCAAGGTGGGTGCAGGCCCACCTCCTCCCAGGGCCATTTCCCCCCTCCTTCTGCAGGTTTGGGCTGGGGCCAGGACTGGTCTCCACCTCCCCATGGGGCTGGGGCCATTTCCCCCCTCCCCACCACCAGTTCAGGCTGGGCAGGGGCTGGGGCCATGTCTGTGATTGCAGCCACACCCATTGTCCCCCTTCCCCCCTGCTTCAGTCTGGAACCAGGGCCTTGCCCTCCCTCCCCCCGTGGGGGCCGAGTATAGCCAGATGGGGTTATAGGCACCTCGACCGATGGAGTAGAATTAGGCACAGAAGCATATTGGTTAACTTGAAATAACTTTACTTACAAACTGAAGTACAGGGACTCGCGTCGGTGTACACAGCATAGGCGCCGTTTGTGGAGTTGCAAACCGGGTAGAATTCTAAACTGAGCATGCAGGGTACAGGGTACGTCAGGATGATCAGCAACGGGGAGTCGTTGGTGGGTGATCAGGCCTCCAACTTTGCTCCAAGATGCACGAGGAACTCTCTTCCAAAGTACACACAGAGTTCTCCGACTTGGGCGGAAACTGCCCTTGCTTTTATACAACTAGCAAGCCAATTGCTAGTCACCAGGTAGGAATAATTTACAACAAGCCAATAAGTAGCATGCATTCAAACAATGAGATTGCTAAGTTTGGCGGGGACTGATCACTGCACCAAGGTTTTTCCCGCCATACCAAGGGATTTTTTGCACGGAGGAATTGCGCTGTGCCCGGGAAATTCTGCTGTGCCGAGGCACTTTTAATCACTGAGTACAGACATCCCTCATCATCACTGTCACTTCAGGCTTCACCCGCCTCCGTCCACTGCCCCCACTCCATTCATGGCAGTACAGCCGCCAGCTCCTGCCTGAACACTCACAATCTGATTGGTTGTTTCAGACAACCAATCAGAGTGCAAATAAAGTGTTATGGACAGATAGACAGACTAAGGCTTTCATAATATTAAAACTAGCCAATTGCCTGTCAAGAATGACAGAGGGGTGGGGGAAGTGAGTGGGACAGAGCCCTGTGCCCTGCTGTCTAGGCCTGCTCCCCCCTTCCCTTCTGCTGCTTGGGGTCTGGGCCTGCTCCCTGCCTCGCCATCATAGCAGTGAGGGGGGGACAGGAGCAGGCCAAGGCTGACCCAGTGGTGGTGGGGGGATGGGAGAAGTGGGCTTAGGCTTGATGTGGCAGGATGGGGAGGAGTGGGCCACACCACCCCCTCAACCCCATTCCATCCACCTCGCTGCTGCCACCTCCAGTTCATCTGCTCAGTTGCTGCTGCCTTGGTTGCCCCCACACTGTCCCCTGTGTCCTTGTCACCATGGTGGTGCTCCACCTTGCTGCCGCCTCCTGTCCTAATGCTTATTCGTGCTCTAACTGACTATTTAAGGCAGCAAATCTCAGAGTGTGAATAAAGTGTTATGGACAGACAGATACAGACAGACAGTCAGATTAAGGCTTTTGTAATATTAGAATGGTGAATAAATCATTAAAGGTTACTTATGTAAATGATGAATCTCTCTCCTTTTCTTTTGTCTCTGCTATTCTCAATTGCAATTTTTTTAAAAACAGCAAGGAAAGTCCTTTAACTGGTACTGGGAAATCCAGGGAATCTCCAAGTGGCAACAGCATGGCACATGGGCGGGGGGGCAGAGGTAGAATAAGATTCCTTGGGGCTCAGTGTCAGAGGGAGCTGTTATTTCAATATGGGAACTACCTATGGGAACACTGGGGACACCTAGAAAATCACACCCAAGCAAGGATGACAGATGAGGCATGAAGCCCCTGGTGTGCACCCCCCTTGGCTAGCCCTTGGTGGTAAAGGGTGGCAAAGCCTGCAGGGCCATGCAGGGCCAGTGCTGCTATGGGGGCAGCTTGCCAAGCAGCTAACATTGTAAGGACCCTAAGGGACACCCTTCATCAGTGAGGGAGAAAGATTGGCTAGCCTTGAGAGAATCCTGTTGTGCTTTCAAAGAGGTTTTTGGCAAAAGGCTTGTGGTCAGGAAAGGCAAAAAAGACCAGATTTTAAGTTTTGGCAAGGGCTTCCTGGTTTGATATGGCCAGGTGCAACCATAGGTGTGCCAGAGTGTGCCTTCCATGCCTTGGGGGCTGTTGGGGTGGCCAAGGGAGCCCCAAGGTCTGAGGAGGAGAGAAGACCCTGGTGTGGAGTGCCAGGAAAAGGAAGCCCCAGCCAGCAAGATGGTGAGGATGAATACAGTGAGGAGGTAAGACCCTGCATGTCACCCCCCCCCCACTAGAGAGGCTGTAGGTTCATGGACCCTGATAACATGTGTGGGAGCACTGTGGGGGCAGTCAACTCAGGCTGGGTAGGGAAACCAGCAAGGGATGCCAATTGGCATCATAAGCATGGGTGTTACTGAGGGTGACAGCCACCTTGGGGCCTTCTCACAAAGTATTCCATGGACTTTTGTGCCTTTTGCTCAAAGCATTTCTCACCTCAAAGGACTTTAATGAATGGTCACTGATCACTGGCCATTATCCCTTGAGAAAGGCAGGGCAGGACACCCTACATAACTTTGTGTAAAGCCCACATAATAACACCATGGCACACAAGAACTGGACACCCATCTGCCCACCCATCTGCCCACCCACCCACACCATGCCTTCCATTGCACGTAGGTGCACAGGTTGGACCATTTGACCAACCTGCCCCCAACACCTAATTCACCCAAGCCATCTCATGAATGGAATGTGTTTGCCACTGCTGCATACATGGTCACCCACTCCTCCACCCGTAGCTATGCAAAGAGTGGTAGTGCTAATACCACCCACAATAGTTATAGTGAATACGCTGTATCCCTGGCCCTGTACCCCCTCCTCTCCTTGCCAGCACTGCATCAGTTCAAATTCCCTGACTGTCAGCCACCAGTACCAAGAGGCAGAGTGCTAGACATTGGCAAGTTTTCGTGCTGTGGGATACTTTTCAAGTCTTAAAACCCACTGACTTTTAGTTGGAATTTCAGACTCTGCTAATAGCTGAATGTCATGTTCCCTCACGGCTGTTCCTCACCCATCAAAGTGCAATGCAGCAACACAGACCACAGCACAGTACTATCAGCTAGGACTGTGATTGATTAGGTACTTTATATTAAAGCATTGTGTAAATCTCAATTATGCCATAAGCTAAGGTGAAGAGAAAGCAAGATTTCTTTCTTTTTTTCTTCCTTTCTTTCACAGAAAGCAGCACATTACTACTGAGGAGGCATTGTCACAATTTGCACTTCTTATTTTTCACAGAAGTGAAGAACAATGTTCTCAAGTTATTGGATGGGGGACTATTTTTGTGGAGGTGGATTACAGTATTTCATGACTGTTGTTGTTTGTTTGTTGTAACTTAAATTCTGTAAATAAAAGTTTTGGTACTGTACAGTTGAGTTTGAACTGCAAATCAGAACACCCTTGGGTACTGGTGCAGTGGTGTGGTGCAAGAGAGGATCGTAAGAGGTGCGGGCAAGTGAGGGCAGAGTGGGCTACAGGGGTTGCACTGGTTTGTGGGCCAGTCAGGGTTGGGTGCACCCATAGGGGTGCCTAGCTTTGCCATAAACATGAATAACACAGCACACAATAGAGCAAAGCCACTTGTTTTCCTGCAAGATAATTTAATTACAGGAGATTTAATTAAGAAATCAGTGGTGGGGGTCTTGTGATGCACCCAGCTCTGACGTGTAACAGCCACATATTACACTGTATGGGGAGAGCTGTGATGCTGCTGGTTCTGGGGTGTACCAGCCAAATATAACAGCCCCCAAACCCCGCAGAGAGTGCCCCAAGACCCTATGTACAAAATAGGCTCAAAGCTCCTCTGTGATATGCTTAGGGGGCTGCCAGTGGAAAGTGCCTACAAAAAACAGCTCTCATTTCTCTGTGTTCCACCTCCAGCCCAGCCCATCAAGGGGTGAATGAGGAGCAGACCACCAAACTACTGACCATAGAGGCCATGGAGTCAGGCAGCAGGCCAAGCCCCACATAGCCTGGGGCCTTCACTGCATACCAGCCTGCCGAGTTTTTTCATTCCCAGCCAGGCTCCTTTTTTTTTCCTCTTGATTTTGCCAATTTTCAGTTTTGTAAAGTACCAAAAGGAAGGGGAAACAACTTAAATGGAAGGGGAAAAAGGAAAAAACATTCCTAGAAAGCACAAAAAAATCCACCCACTTGGGAAATCCCAAAATAAGAAGAGTACAGAAAACATTGGATATTTTTTGCAAAACTTAATTGATTCTGGGGGGCAAAATTTTCCATTATAGCTGGTCCCCTGGAAGCCATGGGAGGGAAGTATGTGAGGCAGAAACAAGGGAGCAAATCAGACAGGGTGTGTTTCTGTGAGATGGCTGTTGGCTTAACAGGGTAGGTAGATTATGTTATACACTGGACCCTTGTTCCCAATAGGACGGACACTTTCCCACTGTCCTGTCCTCTGTCCATTAACCCAATGAAAATTAAATACAATGGAGCAGTTTCTTAGCTTCAAAAGGCACACAAATTTAGTGCCCCCAAAAGTATCTTAAGGTACCCCAGGGTGCTGTGGCACCTGGTTGAGAATCACTGACCTAAAGCTTTCAAGTCCTGGAAGCTGTAGAGGGAAAGGGGCAGGGGATGGTCTAGTCTGGACAAGCCCTGAATACATACTTTTTTCCTTAGCATCTGCTGTGTGTCACTGAAAGTGACATAATACTGGGGGCTGAGCCTCTGAGCTGAGCCACTACAACATTTCTTATGTTCTTGTCTACTTCCACCCATTGCCTGTGTCTGTCTTCCTATCAGAGGGCAAAAACATTTTTTTCTTCGCCAAAAAACATAATTTCTCCTCTTCCCCTGTCCGATGTTTCCTTCTCTTCATTATGTTTCCATTTCATTTAAATTCTCTACTCAGTATAATTAATTTTGATTGTTCAGCTCAGGCTTGCTTTAAATGTTTTAAATTAAATTTCAGCATCAGAATTCCCCATGGATAAAATAGTTTAAATATTTTGTATGTATGTGTTTTGCAAAATATTGGCTCAAAATAAATAAATCACAATTCAACACACAATTTGATGGCAATGTCTTGCAATGCAAACATTTGGCCAAGTTCGAGAAAAACATCTGGAAATGCCAGCTCTATTTATGTGGCATTTTTCCACCAACTATATTCTCCTCACATGTTCTTGAATGTTTGAGTTACATAAAGGTGAAGAATAAACAGAGGAGCTAATGGTGCTATAACAGCTTACATCAGCTATGAACTGACCCTACAGAACTGTCCTCATGATTAAGCAGGCCTTGGTCCTGGCTTGGCTGACACCTGGAAAGACTTAGATTCCTCAAAGCCTGGCTAGACTATAGCCACCCTCTCAGTGAAAATGACCCATTGTCTCATCTTGGGATTGCAAGCTTTTCAGGACACAAGGTCTTACACTCCTGGTCTGTGCAATGCCTGGGCCTAGGCAGTGTCAGGCATGATAGGTCCCTGATCTCCCAGATGGGAGCACAATATATATCTTTCCTGTAGCTCACTAGGTCTCCCATCTAGTTCCGGTCCTTGTCCAGACTCATGCTTGATCCCCAGTGCTCTGCTGCATCACCTAGTACAGGAGAGATCTGAAATGCCAAGGGACAAAAGAATCTGAGTTTATGCCCCTCATGACTATCTCTGCCCAGCAGACATGGTGATGAATGGGCTGTATGTACATAATACCCCCTGATAATCCTGTGTAGTGTGTCATCCTGAAACATCTGTACCAGGTGTGGATGGGGAGTGGAATCTGGTAGGTTAGAGCAGGGGAGCTGGGAGCCAGGACTCCTGAGTCCTATCCTAGCTCTGGCCAAGCCATAAGGTCCCTCTCGTTGCCCTAGTTTCTTGGCCTGTGCTTGTGGATCCCTGGGTGGAGACAGAACAGTTGGTAGATATGCTGAGCACTGCCCAGCATGTTGCTGGGATTGGCTGGCTGGAGAGTAGGGAGCAAGGTTTTCTCCCTGGCCTGTCCCCAACCTGTGGGCCACTAATTAACAGGGTTGTAGCTGTGTTGGTCTAAGGACATAGTCAGGCAAGGTTATTTGCGTAAATCTGCTATCTTTTATTAGACTAACTGAAATAGTTGGAAAAATTGTTGCTAAGAAGAATTTTTCCAACTATTTGTGTTGGTCTAACAAAAGATATTTTTAAAGAGAATTTTTCATGTTCCAAGCCAAATCAGCCAAATCAATTCCAAATCCATTAGTCAGTCAAGAACCATAGGTAGCCCTATTACCAGCAAATATCTTTCACCCCACCTGGGGCTTCAAATGTTTCCAAGTCCTTTGGCAGGCATCCTACATGCAGGCCCAAGTCTGCAGGCTTGGGGCTCAGACACACCCGAGTTTTGCTTGTCCTCAGTCATAAATGCCCACAAGAGCAAGCTAGGGAGGAATCTCCCATTTCCATAAAGTAGGCATAAAGCCGAGATCTTCTCACTTGAGCAGCAAGTGGGAGGTTTTCTATAAATTATCTCTGTGGGTACTACCCCATACCAGAAAAGCGGTTATCCCCAAGTGCAACTAGGAAAACCGCCCTGGTAGTCATGGTGTTTCCCTTGCCAAAGTAAGATATCAGATTTACCCAAAGAACATTGTCTGATTAACAGGGGACACAAAAAGAAATATTGCCAAGGAGGTTATGAGCCCAGGCCATGGGCTGAGGGTGGGATGCAGGGCTGCCCCCACCAATCCAGGGGCTTTTGCTTGCAGCAGACAGGGCAAGTTGTATGGGGGCCTCTGAGCTTATAGCTTTGGGATAATGGCTGGTTGCCCCAGGAGGACTCACCCATCATGCATAGTGGATGGTGCCCCTCTCTGTTGTCAAGAGGGACATGTGGGTGGGACATGGACAGAGGTGGGCCCCAGAGATGCCCCCAAGGCAACCTACCCAGGCAACCTGCAGTGGAAGAGGTACTGGCAGGACAGGGCCTGGTGGGGGACTGTTGGGGATAGGGTGGGCATGTGGCAGGGGGGTCTCCCTCAAGTCTCACTTGGCACAAGGGAGAAGGGCAGCCTTCGTCCTGTGGAGCTCAGATGACGAGGTGGCCACCTTATGTGGACATGCTCAGATGCAAAGAACTTCTCGCAGAGGTCGCACAAATTGGCTGTGTTCTCAGCCTGCTTTGTCTTCTCCTGCCTTATGCCTGCACGGACCATGGCAGACTGGCCTGGCCTGGCCAGCTAGGTATGGCCCTGTTTGTGAACCTGGTTGCTACCAGGCTGCATGAGCTCCCTGTGGCATCACTGACACTGGCAGTGGTCCTGGCCAGAGGAACGGGGCCAGCCTGGGGCAGAGGAAATTGCTTAGGCAGGACACTAGCAGGGTCTACCCGAAGCATGAGCGGCTCAGTGCTACTCCAGGTTGCACTGGCACAGCCAGATAGATGACTTGAGGCACTTGCGGCAGGCGCCAGGCTGGTAGAGGTGTAGCCTGGTGGCACAGGGCCTGAGCAGCAGTGGTGGCTGCTCCAATGATCCCTCCCTTCCCAGGGAGTCACTGGAGCCCCCCAAGCCCCGCCCCTGCTCCCCCCCATCCTGGCAGCACAAAGGGAGCCACAGGGAAAGGCTTCCGATGAGAAACACACAGCAGTGCCCCTCACTCCCGGCACGCAGCTCCTAGGTGCGCCAGCACCCCTTACTCCTACAACCCCCAGCCCTGCCGGTGGTGCTTCCTTTTCCTGACCCGACCCCCCAGACCAGCTCAGCAAGTGCCGCCAATCCTGAAACACAGCCCCTGGAGCTCTACTGCTATCCATCCATTCCCATGCAGCAGATTTGTCTCTGTCCATCTGTCCTTTTAATGCAGGCTCACACCCTTCCCTCTCTGTGGGGGGCCCTGCCTAGGGCCCTGGACTGGCACTCAGCACAATCCCCACCCTTCCTCCCCCTTCTACCTCTAGCTAGAGTCTCTCAACCTCACTTACCCCAGGTCTAAATCAGGAAGAAAAATTCCCTACCTAATTCTAATGGCAGCAGACAGGGCTGTCCAGGAAATGACTCTGGGCAGCACCTGGCATGATATAGCCCTGATCCTGGTGACTGTGGGCCCCGGTATGAGAAGGCCTCAGTCTCTGTTCACTTCTAGTTGTCAATACATTCACAACATGAGTGTAGCTGAGCACAGTTTCTTCAGCTGCAGTGTCTGTGAGCTGGCCTATCTGCTGGGGGAAGGCCATCTTGCTTGCTTCCTCCACCTGCCAGCCTGCCTTCACCCTCAGAGTAATTCCATCACCGCCTCCCAGCAGGCTGTGAGATTGGCTTTTCATGCATTTCCTAGGCTTTCTGTGGCTGATGCTTCCCACTTACCACCCTACTTACCTTCAACCCCTGGCTCCAGGCTGGTGACAGTTCCTCCCACCCCTGCCTCTGCCCTGAACCAGCCTATATACCCCTATGCAATCACTTAGTTCCCATTAAACTCCTGCCACAAGAACCAACCTGGCCTGGCCTGGCCTAGCCTGCCCAGTCCAGGTAAATCCTTTTCTTATTGCCCCTTATGATTTCATAACTGGGGACTACTACCACCTCCAAGGTTCTCCAAGTTAATTCCAGGCTTAGACCCCAGTGGTTCCCAAGATGAACTGAATGGTCTTGCAGCCTGACCATGATGTATGGGGCACAGGTTGACATCAGGCCAGCATTTCCTCTAAGCTGTGCAGCATGAGCACGCCTGCACAGCCATGCATGCCACTCAGCTTAGAGGGAACCCTGCATCAGGCTGCTCCTGCCCAGACTGAGATGAGACAGCAGTTTCTTGGGCATGACGCTGAGGCAATACAACACTGTTGCTGGCAGCTCTGAAAGAGGTTGTGGGTGCCCTCCACGTGGGAGGAAGCCAGTCCATGTCCCCAGGATCCTCCTGGCCCCAGCAAAAGAGCTGGCCTCAGCAGAGTTAGCTGACTGCCCTATACTATCGAACACCCACCTCCTCTGGGTTCTGCCCATTCACTGTCATTGCCACAGGTCACCAGTGAGGTCCCCCACTTCACGGATCCCTAACATCTCCTCAGACCTCTGTCCTGCATCCCACTGGCAGTGCCAATACATTTTGGGATGACTCTCTTGAGGGTCTGCTTGGAGCAAGGACTGCCTTGTTGTATGGCATTTTATACTGCACCTGAGGTAACAGGACCCTGCAGCTCTTGGACCTGTGCAAACCCGGGATGGTAAGGATGGCATGATTTTCCCCACCATGACAAAGAAGAAGATCTATGGCCTTGGATTCACAGACCATCACAGACCAGAGGGGAAAGTTGATGAGTTTGCAAAGCACCTGCATATCAGTCTCATAGAAGAAGCAGCTCAATGCCCCATGTGCAATAAGAGCTGGCAATGACAGGAAGCTGCTTCCAAAAGCAACAAGCCCAGGGACCAGGTTTGGGAGAAGCTAAGTTGTCCAATAAGAGGGGCTTCCCAAAGTCTGGCTGCACACTGCGGGTAAGAGTTGTATGCATCTGCGTGGATGAGAGACAGCAGAGAGCAGGAGAGGCAGGAAAGTAACTTGGGGGTGCAAGATTCACCAGAGGTGGAACATGGAGGTAGCAAGGAAGGAACCAGCTGGGAATTTATGAGGGGTACTGGATGCCCTGGACAGTATCTGCAAACTGGATCAAAAATACCCCCCCTCTTTCCACCACCTTCTCCTGCTGGAGATGGCCCATTGGGGTCCTGAGTGTCAGCTAGGCCTCCAGACCACAGTGAACCTCATACACCCATAGCCAGGGCCGTCCCTGGGTGGGGGCAAATTAGGGCGATTGCCCAGGGCCCCGTGCTTTGGGGGCCCCACAGACAGTGCCATGTAGGCCCTGCTGTGGCCACCGCATGCCTCCAGCTCCGCACTCTGGCTGCTCACCACCCCACTCGTCTCCCCCACTCCCCACTCCCACCGCTTGCCACCCCCTACACCATGATCTGGCCACTTGCTGCCCCCCGACCCCACACAGGCTGACATGCCCCAGGCCGCGCACACCTCAAGGGATGGCTCTGCCCATAGCATATAGGCAGAGGAACCTCACCCATGGATGACATCAACCTGGTAATGCTCCCCCTGCACCACTTTTATTTTACCCCAGAAAATGTAGGTTTTGGTTGATGAAAACAGTTTTGTAAATTTGTGTTGATTTTGGCTATTGCTTTTGGGAAAAAGCAAAACCCCAAGAGAAAAATCCTGAGAACTGATGATTTCAGCAAATTGTTTTGATCAGAGCAAAACTTAAAAACTCAGGTGCTCTGTGAGGCTTGGCTGACTTGAAGTACAATGAAAAATCCAGGAACTTTTACTGGTTACAGCTATTTGTTTTAACCAGGGGGGGGGAAAAAAACCCTTGAATTCTGAAAAAGCCCCCCAAAACTAGAGACGGTTTCTTTTCCAACTTTTAAATCTGAACAATGAGAGTTTTTTATTGTAATTGACCTTCCCTGAATCCCCTCGCATTTTAAAAACAATGTGACACTGAGGGAAGCTTCAGAAGCAACAGACCAGAGCAGCCCAGGTCACGCAGACAGGCTGTTGGACTCCCTGGCAGCTATGCTGATTCTCTAGTGCCTTCTGATTTCAAAATGCACCCACCTAGTGCAGTTCCAGCTGACCACTCTTGCCCCCGAAGCCACACAGCTGTGCCAGGACCACTAAGCCTAGTACCTCTGGAGTCCCCAGAGCAAGGAGACTGTCTCAAGAGTAGTCTCCACCCTGTTTGCTCATGATGCGAGGTGGCTCCAGCCACAACACTGGGAGATACCCCTCCATAACCCGGACCAGCCAACTCCGCTCTGTACTGTGCTGAAAACTGGACACCCAGTACCATCTCCTTGGGGGCTGAGCTGGGACAGAGCAGACCTCAGCCACTGTGGAGGCTCCTTGTATGGCCATAGCATCCTCTGGCTAGCATGGTCCAGCTAGTATGGTCCAGCATCCTCTGGCTAGCTGGTCTGACTGTGCTCCCCTTGGCTGAGAGTGGGTTCTTCTTGTGCCACCAAGCTGAGGGCCCAGCTGAACTCTCCAAGGCAGTGTGTCTTTGGCGGGGTCCAGCCAGCTTCAGCTGTGCTACATGGTGGACAGAGGGTTAGCTTGGGAAGGGTCCCAGTGCCTGGTGACACTGTACTCCACAGTTGGGTATAGGCTCCGAAACCATGGGCTTTGCCAGTCACACATGGGCACGATAATGCAGGCTGGCAGCCCTAGGGGCATTGAGCCCTGTGTGCCTAGCACATGCTGGTGCTATCACAGAACAAACACAAAGCACCACTTGGTGTGAAGCCTCCCTATTCTATGGCCAGTGTACAGCCCCAGGCTGGATTTCTTCCACCTCCTGGAAGCCCTCTTGACCCACTAAACAGGTACACTGCTGCCAGAGGACCTTCAAGGTAGGACTGGCACCTCCTGGATACATACATGGGACACAAGGGCCAGGCCCCCAAGTCCCAAGGGTCCACTCCTATGGTGCCTGAACTGTGATCCATGTTAGGGGGCCTTGTTAAGGAGAGACTGTGACCCCATGGGGATGGCTACTGGGGTACTACGGCTGATATCTATACAGCACAGAAAGGGGCTGTGCCCTAAACCATGGCAAAGCACAGGAATGCAGTTCCCAAATGACAGACACAGCATAATATCAATTGTGGGGTAGGGGAATACACTGGTCTTTAACTGAGCCTAGCACAGCAGGGTCCCAGTCCTGGTGACTCTGGGTCTGGGCAATCCCTGGCATGATGGAGCATCCTCATGATGTGAGATATAATTGATGGTATGAACACTGGAGGTTACCAGCACTTGCTAACCTGTCCCTTACATTGGGTAGCATGCCATGGCACTCTAAGCACAGAATATGGCAGGTAGGTGGGATCCAGGGCACAGGAAGGGCTTCCTGTTAATGGGTAATCAAGAACTTATAAACCTTCTGCTCAGCTGCTTCCCACACAGCAGCACCCACTGCTGTCTTGAAAGAGAGAGAGAGAGAGTGTGTGTGTGTGTGTGTGTGTGTGTGTGTGTGTGTGTGTGTGTGTGTGTGTGTGTGGTAGTGTACCACATGTACACATGTGCATGAAGTGCTTCCCCCTGCTGGTATGAGAAGGGAATGTGATCTGGCAGTTACTGCAGGAGGGCTGGGAGCCAGGATTCTGGGTTCTCTCCCAACCTTGGAGGGGAGTAGACTCTGTGGGTTAAAGGGGCAACTATGGGGAGCTGGAAGCCAGGACTCCTGGGTGTGTATCCCTGCTTTGGTCACACAGTGTGTTCTAGTGGATGAATGCTGGGAGCCAGGACTCCTGGGCTCTGCTCCAGGTTTTGGACAGGAATGGGGCTTGAGGGCTAGTGGGTTAGAGCAGGGGACTGGAAGCCAGGATGTCAGAGTTCCACCTCTGTTCTGGGTGGACAGCGAGGTCCGGCATGTGAGAGAAGTTGATGGCTGTTCTTTCTCCTGGCTCTCCCCGGTAATAGCAGGAGGGGCTGGAAGCCAGGATTCCTGCGTTCTGTCCTGGCTTTAAGAAGGCAGTGGCATTTGCTGCGTTAAAGTGTGTGTGTGTGTGTGTGTGTGTGTGTGTGTGGGCAGTGGGGGGAGGGTAGGTAGTAGGCAGGATTCCTGAGCTCTGTCCTGGTTCTGGGAGGATAGTGGGCTTTGCTAGGGCTGGAGGTGGGGATGGGGGCTGGGAACTGACAGAGTCCGGGCAGTGAGGCTGGAGTGGTGTTTCCATCCGTGCCCTTTTTCCTGCAACACCCGCTCCTGCTGCGGGCAGAGGGACAGACAGACAGGACCCCTCAGCTGCCCCCTCCTGCTCCTGACACACAGCAGTCCCCACCCCACTTCAGCACCTGGGGCACGGGGCCAGCAAAGGTGCTCAAGCTTGCATGGGGAAGCCCACAGCAGCAGGGCACAGGTTGTGGGCTGGGCACCTAAAGCTGGATCAGAGCTGCTGGTACCAGGCAGGGGTTGGACCTGCTGGAGCTGCCAGAACCTGCCCAGCTCAGAGGCACTGGTAGCAGAGCTGGATCAAAGCCAGGGACCTGAACTGCCAGAACCAATCTCAGGCCCAAGCAGCTGCTACCAGCCCTGGATTGGAGAAGCTGGCACCAGCGTGGAGTGGAAGTGCCAGACTGGGTTTTGTACAGCAGTGCCAGCCCCAGTCCTGGAGTGGAGCCCCTGGAGCCTGCCTCAGCGTGGAGCTTCTGCATCCAACACCACAGCAGATCCTCCAGAACGAGCCCTGGGCTCCAGTTCTCAGAACCAGCCCTGCATTGGACCTGACCATCCATCTAGCAAGGAGAGCATGCCAGGCATTGGGGGCCCTGCCTGTGCCTCAGAACCGAAATGAGTATGGAGATGGAACCCCAGCCACAGACATCTGGGAGGGTAACTATCTCCTGGGCCATGGGGCGGGAGGCTGAGAATGCCCATCTGTGCCTGGGTACCCAAGGGAGAGGAGGGACCAGGGAGAATTGGGGGTGTCCACCTCTGCACAGGCCCAACCCCACCTCCTGAGCCAGCCAGTGCCTTGCAGGGCCACATCAGGGCCAGCACTGTTGGAGGGGAAAGGCCCCTGCCCCATTCTCACCCCCTGAGCCAGCCAGTGCCCATGGGACCAGATCAGAATCAGTGCCCCTTAGGCTGGTTCTCTTCCTCCCCTGCCAAAGTTACAGAGACATTTGGGGTGCAAAGCCTGGGCCCCCTGCCCCAGCACTGTCCCCACACTGGGTAGGACATGGGGGTCTAATACTGCCCTCCCCACCTGCCTCCTTGTCCTTCCAGGCACTGTGAGTGGGCCTTGCCCATAGGGGGCACTCCCACCCAATGGAGCTGCATACCTTTGGACCCCGGAGTGAGCCCCCACGACGCCCTAAGGCCGGAGGCACTGAGCCAGACCCCCCACGGCCCACCAGGCTGGATGAGCCGCCAAGGCGTAGGGCCAAATTGGATGAGGACAGGGAGGAGGGGGCTGAGTGCCGGCTGCGCAGCCCCCCCGGCACCTCCCCAGCTCTGTTGCCTGGTCACAATGGGCATTGCTGGCCTGAGGGTCCCACTGAGCCGGGCACCCCACAGGGGGAGCCATCACGCTATGGGCGGTACCTATTGATCGACAGCCAGGGGCTGCCCTACACAGTGCTGGTGGAAGAGGCTGGTGGGGCAGGCACTGGGACAGGTGCTGGGGAGCGGGCAGCTCTGCGCAAGGTATACTGCTGCCCTGTGTGCTCCCGGACGTTCGAATACCTGTCCTACCTGCAGCGCCACAGCATCACCCACTCGGAGCACAAGCCCCACGTGTGCCGGGCCTGCGGCAAGGCCTTCAAGCGCACCTCGCACCTGGAACGCCACAAGTACACGCATGCTGCCCGCAAGCCCCACCAGTGCCCCATCTGCCAGCGCAGCTTCCGCGACTCGGGTGAGCTGGCACATCACCAGCGTGTGCATACAGGCGAGCGCCCTTACCAGTGTGATGACTGTCACATGCGCTTTGGCGAGCGCAACACACTGCAGCGCCACATTCGGCGCAAGCACCTCCGGCAGCCACCCACACCCTGACCACAGCATCCTTGCCCTGAAGGGGCAACCAGCACCGCCTTGGCAGCACCCAGGACCTGACCAACATGCAGAGACCTGGACTGGCAACAAGCTGGAAGCACCCAGATCCAGATGAGGCATGTGGATCCACTGGGGTATCTAGGCTGGCCATGCCCAGAGCTTGCTGTAGTACCAAGCTGGCAGTGTCTCTTCCATGATGCAGGCATGGAGACACCTTAGCATCTAGGCCCTGAGGTTGTCATGGTGACTTGCTGTGATGTGGACATGGAGACAACCTAGGCCCAGGCTGCCAGCCCCACTCAGTGGGGACCAGTGAGACACACCCTTACCCAGCAGTCCCCTACCCCTTAGCCACCTAGTGTTGTTGTGCCCATTCGCATGGGTACGTAGGCACTCCTGGCAACTAATCACACTGCAGGCTTGGGCCACAACACAGCACTGTTGCCTGAGAGGGGTGCACCCTGCCATGACCATGGGCACTGTTACCTGCTGCCACTGGAAGCACTGGCCGCTCAGAGCCAGAGGGGTCCAACTGTGAAAGGAAAAGGTGACCTGAACCTGGCAAACTCACCCTGTGTTTTCAGGGAGTGATAAGACCTTATGGGGGGAGTTCAAGGAGACAAAGGGGAGAGATTAGCTCTGGGACCAAGGCAAGAGCCCTCCTCTCCAGGGGGCAACAGCCCCAATCTAGCTCCAGGGCAGGGCATGGCCTGGTGGTGGGGCATGGGGAGAGGTAGGGGCCTTTCCTTCCAGGTCACAGAACTCAGTCTCCCATCCCACATCATGCAATGGCAAGGGGGGTTTTGGACCAGTCAGGTCAGGCAGAGTTTCCCCCCAGGTGGAGGGATTCATTCTCTAGGAACAAGCTCACAGGGGCACTATGCCTGGTCCATCTTTCCCAGCATCCTGCCCCCTCCCTTTCCCCAATCAGCCCTATAGGCTCATCTACACTGGTATCCTGGCCCCTCTTAGCCCCACAGGCCTATCCACTTCAGCATCCCACCTCAGACAACAGCCAGTTCCAGCACTGGACCAGTAACACCCAGGACAGGGGGACAATGCAGCCCTAGTCTTCATTGCTTGCTGGGACATGGAGGTTTTTGAACTTGTTCCATCTGTACAGCATTTTGGAGGGAAGACGCTAGTGGCACTCAATGTATTGGAAGGACCACAGAGCCATCACAAAGAGCCCCATTTTCCAAGTGCAGGAGGTATCAAGACCAAACGAGGCACATGTGCAACAGCCCTTCACAGACAAATCCTGGGGAGTGGACCATTCCCCCCATCTATTTACAGTGCAAAATCCATTCTCTTTCTTTCTCTTTTTTTAATTATTATTAAAACACATTTTTTAGTTGTTTTGTTGTCTGTGTGGAGTGAGGTGTCTTGGCTTTCAGCACGGTGATTGAACCTCTGGCCCTAGTTGCAAGAGAAAGGAAGCTAAAGATAGGACTTCACTGCTGGCCTCGGGTCGCAGGTTGGTTTCTATCTGGCTGCCAGTGCCCCTAACATGTCCTGTCCATTTCTCACCCTAATGGCTTGTGAGAAAAACAACCAACAGGTTTTATTTTTAGGCATTCTGTTAACAAGAATTTTGAAAAAATGTTAAGTTTTTGGGATGACCACAGCACTGTGAGGGTGCAGGGAATATGTGAGAAGCAGGATGTGTCTGATCACATCTTCAAGATGGGTGCAAAGGCTGTTAGGACCAGCTTATGGGCACAGATTTTTGAAGTAGTTTTGCATTTTCCCAAACTGACCTTCTCTATGGGAAACCAAAAGTGGGTAAAGGAATCACTGTATGAAAACTCAGACTTCTACAGACGATGATTTTGGCAGCCACAATGAAGGGAATCTCATACAGTTTTAACAAGAATTAATTGTTTGAAAACCAAAGGTATTAAAGCTATTGTAAATGAAAAGATTTCAAAACCAAGACTTAAATGGAAATCAATTTTTTAAATAAAAAATGGCTTTGGGGATATATCTATAGAGATATCTATATCCATTTATATAGATATCTCTATAGATATATAGAGATATCTGTATATTCAAAACAAAATGTTTGCAAAAATGGCTTTTCAGAACTGCAGAATTTTTCTTTTCTGTTGTGATATTTTACTGGAAACTTGATAAAACTTCCAGAAAAAAAATTAGTGGCGCTTGAACATTTCTTAGAAAATGTTCCTTTATTTTCTTTTTTAAATCATGTAGGATTGAAGTGTTGCTGGAGTCATGACTGATAGTCCAGGAAATACGACGAGGAAACGGGGTTTTGGTGATGTTGCTTTTTGCACCACCTGTATAATTAAGAGGTGTTCAACAAGCTATGGGGCCTTCTACAAGCCATAACTATGAGGCCAGGGTTTCACTAGCCTCTTCCCCAGAAACAGGTTTCCAAACATTCATAAATTTCACTAAAACAAGTTTATTTTTTCTGAATATGTTCTTCAAAACCATCATTTTTGACCCACTTTGGTTCCACACCCAGATGGAAGCACTGGAAAACTTTCATGGAAATTGGGATTTGAACCTACACTTGTTCCTAACGGTTTTTGTCAAGAAATCAGGCAACACGTTGTCTTTTTCAAGAACCACATTTTCCTGCAATTTCTTGCAAATGCCAACAAATGATTACGTGGGGCGGGGAGGCGGGCTGTGACCAAGGGCCTCCTCGGAGGCAGAAAGAGGCGCCCAGCCTCCCCACCAGGTGCAAACCCGGCCAGGCCCGGACTCGCGCCCGAGGTGGAGCGGGGCCGCCGTGTGGCACTCGGCCGGGCGGGACGGGGCGGCGTGTCGCGGGCACCAGGCCCACGGAGGCGGTTCCTCCCGGGTAGCAGGTGCCGCTTGCTGTGGCGGGCCCTGGTCCAGGTCCGCCTGGCCGCGCTCCTCCCGACGGGGCCCGAGGGCGGACAGCGGCCCAGTCGCCAGCAGGGAGCCCTGGAGTACTGCTCGGAAGACACCGCGGGCTGCATCCGCCTCAGTCCAACTGGACGCCCGGGCTCCCCCAGCTCGGGGCGGGACTCCTGGGTTCCCCGCCCCAGCTGCCTGAGGGGCGGGAGTCTTTTCTTTTTATTTACCCACAGACAAAAATCTGCTCCAGGCGCAGCGCCCTTTAAATCCCCTTCGCGCCGCGCTTAAAGGGGAGGGCGGGGCGAGGCGAGGGTTGGTTCGTGGCTGCGCAGGAGCAGGTGAGGGGTCGCGCGGGGCGGCCGAGACAAAGAGCCGGTCCGTGCCCAGGACGCTGCAGCTCCTTCTGCTTCTCCCGGGGGCTGGCAGGCGGGGTCCGCGCGGGGCCGGGGCCGGGGCCGGGACGCCCGGTTCCGTCACGGGCGGCGGGGCGAGTTCGTGCTGGGAGCCAGGACGACCGGGTTCCCCCAGCTCCCTGCCTGGGGTCTCCTGGGGTTGAGTCAGGAGCCCACCCTGCATTTGTTCCTGTCCGCTCTGTCCTGCAGGAGCCGGCGTGTGCAGGCCCGTGCAGGGCCCCGGGTGCCACAGGCAGCGGATAGAGGGGCAGGCCATGGCTGCAGCGGCCAAGGAGGGGGCAGCCGGCTCCCTGCAGAGCTCTGCCAAGATGAGCCACCCCCAGCCCCCAGAGCCCTTCCAGCACATCCATGAGGACACCCATGTGGGGCCCCACCAGTGCCCCACCTGCAGCTGCCTGTTCCCATCTGCCCACTTGCTGGACAACCACCACCACACCGGCTGCTTGCAGGCTGTGCCCCAGTCCCGAGTCCCGCCAGTGGCTGCCTGCCCCGGGACAAAGCCCTACTCCTGCTCCTTCTGCACCAAGCGTTTCAAGCGTTCTTCGGACCGGCGGGACCACGAGCGCGTGCACACAGGAGAGCGTCCCTTCCGCTGTGGCATCTGCGGGAAGTGCTTCACCCAGGCCTCCGTGCTGACTGGCCATCTGCGCATCCACACAGGCGAACGCCCCTTCCGCTGCTCTGTGTGCGCCAGGGCCTTCAACAACTGCTCCAACTTCAAGAAACACCAGCGTATCCATGCCTGCCTGGGCCACAGAGCAGCCCCCACCCAGCCCCTGCATGCCAAGAATGCCTGCACACTTCACCTCAGTGCCCCCCAGAGCCAGCAGGATGGGGAAGGGCATGCCACAGGGCAGACACAAGATATCAGCTCTTATGCCACAGGGCAGACACAAGATGTCAGCACTTGTGCCACAGGGCTTAAGCGAGATAGGGGAGCTCCAGTGAAGGAGCTGAGAGAAGATGGCAGCCCTCATACTAAAGGGCTGGTGCAAGATGGTGGGGCTTCTGCCAGTGGACTGATGCAGAATGGTAGTGCCCATGCCAAAGGGAAGAGGCAGAATGGCAGTGCTTTGGCAAAAGAATTGATGCACAGTGGGGGCACTCACATGAGGAACCAGGTGAAAGATGGTGGTGCTTGTGTGAAAGGGCCAGCACAGGACAGTGGAGTCCATACAAGGGTCCCCCTCCAAGTTGTTGGTAGTGAGCAAAGGACAATGGAGCCCTGCTCTGCAGCAAACCACAGCTGTCCGTCTCCACCTGGGGGAAGAGAGGCCGTGGCTTGGTGCCCCATGGAGCACCCCAAAGCTTGGCAGCATATTGTGACAAGGGAAGTCCCAAAGAAGGACTCCTGCATTCTTGGCAAGGGCCACTGGATCAGCCTGGACAGGGGGATGGCATCCCCTGTTGACTCTACCCAGGAGGTGCCCAGCCTCCAGGGGGAGGATGCTGAGGAAGAACGTGGTCCCAATGGCTACTTCTCATGGGAAAGGCTGGTTGACATGTCCCCACAGTGTCCAGGGGACCAGAGCCCCAAAATTTGCGTGGAGCCTGGCAGGCTGGTCCATGCCTCCCCACCACCTGAAACCAAGCAGTATATCTGCTTTGCATGCTCCAAGCGCTTCAGGCGTGCTACAGACCTGAAGGAGCACCTGCGTGTGCACACTGGGGAGCGCCCCTTCCCCTGCAGTGTGTGTGGCAAGCGCTTCACCCAGTCTTCAGCTCTTGCTACCCACCGGCGTGTTCACACAGGCGAAAAGCCCTTCCAGTGCCCCATGTGCCACAAGCGCTTCAACAACTCCTCCAACTTCGCCAAGCACCGGCGCGTGCACTCCAGAGAGCGCCCCCACCACTGTGCCCTCTGTGGCAAGAGCTTCCAAGAGCCACGGCATGTGGCCCGGCACCTTCAGGCTGTCCACCAACCTCTAGGATAGGTGGACTGGGGTAGGATGGCCATGTCCAGGCTGGTGTAGAGAGGCCCATTTAGGATGAGGGGGACCACATATGGGCTGGGGTTCTCTGCCAACTATAGGGTTAAGAAGGGGCTAGGAAAAGCTGTAGTGGAGCTGAAGAGAGACAGCTGCTGGGCTGTAGACCAGGGAGGAGAAATGGAAAGGTCAAATGTTAGGTGCTAGGCTGATTCTGGGATTCATTTTGTGATATCTGACTCCATGGCTTGCCTAGATTGGTTGCCCTGGGGTGGAAGGTTTTGATATTTGATCCCTGGGCCTCTTCCTGTATCACAGGGTGCCACATCCTGACCTGCAGCCCTTCACTGTGAGGTAAGTGCTGACAGGACATTGCCTCCTAGCATCTGCTGTCCCTCTGGCAGAGGGAGTTTGAGAATTGGGGAAAATGATCCAAACTGATGTCAGTTGTACATTCTCCCCAGCTCTAAGGAGAGCTAAAACTTTTGTACCTTTACATTTGCAGGGAGACCTTGAGGTTCCTAGAGATGCAGCTGAACAAAAATGGAGCTTTAGCTCTTCTGAAATCCCCTTCCCTTAGAGAGCTCAGGAGCCTGTGCAGGGATTAAGGGACTTCACCTTTGAGGTTTGGGGTCCAGAAGTGTTGAAGTGTCAGCCTTAATGTTCTTTTTTTTCTATTTTAGTCAATAGTTTCCCCACTCTCCAGTCCTTCACAATGCTCCCAAGATGCCACAGCATGGAGAGGGCTGTTTACACTGAAGCAGACCATCCCAGGGCTGGGAGCCAAGGTCAGACAAATGCAGATCAACACACTGCCAAAGAAGTCGTCGTATCTGGAGATAAGAAGGCAAAACAGGCAGGGTGCTGGTATACAGCTGGGCCACTTGTGAGGGTGATGCTGTGACATGGTATGAGACTTGTTTATCCAGGATGGCCCTGCTGGGCCTGTGTGGCTGAGGGCCAGTTTTACAACACTGGGGATCACAGTGGTCAAGGGGGAGTGGAATTCCCAAGACCTGGAGCTTCTGAACGAAGACTGGTTCCTTTCTAGATCAGTGCTGGCTGAGGTATTGGGCACAGGGAGGAAGGAGGGGTTATAGTGAGACCAGTTGACAGCCTCAGGGCCATAAGCCTGACTCCCTTCAACTGCCCAGAGCAATCCAGTCTCAACATCTCAGAGCTGTGCTCACCCACTTACAGATATCTGGATGGCACAGTTCAACACATTCTGCCATGCCTTGCAATGCACAAGAGCTACACATGCAACATCTCACTGTAAATTGGGCTATGGCTAGCACTGCCACCCACCACTTCCTTCTGTGGGCAACTGTCTCATGGCACAACACTTAACAGGCTTGGGAAGGACCATGGACTGGACTTTGGCTGTGGAAGGGGGGCCCTAGTGGAGTCTCTCTCCCATGGCCCAGGAGTCACCTATGGATGTGTCAGGGAGCTCCCTACCATTGCAGCAGCCTTGGATAATCCCACATCTCCCCATGCTGAGCTGTGTAACTCCTTGAGTCCCCTGTTGGCTCCTATTAAATATCCCCAACAGAGACTTTCACTGGTACTTTGGATCTTTTTTGCTGCCTGGAGTTGGGAGGTGCTGGGGTCAGAACTAGGTGGTCAGCTTTGTGGGGGATGGGTGGGGGTGAGGATGGGGGAAGAAAATCCAAGGGGCTTCTATTGCTTTTATGCTGAGGGGACAGTGGTGCTCTGTACTGTTTTCCCCTGGAGGGGTGGGGGGAGGTAGCCTGGGGTCAGCTCCTGGTACTGCCCCTAGCCTGGGTGTTCCTGCCATAGGGTGAGCTCTCCACAAAAATATGCGTGGGTATGGATTGGAGGTGGCCTAGCTCCATGCACGTGCTCTGTACTGTTGAAAGGCTGCAGGCAGCATTTGGATCAATATTCAGGTCACTGGGGCTGGGATGTGCTGGGTCCCATAGCCACATCAGCTGGTTTTGCCTACAACAATGCTGCTGTGATGTGGAGGCTGCAAAGAAAGAGCAGATGATGAGAAGGGTTGTCACTGGGGCCCACCTGGACCCAAGCTGATAATGGCTTGCCATCCCTCACTATCGGGTATTATTCAAGTCTTCCTGGCCCTAAGCCTCTAAGCCAGGAGCATAGACATACAGGGGTCCTAGAGAGCACAACTGAGGCACACCCAAGCTCTGCAGAGAGGCCCTTGGTTGCTGCTTAACATGTATGGCTGTAGGCCAGGGGGCATTTCAGGTAGGGCCCCTAGGACCATAAGTTTTTGGGGCTTCCAGGCTAAGCACCCCTCTTAGTAGTAGGGCTGCAATTCAGAAAAGTTGACTCTGCCCACTTGCTACAAGTCAGTGGTGCCTTCAGAGCTCAAGGATGGAGTCAAGTACTTCTCTCTCTAGCAGTGGAAGTGTACCGCTCTCCGCCCAGGGCTGCGAAAGAACCCAGGCATCCTGGCTCTGAACCCCAACCCCTCCAGCTCTAACCCACCAGATCTCACTGCCCTTCCAGAGCTGTAAGAGAATCTAGGAGCCCTGGTTCCGAGTTCCCCACTTTTCAAATCCCACTCCCTTCCTAGAGCTCAGGTAGGACTTGGGGATTCAGGTTTCCAGAACCCCTAACTTTAAACCACTAGGCTCCAGTGCCTTCCTAACAAGAGGATCAGCACAAGTTACAGGTTAAGTGTTACTCTAAGCTCTAGAGTTTTAGAAGAGTAAATAATTAAAACAGCCAAGATTTTTGGAACAGTTTGGACTGAAGCTGACATCCGCTCAGCATCAGAAAGACTGTTTCTCAACCACTCTCGGTGGGACCTTGGTTGGCACAGCATACCCAGCTCTGGTCACCCACAATCATGAAAGCCCAATCCACACAGGAGCAAGTGAATGACCCTTCAGATGGGGGCAGGGAGGATCCATCTTGAACTGCTGGGCTCATTTGCCTTGGCAGCACAGAGATGGAGGAAAGAGTGGGGAATCACAATGCACTGCAAGGGAGTACCAGACAGAAAGAAAAGCTGTCAGAGCTAACAGCATTGACCTCAGAGCATAGGGATAAATTGGCTGGGAATGAATTCAGGTAGGAAATACAAAAATCTAGAACTCTTAGCTCCAAAATGACACATTTTATTAGACCAACTGAAAAAATCGCAAAATAACCTTCCCTATAGGTAGGAAATAAACTTCAGTTTTGCACAGAGGGACAGCTTTCCATCTCCAGCTCTCTGTGCAAAAATGAAGTTTATTTTCTACCTATGGAGACTTTTTACCATCTATACTTTTCCCAGTGCCTGTTGAATGGCCTTTGAGCCCGAAAGCTTGCAGAAAAGGATTTTTTTTTGCAATTTCTCAGTCTAATAAAAGTTATAATTTTGGAACCAAGAGATCTAGATTTTTGTGTTTCTTTTAGTCTCAGAGCAATGCGAGTTTTAAGTACCTCCCTGACTTCAGGTGGGAAATAGATTTCCTTGCATCTGGGCAGAGTAGATTCTAGTAAGAACAGCAGGGGCATGAGACTGAAATGTCTTTACGATGGAGCTGGGTCAATTAATGAAGGGAATATCCTAGCAGGGAAGGCCCTGCTCATCTTTCAAGAACAGGCTTTCTTGCACCTTCTCCCAAAGAGAGGCATGGGATCTGACTTGTAGGCACCTGCTCAGGCAGCCTGGGGCAATTTCCACCTTGGAAGACCTGGGCCAGTTCCCAGAGCATGCAAAGGAAACAGGCATGTGCAGATGGGCAAGTAAACTCAGCTGCTGCTCTCAGTAGTACGCATCCACAGTTTTTAATATTGGCTTCATCTGTACATCACCAGAAAATGAACAGGTCAACATTATTGGACAGGGTTCGAGTTTTAAACACACACGCGCGCGCTGCCCCCAACCTCTCTCCTGCCACCACTAGGACTGGTGCTCTAGAAAGCCATTGGTGCTATGAGTTCCAACCGGTCTCATCACAGTTTTCTGGGAAGAGGACATATTTTTGCAGGGCATCTATTTATCTTTTTCTTTTTAGTAATGGCGCTGGTGGCAGCATTTGGTGTGAATCAGCCTTGGCACCAGCTCTGCCGCTCAGAGGGTTAGAAAAATTATATTTGTATATATATGTGCTGTTAAAAAATAAATTGGGGTGGCAGGGTCCAGGCGCACAGGCCCCCTCAGAGTGCAGCCATCACTGGAAACAGTCTCCGTTAAAAGACTGAACTGTAGGTGTCCTGTCTCCTGACTTTGGCCGTGGTGCTGCCCCTCCCTCTGCTCCAAACCAGAAGGGCAAGCTGGAAGGTGAAATGAGTTTCCCATGGTCCTGGAATGACAGTTGCTTTCTCAGAGACAGAGGGTGCTGCAAAGTGGTGTGACTAGGAGGCATGGAGACTCCCGGGACCTGGCAGTGCACACCAGCACCATCAAGACAATAGAATGCTGTTTGCAACATTTCTAAAGGAAAGGTCCGTCTCCCCTCCCACCTAAGCCAGCCAGGCCCCTGCCCTGGGTCTGTATCGGAGTTGATTCCCCTGGAGATGAAAGACCCCTCACCCATCTTTCACCTCCCTAAGCCAACCAATGCCCCTCATTTGGAGTCAGAACCCAGGCCCCCTACTGTAACCTATTGATGCCCACACCCTTCCTAGAGCCGAAAGAGAATCTAGGTGTTCTCCCTGCATGCCAGTTTCCCATATACCCCATCCTGCTCTGGAACAGGTTCTGGTATTCAGGACAGTCACCCTGGCAAGAAGGGCTGGAGGGGCAGGGGTGACTCGTGCCCATGATGACCTAGCATAGATGACCTCCCAAAAAACACTAGTGACAGCCACCCTGGCTCTGGTGGCAGGAGTGTGTCCATCTGAAAGTGCTCTTTGGCACACCTTGGGAGAGCAGGATCCTGGGACTTGGCACAAAGCAGCTGGCACAGGCCCTAGTTGGGTTCATAGACTCCCCAAAAGGTCTAACACAGGACACCCACTGACTCACTGGGGAAAATGAGGCAGAGAGAGGGAAAAGAACTTGCCCAAGGTCAAAGAGGGTCGCAGTGGCAGACCTGGAGAAAGAACCCAGGCATCCTAACCGTCAGCTCTAACCATGACTCACCACCTCCTTACCAGAGCTAGGATAGAAACCATGACTCCTGGGGCTCCCAGCCACCCTTTGCCAACAGAACTTGAATGGCTTCTCTCTGGCTCAAGCCTGACACTCAACTAATTAGCTCCGGGCAAGTATGCCCTGCCTGGACAGTATGGGTGGACAATAGGCCGGCTTCCCAGGCTGAGTTCATGCTAGGGACACTAAAAAGGCTCACTGGGACAAAAGGAACATGGCAGCATTCATCTCTTTGGTCTCTTCCCAGGGAAACCCCAGGGCTAAGGCTGGTAGGGTTAATATAAAGAGAGTAGGAGAAAGGAGGCAAAGGGTGCCAAGGACATGCAGACAGGAGGAGGCCTAGCAGATGGAGAGATGTGAAGGGGAACAGACAAAACACCAGAGACATGTGTGGTGATAGACAGAGTTTGTGGGGATGGATAAATAGATGGACGGGGTGTGTGTGGGGATGGATAGGTGGACAGATGGCAGGTTAGAGATAGGAAGAGGTCCATCCCAATGGCAGAGGAGTGGAGCAGATGGCCAGATCTATGGATGGTACCAGACAGGTCAGTGGAGGAATACAGGTGAAACAATTCAGTTGATCCAGTGCTCACCTGCACATGATGGGACCTGGGAGGCACAGACTGCAGGGGTCATAGAGCACTACATTTTTCACTAACTTCATTATCATGGAGAAGTTAAGGCTGGAAGGGACTTGAAGAGATCATCTAGTCCAACCCTAGGGCCACTCTAGTAATCTTCCCCAGAGGATTCTGGAAGTTGGTGTCCATCCCTCGGGACTCACTGGGTGGGTGGGGGGGGGGGGCAGATATCATGGGAAGGCCCCAGAGGGCAGCATGCTCTGGAGCGAGCAAGTTAGGGCAGCACCTGACATTTTTCATTTGCTGTGGGCAGAGCCAGCTGGGGTCAAATAAGGACCCTGCTGGAGTGGGCAAAGCACTAGGGACAGGCGGGGCAGAGGGGGTTGGGGACCAGCCCTGGGCATGAGCCCAGGTGAATGCTGCAATGAGCACATACCCGTACAACCAGCAGGAGGCGCCATGCAAGCACAATGGGAGTCCTGGATCTGGGCAGGAGTGAGGTCCTTGTGGAGACTGCTTGGTGCCAGCAGAGGCTGAGCGGGCAACACCCTCAGGAGGGGGGTCCGATCTTGTCCTGGCCAAGATCTCCAGCTCCTCTAGGTCCAAGATGTGCCCATGGACAGCCTCCATGGTAGCAAGAGCAGGAAGAAGTATCAGGGACCTGCAGGACGACCGAGTGGTGCCTTCAGATTTTACCCCCGGCCACAGCGCATGCCCAGATGACAAGGAAGATGTCCTGGGCAGACACAAGGCACCAGAGCTGTTCAAACAATGCATGCAGAAAGTAGGTGGGTACTGGGGGATGCACGCTCACCTGCCCAGAGCCACGACTGAGCTCTCTTTGGTCATATGGTCAGTCTCAGCCCACCATGGTGTTTGTGGTCTTGCTACCAGCCTCCATTCCCTGGGCAGGGTCAGTCTTCCCCAGGTGGAGCACATCTTCCAAACAGTTCTGCCAGCTTGACTCCATCCTCTGGGGGAGTGAAATGGGCAACCAAGGGGGACTGGGCAAAGCCAAGAGTATCCCACTGGCTCAGCCACTACAGGCCTGGCAACTTCTGCCCCTCCAGCAAGCCACCTGTATGCTGGGACAGGTTATGCTCATGGGCCACGAGGCATCTACAGAGTCAGCATAGGCAGAAGGCAGGAGCCTGGACACTGGTAGGTAACAGATACAAATGGAAACAAGGTGCAACCCTAGGGCATTCCACCCCCAACCCAGCATATGCTCTTATGGCAACCACAGCACTCCAAGGGACTGCCCAGCCCCACCTTGCCTCCCTCTGCCAGCCACAGGCAGCCACCCTTCCTCAGGGGTCCTTCTGGCCCAGGGCTGCCAGACGTTCCAGCTTGTGGATGTGCCGGTGCTTCTTAAGGCCATAGGTATTGCCAAAGGCCTCCCCACAGGTGCTGCACTTGAAGGGCCTCCCGCCCTGGTGGGTTTGCAGGTGTTTGCTGAAGTACTTGGGGTCCTTGAAGAGCTTGAGACAGGCAGAGCAGCGCAGGTCACGGCGGGCATCATGGGAGCGCTGGTGTCGCAGGATGGATGACAGATAGAAGAAGCTCTTGCTGCACAGATCACAGCGGTAAACCTTCTCACCCAGGTGCACACGTTGATGCTCCAGCAGGTTGGAACGGTAGCGGAAAGTCTTGCCGCACGTCTGGCAGCGTTGGGGACGTGCCACCACATGGAGACGCTGGTGTTCCGAGAGGCTAGAGGACTGGGCAAAGCGTTTGTTGCACAGGGCACACTTGTAGGCCCGCTCACCCGTGTGCACCACCTTATGCTGGCGCAGGTACCAGGAGCGCAGGAAGCCACGTCCACATACAGTGCAACGGTATGGGCGTTCCTCAGTGTGGCAGCGCTGGTGCCGCATGAGCAAGGCAGCCTCCCAGAACCGCTTCCCACACACTGAGCAGGTGAAGTGGCGCTTCTGTAGGTGGGTGCGGCGGTGCAGCAGCAAGTCATATGCCCCAGCAAAGCTCTGCCCACATACATTGCACGCCAGCGTGCGCCGCACCAGGTGCACATACTTGTGTGTCACCAGCCCCAGGAAGTGCTTGAAGCTTTGGCCACAAATGCTGCAGCTGAAGCGTTCCCCACTGGGGATCATGGGGTGCTCCTCGAATGTTGCCACCACAGAGGCCAAGCTGGCAGCGGGCACATCCCCAGGGAGCCCATTCTCTAGGCAGCCAATGGACGGGGCAGCATGCGGGGCAGGCTCAGCACAGGTTCCCTCAGGCAGCAGCCGCTCAGGTGCTGTCTGGTGGACTAGCTTATGCCACATGAGGTTCTCAATGAAGCCAAAGCATTTGCCGCAAGCATCGCAGGCATATGGTTTCTCAGCCATGTGGACTTCCTTGTGGTTCATGACGTGGAAGAGGTCAGGGAAGCGCTCCCCACAGTCTGAGCAACCATAACTAAGCCCCTCAGGGGGTAGGCCGCCAGGTGGCAGGGCACAGGGCAGCTGCAGCCGATGGATCTGCTTATGGCGCGTCAGGCTCTGTGGGTAGCCAAACACCTTGCCGCACATGTCGCACTTGTAGGGCCTTTCCCGCGTATGCACCACATGGTGCTTCGTGAGGTGGAAGGACTCACGGAACCGCTTCCCACACACTGAGCACTGGTGTGGCTTCTCGCCCGTGTGGATGCGCTCATGGCGTTTCAGGGTCTCACGCCGGCCAAACCCACGGCCACAGATCCCGCAGCAGAAGCTCTTGCCGGCTCCCAGGAGCAGTGGGTGGGCCCCCAGCAGTGCCGTACTGCTATAGGTCGGCGCTGCCTTGACATCACCCTCGGCCTGTGGGGCCTCTGGCAGGAGGTAGGGGCCCTGGTAGGCTGTTGCGGGGGCAGGGGCACCAGCATCCTTGGGCACAGGAGCACCTTCGTGAACCTGACGGTGACGGAGCAGGCTCTGTGGTGCAGCATAGGCCTTGCCACAGATGTCGCACTTGTAGTCAGGACGCTGGCCTGTATGGGTGGCCTGGTGCTTAAGAAGATAAGAGGCATCCCGGAACTCTTTGCCGCAGACACCGCATGGCACCCGGAGCAGGTCCGAATGTGTCTTGATATGGCGCTTTAGGCTCTCACGCCGATTAAAACTCTTCTCACACACTGAGCAGCTGAATGGCTTCTCCCCTGTGTGGATGATCTGGTGCTGGTGAAGGTGGCTTGGCTTCTTAAACACCTTACAGCACAGGGAGCAAGTGAAGGGGCCATCTGGCTGGGCTGCCCCGGCATTTCCCCCTCCACTTGCCCTAGCACCAGGGGCACCTTCCCCAGCTGGCTCTGCAGTGCCCTCAGGTGGTGGAGCAGCAGTGGGGGCAGCTGTAGCAGTGGCTGTGACTGTGGCTGCAGCTGCTGGCCCTGCACTGGGCTCAGCAGGCTCTTTGTGGCACCGTCGATGGCGGATGAGGCTGGAAATATGATTGTATGTGCGGCCACAGGTGGAACACTCATAGGGGCGCTCCCCAGTATGCACCAGCATGTGCTGGACCAGGTGGGATGATTGCTTGAATGACTTCTGGCACACACCGCATGGAAAGCGCCGGTCAATGAAATACTTGAGCCGCCGGAAATAGTTCTTGTCATCCTTGCCAGCTTGCCCATCTGGTGGGGCTGATGCTGTCCCTGCAGCTACACCCACGCCTGCCACACCCCGCTTCAGACTGCCAAACAGGTGCTGGTGGCCCGACAGGTCCACAATGCCCCACTGTGGAGCGCTGAACGCGCCTGCACCGTCAAAGAGCGGCTGGGCTGTTGGCACAGCCTGGGTAGCGTACTGTGGTGTTGGCGGGGGCACTGCAATGCCTGGCTCAACCTTCTTGGGCTGTGCAGCACCAGAGGTGGCAGCAGCAGAAGAGGACAGTGAGGGCTGCCCCTCAGCCTTGAAATCCTTGGTTTTGGAGGTGCTGGCACGGTCGAAAGGGGGGGCAGCGGGGTTGTTGGGCGGCTGGGTGTAGTCATACTGGGGCTGAGGGCATGGGAGGGCGGCCACAGCTTTGGCGTGCTCGTGGTTATAGGCGTCCATGGGCTCAAAGCGCTGGTGGTTCAGGAACTCCAAGAAGTCAAAAGGGTAGCTCTGAAAATGGATGCCCTCGTCACTGGCATTCGCTTCCATCTCCACCCGGGGGCCACCGCCTGCAGGCACTGAGGGGAGTACGTTAGAGCGTCTGGGGCCGCCGGTCTCCTCTTCCCTCCCCAACCCCTCCCGCTGCCGCGGCCTGGCCGGGGCAGCAGAAGGGGCTCCTCCGTCACCGCTGCCACCGGTCCTGTGCTGGGCCCGGCTTGCACAAGGGCCTGGTTGCTCGGGGGTGCTTCTGGCCCAGGCCCCCGGCCCGGTGCCGGACGCAGCCGTCTCTGGGCCCGCTCACCTCGCTGGGGGAGGCCCCGGGTGCCAGCTCCACCGCCCGCCCGTCGGCGCGCCCGTCCCCGCGCGGCCCGGCCCCTCTCTGCCGGGGCGGTGCCGGTGCCCAGCGGGGCGGGGCAGGGCGGAGGTGCGGCGGCCACGCCCTGCGAGACCGGAGCGGGGCGGGTCCGAGCCCGGGAAGCCTCCGGCCTGGATCCCGCAAAGACAGGCCCGGCCGGAAGCACCTCCCCGCGTCGCGGCCGGAGCCGGAAGGCCTCCCCGCCAGCACCACGTGTCTCGGGGCTGCCTCACTTCCTCCCCGACACCTCCCTTCCCAGGGGCCCTTGTGTCCTGCCGGCTGACTCCTGGCGTGTGGGTGGAGCCCGGGTTCCACCATCTTCCTGGGGCTGCCTCAGCCGCTGCTTTCCCCCTGGTCTTGGGCAAGTGCTCTCGCTGCAGCTGTCCTGGGCTGGATCCGGCTGCGCCCGCCCTCGGGAGGTGTCCCGCTCTGCCTTGCCCCTGCTGGGTCGGGTCCTGCTGCCTGTGGGGTGCGCACAGAGGTACCCATGCTTTGCTGGGAGAGCTGCCCTCCTGCCATGTATTAAGACTGGTGAAAAGAGCAATAACTGTAGCCCGGCCGCACGTGCACAAGTTGCCATCCCATGAGACACGTGATTATTGAGCTGTGCAAAGAGCTAAGCAGCTGTAAAGCTAGTGCTTGGAAACGCCTAATGCCTCTACAGCTGGTGTCTATGCAGCTTTCATTTGAACCTGCAGCGAAGCCTCCTCCCCAGGGCAATAACGGCTCGTTCTGGCCTTAATCCCCAGTATCACTGCCTTGGCTAACTGGTATCCTGCTGGGTCCTGGCACTGGGCCATTTGCCCCTGTAGGTGCTCCTGCCTCCTCTGCAGCTTCTGACTGTCCTAGGAAGTGGGATACTTCACTACCCCAGCCCAGTCTTCCACTCCCATCTGCCAGGTCCCATGCTGGCAACAAGTTGTGGGGCGAAAAATGCCCTTTTTGGACATCAGAAAGTGTTTTGAGAAAATTTGGAAGTTCACAAATTGTTCCCCTTGGTTTGTCAGAATAGTTGAATTTTGAGCATTGAGTTTTTTCCGTTTTAACTGACAATTTTATCACGTGTTTCTGTTTTCAGAATAAAGTCTTTAAATATATTTATTGATACTGCGCAAGTGTGCAAGCACAGTTAGATGGCAGGTATCTTAAGGGATGTATGTGGTAGCCACGTTGGTCTGAGACAAAAAGAACTGCAAAAATCTAGAACTCTTGGTTCCAAAATGATACCTTGTATTAGACCAGCTGAAACATTGCAAAATAACATCTTTTCCTGCAAGCTTTTGGGCACATGCGCTGTTCATTAGGCCCAGGGAAAGTTCGCGATGGTACAAAAAAGTCTCCATATGTAAGAAATAAACTTCCTTTCTGCACAGAGGTAGCAGCTGGAAAACTCTCTCAGTTGGTATAATAAAAGGTATCATTTTGGAACCAGGGTATCTTTACACACATACACAAACTTGAAATTATCACACATGCACATATGTAATGCCTACATATGCATACTGCATTGCACTGCACCATATCACATTACATTGTATTATAAGGCATGTCCTTGAAGCATTGTTATACAATTAAAATATTTTAAAATGTGAACATAACTCACAAGTAGCCTCAACTCTGATAAAAAAAGTAATGGTATTTTTTTCATATCAGACTCCTGCTAAAGAAAAAATATCATCCCATCTTAACCATAAGGGGAAAATTACTGGTTTTAATCAAAAAGAGAGGGAGAGATAAAGCTAGTGCCACATTAAAAATACTTAGCTTGCTAATACTTTAATTCAGAACAATGAAAAATCTAAATTAAAAACCATTTTTAAAAAGTTGGAGAAGCCCCATCATGAGACAAAACTGGGCAATCCAAATGGCAAGTAGGAGAAAAGCAGACTCCTAAAAGTATTTTCGTTAGTAAAATTTCCATTGAAAAAAATTGTTATTTTTGGAAAACAGAATGTTTAACTCATTAGTTAGAAATCTTTTTCTTGACATTTTGAATAAATACCTCCGTGTGACTAAAATAACTAATCCAAACAGAAAATGAGCTAATACTTAGCTAAATACCTAAATTGATTATTTCAATACAAAATGTAATTTTTGTCAAATAAATATTGAAATGGAAAAGAATTGGTTTAAAATTAAGGCCACAGCCCATAAGCGTAACTATGAGATACAACAGCCCTGAAGGGGGAACTGCTAGCTCTTATAATAAAGTAGACTGCTATTAGCCACATTTTACAAGTGGGGAAATTGAGGAAGTCACTTGGCCAAGGAGGCCAGTGGCAGAGACACAAATAGAAGGGGTGGGTGGGAAGCAAGCCTGAGGCCCAGCCTGGTGGTCTTCCACCTGTACCAGAGGTGTCAAATTTGAGCTAGATCCAGACCGCAGGGCCTGAAAATGGTAATTTTTGAAATTATTATTATCATTATCACTGGCAAAGTGGGGCCTGATACTAAAAGTTTTCCCTTGGCCGCCAGGAGTCTAGGTACAGTGATCCTGCTGGCACATGTCCCCAGTGGAGCTCTGTACCTTAAGAGTTGGTATCAGGCCCTTCCCTAATTACCCTGCCCCTCTAGAAGCCCCACTGGCCAGATGACACCTCCATGGGCTGGATCCAGCCTGCCGGCCATATGATTGACACCCGTGCCCAACCCATATTGCTCTCTAGAGAAACCAGAACATGAGGAAGGGATGTTAAGGTAAGGGTCCAAGTTAAGGCTGCTTTAGTGTCAATATTCTGCAGAATTTCTGATGTTCAGCAGGGTTGCTAGCTTATATATTCAAAGGACTTATAGTTCTTAAACTCAGATTTGGTTCTACCTGCTTCTAAATCCCTGTCTTCAAATAAGGGAGAGGGGAAACATTCATTTTTAATAATAAAGCTTCATTTATAAGTTACTAGTGCTATCATTACTGTCTACTATATTTATGCCTGGGAAATCCACTCCCAGACCAAGGCACCATTGCGCAAACAGAAATGACAGAAATGGCTTAAAGTGAATTCCCTTTAAAACTGTTAACATCTTTTAAAATTCTTATACTCTTAACATTGTAGTCTCTATTCTAGTTTAACATCTGGGGTCTGAGAACATCATTTTTTAAACAGATTGATCTGCCCCAGCATTAGCCTCTCAGGCCCGTCTAGCCTGGTATCCCATCCCCAACCCTTCCCCAAAAAAGAGCCTTGGCCCCTTCCCTCTCCCACCATCTCTCCATCTCAGAGCACAGAACACAGTTGCTTTACAGAGCTGGAACCTTTATTGTATCCAGCTCATCACCGAGCACATATCTGGGTCCAGAATGACAGACAGTCCCTTACCATGGCCACACGTGTGCTCCTCTACCATGTGAGGGACACCAGCACCACCCTCCTACCAACAGACACAGCCACCTGCTAAGGGTGGGCACCTGTTGCACCCACGCCACTGAGTCCTGCCTTGGAGGATGCTGGAATAAGGGCTCCCCCAGCTAGATTTCCCCATGTCCTTTGGGGTCTTCTTGGCACCCCACTGTAGCCCTATCCCAGGGGCTAGGGGTGGCTCCAAGCTGGGGTCTCTTTAGGTTCAGACACTCACTATGCTCCCAGGGACCCTGGTACAGGGGGTCCCATTGCCACTAGGGTGTTTCCAGCCCTGCATCTGGTTCCCCCCAGCCTGTTTGGCTCTTGCCATCAGCACCAGGCAGCCCTGGAGCCCCATGATCCCAGGCATCTGGACAGCAGACATCATGAGCATGCTTGCGCTTGGCATGGCGTCGCAAGGTATTGCGTTCCGTGAAGCGCAGGCGACACAGTGGGCACTGGAAGGGACGCTCGCCTGTGTGCACACGTTGGTGCCGCAAAAGCTCGCCTGATTCACGGAAGCTCTTCTGGCACACGCTGCAGCAGAAGGGGCGCTGCCCAGTGTGGATGTGCTTGTGGCGCTCCAGGTGCGAGGTGCGCTTGAAGGCTTTGCCACAGGCCCGGCACACATGGGGCTTGAGCTCTGAGTGGGTGATGCTGTGTCGCTCCAGGTCTGACAGGTACAGGAAAGCACGGAGGCACACGGGGCACAAGTGTGTTCGTCGTGGAGATGTGAGCTGTGCTGGCCCTGCCCCTGGCCCCACTTCTAGCTCCTGCCGTGGCACGGTGTATGGTACCCCCTTGTCATCAATGAGCAGTAGGTGGCCCTCAGGGCTGCCACCACCATCTTCTGATTGGTCTTCAGAAGCCACACCCCTTGTCTCTGGTTGGACACCTTCTCCTGCCTCTTCCAGAGGAAAGAGCCAGCCAGGAGCTGCCAGCCGGGCATGGTAGGGGCCACAGGGTTTAGGGGTTAGGACCTGCGTCACCACTGTAGTGGTCCCATCTCGGGGTCTTGGAGTCAATGCTGAGTGCAGCTTGGGTCCCCATGCTGCCCTCCAGCATGGCCTGGCAGGCTCTGGAACAGGCCCCACTCCCCGCCTGCCCTGTGCTAGGGTGCCTGTGCCACGGTCTGGGCAGCATTGGGCTTTGCTCCATTTGGGCTGGGCATAGCGGGTACTGGGGGGCATGGCCCAGGTCCCTGTCACCCGCAGGTGATGTGCACTAGTGTCATAGCAGCTGGCTCCTCCTGTGGGCTCCAGGATCAGGGGTGGCCCCCACTCCTGTCTGCCCCGTGACGGGCACACATCTGCTTCCCCGCCACTGCGCTCCCTCTTCTTGGTTCGCTCCATGAGGAACTCCATTCATCTACATGAGCATCACTCTGGGGGAGGAGAGATGGAGAGCATGAGAAGTGCCCACCTGGTCTCTTCCATTCCAAACCACTGCAGTGTGTTCCCCTACAGCCAGGACCCCAAAGCAGGGCATGACTAAGTAAAAGTCCCAGGCCCCCTGCTCTAAGCCACCAGACCTTGTTTCCCCTCCCACAGCATCCTAGTTCCGTCTTGCAGCAGCACACAGACACTACCCCCAGCCTGCCTTCCTTCTCATCTCAACTTCCCCTGCCCTGTCCAACTGAGTCCACACTAATCTTACTTCATTTGCACTCAGGCTGCAGACACTGCTTGCCCACCAGCTCCCACTTCCCTCCCAAGTGTCTCTTAGCCCCTTGACACCAGTAAAAATGCCTTCCATCAGCCAACCCCTGCTACTGGCTGCATTTGTGCAAGGTGGCCCCATGGGCTCTCCATGTGTGGGGTAGTGAGATCCACCATGGTCATGCCAGAGGTAGCCTTTAAACCAGTTACAGGAAAAGTGAGGGTGAGTGCTCGAAGCTGGGGCAGGCATCTCTGCCAGTGGAGTGCCGCCTTGGCCCTGTGCTAGCCAGAAAGAGAGAAGAGGGACAGAGCTCAGATGCATGCATGTGTGCATGCATGTGTACACATGTGTGACAGCCAAGTGTCAGCATGGTGCAATTGTGTGTGTATGTGTGTGTGTGTAGTATCAGATCTATATGCCTATTCCTGTGTCACTGTCTTCACAAGTGTGGTGCAATTAAGCACCCACTTAGTTGTAGTTGTGTGGAGTTGTGTAAAACAGCAAGGCTAAGTTTATGGGTATTGGAGAAGCTCTCTGCTGGTGTGACTGTGATGGCATCTTTACAAGATGTGCGATGCCGTAGGGCTGTTGTGATTGTGCATGCATGGCAGGTGACACCAGGGTGGTGGGAGTGTCTGTGCTGATATGCCCAGGTGTGTGAGTGACATGACAGTACCTGTGTGTGCCACCGTGTGGGTAGTGCTGCTTCACTTTGAGCCTTTGTTCTTATGGGTCTATATGGCCCAGGGTGTACACAAGTATGTGTGTGCATGTAGTGTCCACGACTTTGTGTGCGTGAGCATGTGTGTGTGGAGGCAGGTGTGTGCGTGCACATATGTGCATGCATGCGTGTTTCTGAGTGCGTAAGTGCGTGCACACCTGTGCTTATCCCTGGATGCTGCCTGCCTGCCCGTCCATCTGCACGCATCCCTACCCCTGCCTGCGTGTGCATGCGTGTGCATGCGTGTGCAGACCCTGCCCCTGCCCCGGCCTGGTGCAGGGTGCGGGGGGGGTGCGTGCCCGCCTGCGCGAGCCTCCCCCGGCCACCCGGCCACCTGCCCACGCGGGGCCGCCTCCCCACACCCCGGCCGGTTCCGCCCGCGGCCGCAGCCCCCCGCACCGGGGTCGGTACCTGCCTGTCCGGGGCTGCGGGCGGCGAGGTGCGTCCGGCGGGTACGGGGCGCCGGGACCCAGCAGAGCCCCCGGCCAGGGGCGGCCCCAGCACTGGCACCGGCACCGGCCGGGCGTCTGCTGGGTCCCTGCGCCCCGCCGGACTGCGCCGCCGCCGCCCCCGCAGCCCTAGGAGAAGTCCCGGCCCCAGGGCGGCGGGGCAGCGGGCTGGGGCCGTGCTCTCGCCCCCGCGCCTTGCCCCGTGCCCTCCGAGCCAGGCCAAGCACCGCCCCCGCGCCTGGCATGGCCCCCGCTGGCCCCGTGGGCTCCCCTCCTGCCCGCCCGGGGGGCACGTGCTGGAGCCGGTGGAGCGGTGGAGGTCCCGGGGCAGCACGCCGTCCACACAGCCAGCCATGCCTGTGCCGGCAGTACTTCAAGCCAGCCCAGCCATTCCCAAGCCAGCGGTACTTCTAAGCCAACCCGGCCATGCCCACACCAAAGGTATTATAAGCCAGCCCAGCCATGCCTACACCAGCGGCACTTCAAGCCAATCTGGCCACGCCCACGCCAGCAGTACTTCAAGCTAGCCCGGCCATGCCCATGCCAGCGGTACTTCAAGCCAGCCCAGCCTTGCCCATGCCAGCGGCACTTCAAGCCAGCCTGGCCATGCCCGTCCCCATGGGCAGAGGTACTTCAAGCCAACCTGGCCATGAACCCACAACAGCGGTATTTCAAGCCAACCTGGCCATGCCCACACCAGCAATACTTCAAGCCAACCCGGCCATGTCCACATCAGCGGTACTTCAAGCCAGTCCGGCCATGCCCACTCCAGCAGTACTTCAGCCTCTTCAGCTGCCTCTCTGCCTGCAGGTGCATCTCTTTGCACACCTCCATGCTCCTGGCTGACAAGGGGAGGGCAGGACCTGGCATGGCACCAGCCAACCAAGAGAAATGGCCAGGACCAGGCTGGGCCCCCAGAGGTGGTGGCTTCCCTTGGCCTGCTGGGCACAGTTGGCAGAGCTGTGCAGGGATGACACCTGTGGCAGGGGTCAGGGTGCCTTTGGTGTTCCTGATCCTCCCCCCTCTCCTCCCCAGCACAAGAAACAGGGACCCATCCTGAGCATCAGGGCACCATATCCATACCACATGCTTCCTCTGCACCACCAGGACCAGGTCTAAATAGCAAAGATAAGCAAGAAATACAGGAGATGGGAGAGACTGCATACCTATGGCTACAGAAGGATTGGCAGACAGGGAAAGGTGGGGGGATAGTGAGGGGGACTGAGAGACAGGCAAGTGGACAATCATGTGCAGATGGATGCAGGAGTGGGTGCTGTGGCATTGGATGGAGAGATGGGTGTGTATGAGACAGGATAGACAGGTACTGCCTGTGGTCCTGCATCTGGCTCAAAGTTCAGTGTGTCTGTAGCACTGAACACAACAGTCTGGACCATGGTGCCAGGTGCTGCTCTGCACAGGACTGTAAGGGATTAGCAAACAAAAGGCATTTGGAGCCAGCAGCCTTGCATCGCCAGCCAGGCCTGAGCCCATCCAGTGCCTGCAGCATAGGGGTCCACCCCCACCCCTACCACACAAGTATCCTGCTGGGGTATAGGTGAGATGGGCAGTAACTGTAGGCCAGCAAATTTCCCTCACACTCACGGCCTGCCCCATGCTTACAAGGCTAGTATACTAGCTGCATGCTCTTTGGAGAGGTCTCGGCACTGAGCAGGTTTTACATTCTCTGCTTGGGAAGAGGGAATAAGGGGCAGTGGCAGGGCAGTGGGGGCAGAGTTGGGCTGGTGAGGGGCTGGAGGTCAGAAGTGATGGGAACCAATGGGTTTGGGTGGGGCAGGACTAGGCTGGCATGGGAGGTTGCAGGTCAGAAATGAGTGACACTGACAGGGCTGAAGTGGTTGGGACTCAGGGCTAGATTGGCAGGGGTTTGCCTTGGTTCTCTCATGATCTCATGGTTAGGGGCCTGGGAGCCAGGAGTCCTAGCATATTAGTTCCTTGAGCCTCCTTTCCACAGTAGTGTCTCGCAACTCGGTACACTGAAGGCCTCAGGTTCTACTTAGCTGGAAGCTGGGTCAGATCCAGAGACGTCTGCTGACTGAGCGTTTGCATGCCTAAGGACAATCACAGCATTCTCAGGAGATGTACTTTGGAGGCACTGTGTTGTTCGCATTACATATTGACCTGCTTTTCCTGCAGAAGAACCACAAAAGTCAAATTTGAATCACACACAGAGGTGGTCTTTGCTTGGGACCAGCAGTCTGGACTCCCATCCCTGTAGTGCACATGCCCAGGCAGAGCTGCTGCTCTCACTGCAGCTTTTACTGTGTTTTATTGTATGTTATTCTTGGTGTATTACGCCTTTTTAGTCCTTTCCTTGGTTCTTGGATTCCCTTGTGGGGTTGTGTAAAGTCCAGAGCAAGTCAAAGACATAATCTGTAGGAACTACCTGATATTTGTGGGGAAGTAGGGAGGTTAGGAGGCAGAGGGGTGAATAAAACTATTTTACCAAATACTGAACCTTAAAACAGGGGTTTACTCGCACAGGATCCACTTGTGATTCAACCAATATGACACACAGAGAGTATAAGCAAACCTGTAATAAGGATGAAACTCTCCTAGGCTGGGAAAAGTAAGAACATAATTGAGTGTGTTAAAGGGGTGCTTAATGACTAAATAAATGTGGATTGATGTAATTCAGAACAAAAATTGGCAAGAACACTAGTTTATAATACAGATGTACAGGAAAACTCATCAAGTGAAATTAGGTTATGGGATCAGTTAGTAATATGTATTTATTCTGGTAATAGTATAAAATGTTAATATTTACTGTTACATTATTTTGCTGATTAATGATATGCAATAATTACTATTGTCATACTGATACATATATTACTTGTTCAGCCATAATAATAACTGATGCTGATGCATTATTGACAATTAATTATTAATTACCCATACTCATGAATTAATCTAGTTCAGTATACAATTATAAAATCATAGTTATATGTAATAATTTACCATATATTACTAGTAACTAGATATACTTCTGTTAAAATAGTATAATAATTTACTTCAATGTAGTAGTAATTGATTGTTGATTATTAATAATTATCTACTATCTTTCTGTTCTGTTCTAACAACTAATATCAATGTGTTGTATTGATGTCTAATTTTTATGGCTAATCATACCCACAGTGTAAAAATACTTAATATTCAGTTATTTCCTAAAGGTGACAGATCACTATTTTTGTTGATAAAACAAAATCACAATTCATATAATGCTATTTATTTACTAGACATATTATTAATGACTGATTGAGCACTGCATGAACCAGGGATAATGCCAGTGTGGTCATTACAGACTGATGATAAATTTTTGATTCCTAATCAACATTACTTTCATCAGATGTAATATTGATGTCTAAGGCTCTATGAGGGATATGTGGTTAATGGTTTCTGATTAATTCATCAATCAATTTCTTGACAGTCAGGATTGATGCAAATGAGTTATGCATTAACATTTCATTATTAGTAATTGCTTGATACATTTTTAATTAATTATGACTCTACATATACCCATATCAATCACTGTAATAACTATCAATATCTTTACTAAGCAGCAATGATAATAATTATTAGTGGTGAGCATTTAGGGATTAATGAGAAATTATTAGTAACTAATTATAGTATACAAGTGTAGCACTTAATATAAATATTGATTGTTATTAATATCAATATTATGTTAATGATATGTTGATAATAACAATAACACAGTTCTCAGCTTATTCATGCATAACAATGAGAATGTATCAGCTGCTACCCTTAAGAAACCTCCTCCTTTTGAAAGGGCTTCATGTCTTCTTGTGTCCACAACCTGAAAGTTTAAAATAAATTGCATGGCACAGACTGCACTTTTCTATTCAAGTGGATCTAAGGGAGTCAATTTTCTTCATGGCTTATTACAGTATTATGTACTTGATGTCTGTTAGTCTCTTCAGTCCATAAGTGTTCACAGCCCTTGATCTTCCCCTAATCAAGCTAGGCTTTCTTTTATAATTATCCTGCTATCTACTACTCTCATCTCTGGGTAAAGTTTCACTGTGCAGCATCCACTGACTCTTTGGACTCAGTGGGTGCTAGCCAGTGTGCTCTGCTCTGTCACCCTACTTGGAGCACTCAGTATTAACCTTTGACCTGCTCTCCCATCCCTGCCTGTGTGACCTTTCTGCTGAGCACCTGTCAGCAGCAACAAGAGCCAGGTTCAATTTTGGGGTACTAAATATATTTCATCTTGGCTTGATCCCCCACCCAAACCACCTGGGAAACACTAAATGAATCACTATGGTGTCCAATAAAAACAACAACCCTTCCCTCGCAAGCAGCATAACACAAACCCCTGATTTATCACAGAGGCAAACACCAGAACACAACATATGGTCAAACAAAACAAAAACACTGTTCTGGTTCAAAGTATACTCTGTATCACTCCTACCTCTCTTTGGGGAGCCTTTGAACCCAGGCTCAGCAGTCCAGGTGTGGGAGTCATGACCCGAAAGAGGTTCGTCCCTGGGAATTTGAGTGCATCATCTCCTTTGCCATTGCTGTCCACTGGAGGCGCAGGTTCCCTCTGCATTGCCAAGGGCTCTTTGGTAGGTTGATGTAAATCTACCACGCTGTGGTGGAGTACCAATCTCTCCAAGCATTCCTCCTCCCTCTGCAGGGGACCCAGGGAGAAAAAAAAGAGAGAGTCCCCCCCAACACAAGTGATCTGAACCTTAAATAACTTTTCTGACCTCATCACAAGGTCCCAATCAAGAAACAGTATCATTGGCACACTGCTAATGCAGACCAATCATTTCAAACGTGGTCAGCACTCCAGGATTTGGCCAGAGTCACTAAACTGGTTTTACGGTTTCTATTGAAGAATCTTAAGGCAACGGTCTGGACACAATGAGGGGGATAGGAGGTGGTCATCCCCAGTCCTAGAGGAGGCACAGTACTATGTCACACAGAAAACACGGTCATGCTTTACAGCCAAACAAGATACACAGTGACGTGAAACATACCTTATAGCACAAAATGGTTTGTACACTTTGGGTGTGCTACACCTGGAATCAGTTGTTGTGTTTCCAGTGACTTCCCCAATCAAGGGAAGCTTAAAGTTATCCTGGTAGGCCTAGATTATTACTTCTGGTAATATTTACTTGTTCACAACTCAGCATGCCCAGTACAGGTGTGCTGCTACCTAGGATCCTGTACTAGATTGCCTTGTTGTAAGGGATTTGAACCCACAACAAATCAGAGGTGGGAGGAGAGAGAAGCAGGGACAAATCAGGCTGAGTTGGGCATTGGCAGAGCAGTCAGAAAAGGAGGGAGTTGCAAAGATGAAGTGAAGAGATCTCGTGAAGGCTCAGATCAAGTGTAGTCTATGATTGCCTGGCAAGGAAAACACCGTGACCTTGGAGGCGGGCTTCCTAGATGCATTAGGGAAGACTGCTCTCCTGGCCCGGAGGTTAAAAAAAGGTTTTAAAATGGCTTTTAAAAAAAGGTTAAGCCCACCTTATGGAAATGGGAGGCTTCTCCCTGGCTTGCCTCCGGGGCCTTACGACTGAGGGCAAACAAAACTCAGAGGCATCTGAACCCCAACCCTCTGGGCTTGGGCCTGCAAATAGGATGCACGCCAAAGGTTTTGGGAACATCTGATGGGGGTGGAGGATGTTTGCCTGCAGAAGGGTCTCTTATGGTTCTGGACTCTTGGATTTGGAATTAGTTTTGGCTAATTTGGCCTGGAATACATACAATTGAAAAAACAAAAAAGTGAAGAGGTAAGTGACCATTTCGGGCAGCAGGCGACAGAGCCTGTGAGAGGTTGAATCAGCAGTGCAACCAGGATTGCAAAAAGCCTGGCATGTCCAGACCTAAAGAGGTTGGTCACCCTGGGTAGGGGTGCTGCCAGTGGCTGAAGTAAGTCTTCTCCCAGTCCCAACTGTCTGTTTCTGTATGTTGAGTGTGGAGAGCTGTCAGCTATAGCATGCTGGGGATGTGCAAGGGGTGGGGGCCAGGGGCAGCAGGGGAGGCAGTTACAGACCTTCCCCATGGTTGGGACCATGAGGGGCTGGGGGAACTGTATGGGAGGGGTCTTGAGGGGAATGGGTTCCTGGGAGCTATGGGCTGGATAGGGGTCATGGGCACTAAGGGGCTTTTGGGGGAAGAGGGCCTGTGGGGTAGAGGAGGGGATGAAGCATTATGTCAGTAAGGAAGTGTGAGGAAAAATGGGATTTGGGTCTAAGTGGGTGTTGGGGGTCTGTAGGGTGCAATTGGATGCAAGGGAGATTAGAAGCAAGGATTGTGGGTGAAGGGGACCAGGGGATATGAGGGGCTGCAGTGAATTATGAATGCTCAGAGGGGCAGGGAAGGGATCAGTGAGGGGGAGGTTGAGGAATTGGGGGGCTGGTGCGTAATGAGGATGATTCTGTGCAGGGGGTAGGATTCATGGACCATGAGTGAAATGGTGGGATTTGAAGGGCATGGGGCACAACGAGGTGGGGCTGAGTATGGGGATATGTGAGATAACAGGACAGAGTAGAGTCAGGGGGCATTTGAGGTGGCAGGGCAATGAAAAAAGGTTAGTGAGGGCCCCTTTGGTGCTATGGTAGAGTGTCTGGGGGCTCATGTTATGGTGCAGGGAGCACTTCTGTCCATTGCTAGGCTTGGCAGGGGGATACAGCTATGTCCCTTGCCCACAGTGGGGTGTGTCAGTGTTCCTGCTGGGGCCAAAGTCACAGGGTCCTGTCTAGAGGGTCTTGCTCCTCCACTCAAGATTAGACTGACTGCTGTGTTTGAGGTCAGGAATGAATTTTACCCCATGGTCAGATTGGTACAGGCTGTGGGGTTTTTCTCTGTAGTAGAGGGCATAATCATCTACCTGGGAACTCTTGAACATATACTGACAACATTTGATAGAAGCAGGAGGCTGCCATGTTTTACCTGTGGCAGGGTAGGGTGTTAGGTCTCTGTTGTGTCAGGCTTGACAGTAGTCTTTTGCAGAGTTTAGATTATGATTTGTACGGGATGGTTTGGATAGACTAGACTAGATGACCTCTGGAGGTTCCTTCCAGCCCTACTTCTGTACTACTATGACTCTATGACACTGTAACTGGCAGTCAGCTCCACTATGCCCCTCATTATGTTTCTTTTGTTTGGTACATAAACTGCATAACATAGCCCTAGGCCACTAGCATGTTTGTAAAACTCCTAGTTAATTTTAAATTGGAGAAATTCTGCATTGTCTTATAGGGTGATTCAGCACATCACTTGCACCCTGCTCTTCAAAATTCTAGATTTGCCCATGGACAAAATCATGCCACAGTGCCCTCGTGAGATGGCCATCTGGGATTTCAGCCTCTAACACCGTGGGGTCCCCCGCAAGGATGGGACTTTCTTCACTCCCTGTGCTATAGCATTTCCACCCATGTATGCTGCAAGGAGTTCTGTGGCCTCCAGGAAGAGACTTTGATCTGCAAGGACTGACCTCCAGCTGCTAGGAAAAGTAAACTGTGACCCTGATGGATAACTTCTGACCCTTGGGATGAACTCCTAACATGCCCCAGAGGAAAGAATCTGTGTGGGGAGGCGAGTTCCCACTGTGAACGCTAAACCCTGAGGAAACTCTGAATTTGCAGCATGAAGGAATCTGTGACCTCTAGATGAGCTGATCTTTGGTCTGTAGAGGTGCACCCAGACCCCACGGGGAAAGTCATGTGTGACACACCCACAGTAGAGGTGACACCCAGGATGTTTTCTGGGAGGAAACTCAGATATCTCTGTGAGTAAACTGATCTCTGTGAACGAATACTAACCTGAGCCAGAAGGAAATTTTACCCTGATGGAAACGAGCTCCGACTTCTTAGGGTGACCTCTGAGCCAGCTTCAGTCCATCCCCATATAGCTACCCAACTTGGATGTCCAGCCTCATTGGATGTGTCTTGGAACCAAGAGACAGCCCCTAACTGGTCTCATCTCCACCTGCAGCCTGGTCCCATGGGATGGAAGGAGACTGAGCTCTGGGAATCCCTGTGTCCATGGGGGCATGTATGCAGTCAGAAGCAAACAGTGACACATTACAAAGAGGCAGTTCCATGGTAGATCTCAGATTTTGAAAAGTGGGGGGTGGTGCTGATGGTGTGGTTTAACAACAAAGCAAAATCAAATATAACTTTATTGGAATGGGCATTAATTTGCTATTTACTATATCATAAATTATGTACAAAAATACAACCAACCTGGCAAAAAACAATCCAAAGATGTCGTTTTTCTTAGTCCTGTAGTCATTAGAATTAAGTGTCCATCTCTTTTTTTAATTCATAAAACAAATTCTAGCCTTCTTGAGCACCTTGGCAATGCATCCAGTGTTTCACTGAAAGTTATTTCCACACCTGAGTTCATGGTCACATGTTTCCACAGCTGAGTTAATGTTTTTAGGTACAGTTAAAACCAGACTGCAGGACTGTGAAATAGGATCTGCATTGCTAGGAGTCACTAGCTGCTAGCAGACAGCAGAATTGTAGAAGAAAGGCAATTAGACAAGGAAAAATGTTGTTAACACCTGTGGAATGAAGAATTTAGAAGGAATCAAAATTCAGACTATAATAAGTCATGAAGTCAAGTGATTCCCTCACTACTGCCTGAATAAAAATGTTGCTGTCAATGCCAGGCACTTGGCTTTAAACATCAGGCAGGCCAGGAGTGGAGGTGGAAGGGGACAGGGGTAAGATTGCATCTCTCCACCACCTCCTGGATTTGCCCTTGCAGTTCCACATTTTTTTATTATTGAAATGTTACACCCTCCCCCCCCACACCCCCCTTCTATCATAGACTTCCATTGCACCTTTTCCAAACCACCTTAATAAAACCACCCGCTCCCCTGTGCCCACGCCCACCCACCCTCGGCCCTTCCCTAACCCAAATACAGTCTCTTAGTCCCAGCTCTGATTTGGAGTTTCCCTTCTTAGTTCATTCACAATCTATGTCACTGTTGATGTTGCTGTTGCTTTCACTGCTGCTGATCCTGTTGTTGTCCTCCTTGCTGTCTTCAGGTCCAGTTGTGTTGCTGTCCCATTTGTTCTCCCTGTCCACTTCCCTTTCTGGTGGGGACTTTGAACACCCCAGAAAGGGTGTGCCATGCGTCCCTTTTCCAGATGGAGTTGGCTGCATCTTGTCTGTCCTCTCCCACCATTTTCTGGAAGTAGGACTGGAGTTTGCTCAGAAACATTTTAACACAGTCCGTTTGCTCAAACTTAATGTGACTGTACATCAAGAGGTTCCTGCATTGCCACAGGGTGCTCCTGATGCAGGATACAAACAGGTCAAAGTGGGTCTGGGACCCCTGATGTTTAGTCAGGTGTCCATACAGCCACCTCCCTTGTCATCAGCCTGAGTCCTGTGACTTCCTCCAGGAGCCAGCCTATCTTTTCCCACAGTCCCTTGGCATAGGGTTAGAGCCAAAAAAGGTGGTCAATGGTCTCATTCACACCTTGGCAGCTTTCCCTGGGACAGCTGGGTCTAGACTCTCTTGCTCTGTGCCTCTACATCTTCACTGGTAGTATGCCATGACCTATGAGCCAGTTCAAGTCTCTATGGTCTTTTCTTAGGTCTTTGTGGAAGATCCGGTCCCAGACGGCCTGGCAGTTGTTATCAGGGAGCAGCTCCACAGTTGATAGCCCGTCTCTGTCTCTGACTGCCTTCTGTATCTTCCTGTGGAACATGGTCTCTGGCCTTTCCTCACTCTGGAAATCCTTTAGTACCTTATAGAACCTGGGGTATTCCATGGTGTGCGGTCTCCCTCTGGCTGGAGCTTACAGCCCCCATGGTCTCAGGAGATGACCTGTAAAATACTTGACAAGACAAGCTGTTTTGGTCTCTGGCCCATTCGCCAGCTTGCAGATCTGGCTTGTGTACCATGTCCACAGGAAAAGGTAGATGTATGGCATCCCCTTGACCCTGGCCTTCTTCTCTTTGTATAGGGTCTTCCTTGCCACCTTCTTCATTCTGGATCTCCAGAAGAAGATGCACATGGCTCTCTGAATTTTGCAGGTGACACATCTGGGTGAAGACCAGTGTGGTGTACAGAAGCACTAGTAGCAACACCGCCTTCATGAGTGCCTCTTGCCCCCCACATGGAGAGGCGGCAAGTGTGCCACAGACTCGATCTCTGCTTCACTTTGGCCTCCTTCTCCCAGGCCATTTTTCCACTCAGCTCAGGTCAAACTCCAGATGCATGTCTACCTGCAAAGGACTCAGCCTATGGCACATTGGGTGGCAGGGTTCACATAGGGAGGAGCCCCATGCATGGTGGGTGATGCAGCATGGACTGCAGGCAACAGAAGCCCCCCACTGCCCAGCTCTGCTCCAGATATCCTCTTCTCCCTTCTCTCTCTGGAGGATCAATGGAAGGGTAGAGAGATAGCTACATCCCAAGTAGTTTGATGCCCTCTACAGAGGAGTGAGCTACAGATCTCTCCCCACTACAGAGATGGGGTTGCACTGAGCTCCCTTATGGGTGAATCCCAGCCCCCAAGTACACACAGCCTGGCCCACAGGCAAGAAGTCACCCACTGGCTGTGTCCTCAGCCTGCCAGAGACTTCCTTCAAGCCCCATCCTGCAGGCCCACCTAGACATACGCCCGCACACAAACACGCACGAGTCCATACCTACACCTAAGTACCTGCGTGCTTGCTACCTTGCCCCTAGTCAAAATGGCTCTTCCTTGCCCATAGCCAAGATGGTGCTTGTCCAATAGCGTGCCCTACGTGCCCTCAGCTAAGATGGTGCTTCTGTGACAGTCGCCACTCCTTGCCCTTAGTCAAGATGGCGACCCTGTGCTACATTTCCCTTGCCCGCCCACCGCCGAAGTTGCTCCTTGTTGCCCGCTTTGCCCTGCCCATAGTAAAGATGGGTTCGGGCGGTTTCCTGGGGAGGCCGGGCCTGGGCAGGAAGCGCGGCGGGCAGCGCGCCCGGGTGAGGGGGGCGCCCTGCGGGGCCCGGCGGCGTCCAATCCGGGGGCTCGTGCTACGACCCCACCCCACGAGGCTGGGCCGGGACCCCCGTCCTGCCGCCAGCTCCCGCCGCGCGGCGGAAGTGACGCCCCCCCCGCAAAAATGTCGGCGCCCAGAGGGAACTGTGAGTACGGGGGGAGGGGGCTGCGCCGGGAGCGGGGGCAGCCCGGGGAAGGGCCGGCAGTGCCCTCTCGGGGCCCGGACAGAGCGGTGGGGAAGGAGAGCAGGGCTGAGGAGGGAGCGGGCGCCAACAGAAGGGGCAGCCCGGACACCTGAGTTCCCTCCCAGCTCAGGCAGGGGAGGGGGCTGGGGGTAGGAGCAGGGAGGCCAGGAGCCAGGACGCCTGACTTCCCTCCCAGGTCCGCAAGGCACTGAGGCCTGGTGAGCCGGAGGAGGAGGACTGCCAGGCAGGAGTCCTGTGAACTGGCTTAGTGGGCTCCGGGGATGTTCCTGGATTTGACTGAGTTCACTTGGACCCCGAAGATGGCAGGAAGGCCCCATCCCCAAGATCTACTGCTGCCATCGCATTGGAAAATGCCCAACCCCTCTCCTCTCCCAGGACTGCCCCAACCCCCAGGGGTCCTGCCGCCCTAGTCCCTAGCTGAGTTAGGGACCCAGGTACTTGGCTCCCAGCCTCCTGCTCTCACTTCACCTAGGTTTTTTTGCCGGTGCCTTCCTTACACACAGCTTCAGCTGTTAATACACCTTCTGGTCAGCATGCTACAAAAAGCACTCCATCCTTCTGTACCCACCTGGGAACTTCTCTGGGTGCTCATGGGCATTACAGTGAGGGCAGGAAGCCAAGACGCCTGGGCTTTTTCTAGTTCTGGGATAGAGGTGGGATCTGGTGGGTTACGGCAGCAGGAGATGGGGTTTGGGAGCCCGGACCCCTGGGGTCTCTCCCCAGCTGTACGCAAGACTCTCTGTGCCAGTGTGGTACACTTGCTGGATTTCTGTGTATCCCAGTTTCCTTGTCTCTCGTGGCTGTTACTGAGTTGCGTGAGTGGACGCCTCCTTTGCCAATAGTGTGCCAACAGCTCCCTTTCCCTCAAGGGTCCCCTTGGTGCAAGTGGGGAAGCTGACAGGGCACCTCCAACCACACTGACTGCTTTGGTTTCTACTTCCCAGAGCCCCTGTGGGACCTAGCGGGCATGGAGTGCTATGGTAAGGATGTGGCAGAGGGGCCAGGGGAGGCCCCCACAGCTCTGTGTTCAGCCCCAGAGGATGCCTGCCCGCCAGCCCCACTGACAGACAATGGGACAGGTGCCCGCGTGCCCTTTCACTGCTCTGAATGCGACAAAAGCTTCCGGTACCGCTCAGACTTACGACGCCACTTTGCCCGGCACACAGAGCTGAAGCCCTTCCAGTGCCCACACTGCAGCAAGAGCTTCAAACACTCTTTCAACCTGGTAAACCACATCCGCAGCCACACGGGTGAGCGTCCCTATCGCTGCACCCTTTGCCCCAAGGGCTTCCGTGACTCGACGGGACTCCTGCACCACCAGGTGGTGCACACAGGCGAGAAGCCCTACTGCTGCCATGTGTGTGAGCTGCGCTTCTCCTCCCGCAGCAGCCTGGGCCGCCATCTCAAGCGGCAGCACCGCACCCCATCTGGAGGGGCCACTCCTGTTCCACCTGCACCCACCCACTGCTTGGAGCGCCTGTGTGGGGATGGGCGGGGGCGAACAGCACCTTATGGGTGTGGGGCCTGTGGGCGCCACTTTTGCCTGGCTGCTGAGCTGTGCAAGCACTGGCTGGCTCACACTGACATCAAGCCCTTCAAATGTCCCGAATGTGAGCGGGACTTCAATGCCCCATCCCTGCTGGAGCGCCACAAGCTCACCCACGCCAAGGACCGTCCTCTGCTGCTGCCCTGCCAGGCCTGCGCTGACCAGGCTGAGCCACTGGGACAGAGTGCTTGCCTGGCTTGCAAGCCCCAAGAGACCCGCCCCTTGGACAGCCTATACCAATGTGAGTGTGGCACCTTCTTTGCCAATGCTGGTGCCCTGGCCACCCATCTGGCTGCCCACACAGGTGAGGCCTCCTTCACCTGCGGCATCTGTGGCATGAACTTTGGTGCTGTGCCCCCGCTAGAGGCACATCAACTGAGCCATGCTGTACTGCGGCCCTCTACCCCGGGCAGCCCCGTCCAGGCGCCAGCCAGTGGTGTGGGCAGTGGGGGGGAGCTGGAACGCCACTTGCTGCCACGGTTGGAGCTGCGTGCCTTCCCACCGCGGCCAGGGAAGAAGCTGTACAAGTGCACAGAGTGTGAGAAGTTCTTCCGCAGCCCAAGGGACCTGGACCGGCATGTCCTGGTGCACACGGGCGAGAAGCCATACCAGTGCGCAGAGTGCGGGAAGTTCTTCCGGCATGAGTGCTACCTGAAGCGCCACCGCCTGCTGCACAGCGGTGAGCGCCCCTTTCAGTGCAGTGTCTGCCACAAGGGCTTCATCACCTTCAGCAACCTATCACGCCACCTCAAGCTCCACCGTGGCATTGATTAACCCCCAATGCAGCCCCCTGCCTAACCGTTGGCTGCCATATTGCACTCTCCCTGTGGGGAGGCATCCGCTGTGTCAAGAGGGGAGGGGCTGGTGGCATGTGCTGGGCGGTTATAGGGTCTCTTCTCAACATTGGGCAGTATAGGCAGGTGTGTTACGACAGGGCCTGCCTGCACAGGTGGGTGTGTGACTGTAGCATCTCCCTGCACTGTATCCCTTTAGTGTCTCCCTTCCTACACCAGCATGTTACCATAGCATCTACCTGGACAGGGAAGGAGTTTATCATAGGGTATTCCTGCTGTGGCAGCTGTCTTATACTAGAGCCCCTATCCATGCTATCCTGTTATGGCTGGTCATTTGTCCAGGCCTGGGTGAGGGGCTGTATCTCCAGGGTGTCTGCAAGGTGCTGGGATCATGGTCAGATCCCTAGAGAATGCAGGGCATGCCAAGCATCCCTAGATCACTTGGGGCCAGGCTGCTTTGTTTATGTAGGGTCTCTAGATGCAAGCTCATCTCCCTAGGGCCTTTCCAGACAGCAAGGTGGTGTTCTATTGCAGGGCCACCGTAGCATGTGTAGGCTGCCTTCAGCAGAGCTGTTCAGAGCCTGTTCTTCCCCCCATGCATAGACCCCTGGTCCACGGCTGATTGGTAGGAGCAGGGGAAACTTGGGCTGCCAGGCTATGGCAGACCCAGAGCCTTCAGTGGGTCTGTTCAGCCTGCTCTGCCAGACCCAAGAAATCCCTAGGGAGGGCCCAGTTAGTCACAGCAGGGGCTCCCACGTTTGGTGTAGTGATATCCCCAATATGACACCTGGCCCCTCAGCAGGGTGTGACCTTCCCCCTCCCAGGGCAGGGGCTGTCTCATTAACTTCACTGGGGTTTGGCTGCTGTGAATCCATCCTCAAAGGAGAGTGGAGTACTGGCTCTAGTCCAGTATGGACATGCCAGGACACCCCCATGGAAGGATGCTGAGGCTATGGTTGAATTGTGTCACGAGGAGTTGGGCCTTGCTGGGCACACTGCCCTCCAGGTTCCAGGGTGCCACACCATGCCAACGTGGAGTCCCACATGGTGCTTTTACAGGGGGCCTCAGGACTCACTGGAGAAGATCCCACTGATGCCACCAGTCACCAAGCAGCAACACTGTGCCCTCAGCCCCTTGCTACCCCTGGGGGCAGCCCTGTACACTTCCTGACCTGGGATGTGCCACTAGCCCTCTTTCAAAACCATGTACCAGCAAATGGCGATTAAAGTGGGGTGGGGATGAGGAGGGGGTGGAGCTTGCCCTCAACTCTCCAGCTATCCCCTCTGGGCCTACGACATCCTGGAAGAGGTGATCCATCCCCTATCCTCTGCATTGCTGGAGGGTGTGGGGCTGACCTTCTGTTTTGTTCCTGTAGGGCAAGGGTGGGCAAAATGTGGCCCATGGACCAGATGCAGTCTGCCAGGCCATTCTATCTGGCCTGCAGGGCCCCTAAAAAATTTAGAAAATTAATATTTATCTGCCCTGGGCTGCCTGTCATGCGGCCCTTGATGGCTTGCCAAAACTCAGTAAGTGGCTCTCTGCCCAAAATAATTGCCCACCCCTGCTGTAGGGTCTCCAGTAAACATGCCTGTCACTGGGGTAGCTGCAGTGGTTCCTGGCCTGCAGGCTGGAGTGTTATTGTAGACTATCCTAAACCTCAGACTGCAGCTTGGGCTCTCCCCAGTGGGCAGGAATGCTGGGGCATGTTGAGGGCAGGGGAGAGGCTGTTTAGAGGGGCTATAATTTGGGGTTGGGTCTGAATAGGCCAGGCCAGGCCAGTCAAGCCCTGCCCATGCCACCTGAATGCCCATGCATTCAGAAATCAGGAAGGGATAAAGAACATAGTGTAGTGTTTCCTCTTTCCTTCTGTTTGTAAAAAAAATAAATAAACAAACTAGCCTCTAAGGAGCTTGGAGTGGGAAAGTGAGGAAATAAATATTCTCCCCCACCAATCCCCTCCTGTTGTTTCCCTGGGTGGGAGAAGGAGAGTGTGTGGAAGGGAGCTGTGCTGTCCCTTGCTGAGGGGGAGAGAGGGACAGTGTGTGTGTTGTGTGTGGGATACTGTCTCTTGTTGGCACACAGGGGTATGGGAGTGACGGAATGGCGTGTGAACACTTGTGTCCTTCCTGACAAATTTCTGGGGTTGATATCTTTTATTGAACCAACTATGTAGTTGGGATGAAGTGAGACAAGTTTGCAAGTTTGTCTTGCATTTGAAAACTCTATTCCAACTACATAGTTGGTGCAATAAACCATATCACCCTAGGAAATCCTTATGTCTTACATAAGTTATGGACTATCATGGCTACATCACTCTTACACTTGCTTACCAAAGCCACTTCTGTTCAGATGACATGAGATAAGCTGGACTCCCGAGGGGTAATCAGAACCATTGTGGCCAAGCCTTCATCTCACCTGCTCAGCAAGTGTGGCTGACTGAGGAAAAGTCAGACTGCACTTGGGCTCTGCTGTGCAAGTCCTAGTGGAGACGTAGGGTCTGGGAGCCCAACAGATCTTGGGCCAGCAGGGGAAGACCAGCCAGTGCCAGGAGGGCTGGCAGGCAAAGTGATCTGCAGGGCAGAGTTGAATAATTCCACAATCTGATGGGAACAACTCCCAGTAGTTGCTCTGTCTCTTGGATGCCTTTTCCCAAGGGAAGAAGCTAGAGGAGACAAGGAAATGTTTCTTGTCTCCCCAGCAACTGGGTGGCAGATCAAACAGTAACTTCTAAATTATGCTAATTGGATAGGACCAGGGGAGCCAAGATACCCAAGAGTGTAAAAAGAATTGGCTGAGGTGCTTGCCAAACTTCTCATTGGTTGGTTGGATAGCTTATTGTCACAGGAGCTGGGGGTGCTCCCAGCAAGCTGAAGAAGAGTCGATGCACTTCTGTTTGCCAAAGGGTGAATGGCAAGAACAGATTAGCTGCTCTGCTGCCAATTCACAGGAGGGCAGATGTGGGCCATGGGCAGCAGACAGAATGATGGAGTGGTTTCCTGGACCGTGGCCCCTGCAGCTCAGGTCAGTGCTGGTTTTGGTGCAATGCCATGTTTGGTTCTGCAGGGCTCGGGACCAGCTGTGCTACATGCGTCTCAGAGCAGCACAGGAGACCCCATGGCAACCAGATGGGCAGCAGCATCCTTGGGCAGCCTAGTGCCTCTCTCCAGGCAGGGGCTGGGATCTCACCTGCACCGAGGCACAGCCCTGACTGCCCCGTCTTTACAAAGGGGGAAAACGGGGAGTGCAGATTCTGAGCACCGGGACAGGGCCGGACACAGACATGGGCAAACCAGGGGCCCAGGCAAAGGGGGATAGAAAATGGTAACCTCCTACCCCACCCCCATTGTCTGATTATTATTATCATTGTCTCTGGCAATGCGGCGGCGGGGGGAGGCGGGGGTCAATGCTAAAAGTTCGCCGGGGGCGGTTACGGTGCTGGGGGGCGGGGGGCCAAGGCAATGCCAGCCCCAGAACTGCAGGTGGAAGCCAGGCGTCTTGCCCCACCCCCTCCCGGGGCTGGGACACAACCCAGGCGTCCTGGCCACAGACTCTACCCCCCATCCCCCGGTGCCTGCCCGTTTGCACTCGCGTGTGCAAAAGCAGCAGCGCGTTTCTTGGGGACGCCATATCCTGCGACACAGACACAGGCGGGCACACACACCCACCCCCGGGAGCGCCGCGCCCGGCAGAGGTAAGCAGGGGGGGCAGCGCGGGGGAGGCCCCGGGGCAGAGGGGCGGGGCGGGGCGGGGGGGACACAAGCCCCTAGGAGCCCGTGGCTGGGGGTGATCCCAGCTCGACCCACCCCCTCGGCATGGCAGGGGCAGGGTGTGGGAGGTTCCTTAGCACTACAGCAGCGGCCTGAGTTCTGCCCAGGGCTGCCCCTGCCCCCAGGACCAGGGTACAGCCCAAAGAAAATAGGGGCCACCTCTACCCAGCCTCCCTGGCGCTGCTGGGGAGCTGGGCTGGGCTGCTTGGGGCCAGGGTGGCCACTCTGGGGCAGGGAGGGTGGCACATGCTGTGAGGAGGGCAGGGTGCAGAGCTCAGGAGGTGCAATGCCCCCAGGTCCTCACCCCAGTGCTGCTGGCACAGGGAGCTGGCTGAGAGGAGCATTTCTCATCACTCCTTACTCTTGACCTGACCCCCGTCATTCCCGTTTTCCCTCCCATACAGGGCCATGGAGGCAGAGCTGCCCACATCCCCACCCCCCACTGGCCCCCCAGTGCCAGAGCCACCAGCCCCGTCTGTGCCCCTATCTCCGCATCAGTGCACCCTCTGCCCACGCCGCTTTGCCCGGCCCCATGGCCTCCGACAGCACCGGCGCCAGCATCATGATGCACCTGGCCCCCCAGCAGGCGCTGAGTGTGGGCACCAGTGCCAGGTCTGCGGGAAGCAGTTCAAGTTCCCTTATTACCTGGCACGGCACAGGCTTACCCACGGTGGGCATGCGCCCTTCCAGTGCCCTCTGTGCCCCAAGGCCTTCCGCCGCCCAGCCCACCTCACCAGACATGAACGCACCCATGCCCACCAGCGCCCTCCCCGCACACAGGTCAGGCACCAGGGTGAGGGGCAGGTGCCACCAGCAGGCATTGACACTGAGGAGGAGGAGGAGAAGCAGGTACTGCTGCAGGAGGATTGGACCCTGTTGTGCCTGGCCTGTCATGAGGCCTTCGAGACCAAGGGCGAGCTCAAGGCCCACCGGTGCTTCAAAGCCAAGGGCCAGGCAGGCCTGGGGCTGGGGGTACCAGGCTCCAGGCCACACCAATGCGATGTCTGCCACAAATCCTTTGCTCGGCCCTGGTCCCTGTCACGCCATGCGCTGGTGCACACAGGTGAGAAGCCCTTTGCTTGCCCGGACTGTGATATGACCTTCCGCCTGCCCTCCTACCTCAAGCAGCACAGCCGTGTCCACCGTGCAGTCCCTACTGCCACTGCTGGGAGGCTGCCGCACCGGTGCTCATGTGCTCCCAAGGGCTCCCAGCAGATGGGGGAGCTGGCACTGAGGGGTCCGGAAGAGGAGGAATCTGTGGCCAGGGGGCTGGAAGGACCCCGGAAGACACATATGTGTGGGGTGTGTGGAAAGGCCTTCAAGAGCCGCTATGACCTGGGCACACATGAGCTCATCCATACAGGTGAGCTGCCCTACCCCTGTGCTCAGTGTGGAAAACGCTTCCGGCGCCCGTCCCACCTCACGCAGCACCAGGTGACGCACACGGGCGCCCGCCCCTTCCAGTGTGTCCTGTGCCAGAGGGAGTTCAAGCGCCTGGCCGACTTGGCACGCCACCGCCAGGTGCACCAGGGTGATCGCCCGCACCGCTGTGCTCTGTGCCACAAGGCCTTTGCCCGTGCCTACAGCCTGCTGCGACACCAGCGTGGGCACCGCTCACCCCTGCCCGCCTCCCCCACTGCCTTTCTCAGCAGCTCCTGCTTCGACAGCCAGGATGACTCGGCCTTCCGTGCCCACCACCCTGATGAAGAGGACGAGGGGGACATGGACCAGGGGGCCATGGAGGGGGAAACTGCCAGGAGGGAGTCTGCTGGCGGGCTGTGATTGCCAAGTGGGGCTGTGGCACCTGTGGCAGGGGGGAGGGATCAACTGTGCTTGAGGGTGCCTGATCAGGAAGTGGGGTGGGGAGGAAGAAGCCCAGGGCTTGTAGGGCCTGGCTGGTTTTGACATAGGGCACCCAGAGACATGGGAAAAAGCCCCATGCTAGACCCACCTAGGGTGGGGAGATGGAGCCAGGGTGGGGGGGGTACAGTGGGTGGGCACATCACCTGCAGTCCCAACGGGAGATGGCAGAGTGCGGGTTTGGGGTACAGGGCACTGTCAGCAAGGGAGGGAGGGGGTGGAGGCAGCTCCCGTCCAGGTCCCGGCTCACACGAGCCTCGCAACCAGCCGCGTGCTGGGGCGTACGGGCCCGGGGAGCGGATCTGGGGCAGGGCACTGCGAGCGAATGGGCCCACGGTGCTGGTGTGGGACGGGGCGGGAGGGTGGTCCCTTAGGGACTGTGACACTTCGCAAGGGGGACGAGGACCTCCCTGGAGTGGGGGTGGGGGGCAGGATCAAGACCTCTGGGGTCGTCCGCCCCTTCAGCCCTTGGCCGGCAGGGGCCGCCCCCGGGTCGCTGTGGCAGGCGGGCCAAGGACGAGCGGGGGGTGGCCTGGACGGCAAATAAACGGAGCCTCGGCCCCACGAGCGTGTCCGTGTGATGCGGCCTCGGGAACCCAGCCCCAAGCCGCCCTCCCCGTCCGGGCCCCTGCAGCGCCCCCCCGCGCGCCCCGCACACCATCCCCAATTAGCGGCGGCGGAGGGGAGGGGGGCGCAGCGAGCGGCTCGCGCTGCCCGGGGCCAGGAATGCCCTAATTGGGGAGGGGGAGGGGACCGCGGCGCTGCCCGGGTGACAGCCCCGGGGCGGGGGCGCGGCAGGCTCAGGCCGGGCGGCGCCGGGAGCCGTGGCCGCGGGCGGAGGGCGGGATGCAGCGCGGCGGCCGCCCGGGCCCGCTGCCCGCCGAGCGCGGCCGGGACCTGATCGCCTTCGTCACCGCCGCCTCCACCCACGTCCTGCGGGCGCTGCAGAGACCCCGGCGGAGCCGCCCCGGCAAGAGGAGGGTAAACCACCGCCGCTTCCTGCATCACCAGATCAGCAGGTGGGAGCCCGGGATCGGGACACTGCTGGGGGAAGCTCGCAGCCCCTCAGGACGCTGCCGGGGGAAGCAGGTGGCTGCTCAGGGCAGTGCTGGGGGGAGCTCAGCCCCTCGGGGCACTGCTGGGGGAAGTGCGCAGCACCAGGTGTCTGCACCTGGCACAGCTTGCAGCACTGGGGGTTTGTTCGGGGCAGTGCTGAGGGAAGCTCACAGCCCCTCAGGGCACTGCTGAGTGATGCTCTCAGCACCAGGGTACCTAGTCCAGGCATGACTAGGGAAAGATCACAGCCCTTCAGGGCACTGTTTGGGGAAGCTCACAACCTCCTCTCCTCTCCTCAGGAGATTCGCAGACATTGAAGCGGCCACACGTCAGCTTGCCTCCTCCATTCTGTCTCTGCAGACCCATGCAGCCCCCACACCTCCTACCCCTGAGGAGCCCCAGCGTCCCGGCCCCATGTTCCCTCCTGGGTCCTTCCTGGGTGTGGCAGAAGCTTTCACGGCCCCAGAGCCAGGGCCCAACTGGGCTGTTGCCCTGGATACACTGAGCCCTGACCCTGGTGACCTCTTCGACACCATTGCCCCCAGTCCTGGCGAGACCCTCCATGGCCCTCCCCTGCCCAATTCCCGGTCCCAGGCACCGAGGGGTGAGGGGCACTCTGGATCCTTATCTGGGACCTGCACAGCCTGGACAGCTCCTCCTTGTGGGCTGTATGTCCCCCTGGCTATGTCCCCCACGTGCCCTGCTACCCTCCAGGATACCCACTTTGGGGCTGGTAACTATGGTGACTTGCCTCCCTTCCTTCCTCATGGTGGGGAGAGGAGCCCCTGAGCATCCTGAAAGCAGGGCCAGGCAGGAGTCCTGGGGGGCAGGAATGGGGGTGCTAGAGCTAATAGGGTCAACAGGGGGGCAGGTTCTCAGGCTCTCTGCTCTTAGGGGTCTGCTGACCACGAGGCCATGCCTGGGGCTTTGCAATGGTCTCAGGGGCTGCCTGACTTTGGAAGCTGATCCCTGGTGTGGGAGGGCTTGCCTTGTGTCTCTGCTCAGGGACAGGTCCTTCTGCTGGGGCTGGGGTTGGGACACAGTGTCTGTGATGTGACTGAGGCTGCAGGAATTGAGGAGAGCCCCAGTATCACCCTGATGCTCATGGGTTAGGGATGGCTCTTTCCCCCAAGTGCCTCTCCTAAACACACCCACTTGATCTGAGACAGAGGTGTGGGGGGCTGTTCATACTCCAACCATCTGTGCCCCCCACAGCCCTGTACCCCTAACCCCCATGTCCTCTATACCTGCATATTTTCCCCCATACATACCTGTGGCAAAGCAGCCTGAGTCCAATAAACAAAAGGAAATGCACTGAACCAGGGCTCATGGAGGTTTGTTCCCGACACAGAATCTGCCCCCCTCCCACAGATAGTCCCATCTCAGTGCTGAGGGGGGCCCTATAGAACTGGCCCTGACACACCTGTATGCGTGACCAGGGCGAGCTGGGTTTATTGCAATCAGTGGGTACACACTTAAGGGTAACAGGATGCCAAACCCATCAGGCAGTGACTTCATGGGGCTCTCCTCACCATCCAGGCCCAGAAAGGATCGGAGGGGCCACAACACCCCCATAAGAATCAACACTAAGAGTGGAGTCAGCTTTAAGGTGCTGCCTTGGGGGCGCCCCCACTCAGGTTCATATGTGAATGGTGGGGATGAGCAATTTAGGGAAAGAGTCCAGGAAACCCCTCTCTCTGCAGGGAATCCCCTGGAGAGTACCCAGATGTCCTGGCTCAACCCCTGTTCAAACTCACCAGACCTTACTCCCCCTCCCAGAGCTGGGAGAAAAAAACTTGTCCAGGATCCCAGCCCTGCCCCTGCTCAGCTCCACCAGATCCCACTCCCTTCCTACACTTGGGAACAGAACCCAGGCATCCTGGCTTGCTGCCCCTGCTCTAGTTGTGGCTCTGTGTTCCTGTGTGGCAGTTCCCTGGGGTGAGGAATCAGCATGGGGGTGAGAGAGTCACTGGTTGTCCCAGGGGAAGGTGACGTCCAGACCCTGCATCCGCTCCTGGTACACACAGTCGAAGCGCTCACTCTGAGAAGCCGTGAGGTGGTTTTTCCAGTCCCCCGAGATCCCTGCAGAGCCAACACAGCATTGGGGGCCAGCAATCAGCACCATGCAGCTTGGTGTCCCTGCCATGTTGTCACCCACAGGCTTGGCCCCACTGTGCCACAGGCTCCTCTGGCTGAGCCCCACCCTTGCAGCCCCCGCCTCGCTGGATCCTTTCACCACAGACCCTGCTGTGCTTCTCCCACCCTGCCCCCTCACCCTGCCAGTGCCCCTCACCCCCAATGTCCAGCTCCCTGCTCTCTCAGCCCTGCTTTTTGCTGTGTCCCTCATCCCTACATGGGAGCCCCCAGTGCTTCATGTGTGGTGTCCCTGCCTTGCCCTGTCCCCCACATCCCACCCCGCCACAGCACCTTTGCGCAGGAAGGAGCTATTCTTGTTCAGGATGAAGCTAGGTGCCGTGCTGAAGTTGCTCATCTTGTTCTTCCTCATAGCCTGGAAGGAGGCATTGGCCACCACCGAGTCTAGTGCCTGCTCATCCAGCTGTTTGCCCAGGAACCGGCAGATCCGTTCTACGCTGCCTCGCAGGTCCTGGCATAGGGGATATTTCAGAGATGGGCTTCAACCCCAAAGCAAGGGAAAGCCAGGCCAGACACCAGTGTAGGGGCTCTGGGATGAGAGGAGGGTTATGGAGAATAGAGGTGCCTGCAAAAGCTTCACTTTTCAGGGATCAGAATGTAGAATGGGGAGACCTAGGGGGTCATACAACCCCCCCTCCCTGGGCTCACCTTGGAGATAGCAAGGAATCTGCGGGGCACCCACTTCTGAGCTCCCCTCCTCTCCAGCCCAGCACCTCCACTGTGACCATCTCCCACACCTTGGGCTCCCCCAGTTTCTCCCCACTTAGAGTTCCAGTCCTCTTCCTGGGAACTTCCCCTCCAGCCCCCCAGGATATCCCCCCAACCTGCACCTGCAACAGCTCCTCATAGGTGATGTAGAAAAAGTTCTCATGGCCCCGCAGCCCCATCCAGCCCCGCACATGGTCAAACCAGGATCCAAATGGCACTAGAGGGTGGAAAGCAGGTGTCACAGCGTGGGCCAGGTCAGTGGGCCTCCCTTGCCATCCCCCAGCACTCACCATCCCCTTTGAGAAACTCCTCCAGGAACTGGTCCAGGGATCCAGGGTCCTTAAAGGGGTGGAACATCTGGGCAAAGTGATATAGGGAGACCAGTACATCCTTGGGGTTCCTTATCGTGTAGATGACCTGTGGAGGGAAAGGGGACATTTTTCCCACAGGGACTTCCACTGTAGGGCATTTTGGGAGAGCGTCCATGGGGTTCCAATTCCTACCGTACCTTGGCTTTGGACTTGAAGAAGGACTTGGCGAAGAGCTGGATCGGCAAGTGGGAGCTGATGAGACGTGGCGAGCGGTTTCTGCGGGCCCTCCGCAGGCCCAGCACAGTCTCGTACCAGGGGGCACGATCCCAGTTGGGCACAGTTTGGCACCAGCTGGGGTCCCCATTGCTCTGGATAAGGCTTAGGATCTCCAGCATCCACACCGTCCCTAGGGTGGCAGCCATCACTATGGCAACTATTGCTATGATCATCCCAACCTCCTCACACATCTATATGACTTCCCTGACCTCACCCCAGATTTCAGAACACTAATGGGCATAGAGTTAATGAACCCAGGTGTCCCAGCTTCCAACCCCGCTATTCCAGTCCACCAGCCCCATTCCTCTCCCAGACCTGGAGAGAACACAGGCAACCTGACTGGGGAGGTGGGACCAGTGGTCCCTGACCAGTGGTCTAGGGGCCCTTCTCCCTGAGCAGCAGGATGGGGTGCAGGGACTGTACCTGACTTCTGATAAGTGACGTTGAAGATGTCATCATCCAGCACCTGGAAGTTATTCTCCACTGTCTGCAGGGCGCATGGAGAGTAGATGAACTCAGGGAAACTGATGCCCTTGTACTGGAAGTACTCCTTGAACATCCTGGCACTGTAGAAGATGCCACACTAAGGACATGGCACCAAGCCACAGCACCCCTGGGAACCTTGATCCAGTACTGACAGACAGACAGGGGCTGTGTGTGTGCATGTGCGTAAATACAAGACCAGTGCTGTCCCCTGCCCAAATCACAACTGATCTCTGTGTTGTGCATATACATGTGCACTCCATACCTCCCATGAGGAGAGGTCAGCCCTACCCAGTTCTCCATCCTCACCTCTGCTTCCTGGAACCCTTCAGCTTCTCTCGCACAACCCCACCCCACATCATCTTGTAGACTTAGACTGGATCACAGGCACATGACTGACTGCAGTATGCAGCGTCCTGCCCCCAGATGCACTTATCCAGACTTGCTGTGCTTGTCTGACTCGTCCTGGCATCCTGGCTCCTTGCCAGGAAGTCCCAGATGCTAGCACCTCAGGAAACGATGATGTTTGTCAGCCCAAAGCAACCAGAGCCCCCCAGATTACCAGCCTGAACTCGTTGCACTCTGCCACAGCAGTACTACTCAGCCAGGCTCCCCAGGAGCCATGGTGGTAGCTCTTAAATCCTACCTCTCCAGGTTTAAACAAAGGTCCAAAGCTCCAGTTGGACCCTGGCCCAAAAGCAGGCCACAGAGATTTGTCATGTGGCTTTCCCCTGAGGAGAGTGGGCAAAGGGAGCAGAGTGACTTATGGGTGGTTTGTCACAAGAGTTCATCAGGGTGGATTGGGTACCAGGATGTCTGAATTCTGCCCCCAGGTGTGCCACTGCCCTTGGGGAACTAATGGCACCATGCCATGTCTGTAATACTGTTCAGCCCTGTACCTTGGAATCTTTTCAGAGCAAAGTTTATTCTCAGTATTCCCCCCGGGTGTGTGAAAACTCTTGGTATAATAGCACTGTGATCCTGGTGACCTTGGTCCTAGGCAGTGCCTGGCACGATGGTGTCCCGATCATGGGTTCTGGATGCTGCACAGACCCAGAGCCATCAGACCTGGGACTCTTCTGCACTGCAGGAACACATACCCCTTGAAAAGGTAGTTAAAGAAAAGACCCCTCTTCCCATTTTGCAGCTGGGGAAACTGATGTACAGCAGGACTGGATGGGAACAAGGCCCCAGCAAGCACCAGGGGCTGTGGAGGGTCTGAGCCCCATGGGCACCTGCATGATGGCTTCACAGCCACGTATAACACCCTATGGACACTGTCTGGGCAGCAGAGTCCATGGGAGGTGGGGGTTCCCAATTGATTCTGGCTGGAATCAGGTATTTCTATCAATCAGATATGGTGAGACAGTGTAGAGTCTCATCTTGTCTGCTCATGCCAGAAGGAATCAGACTAGAGACAGGCTTTGCTTATAATCCATGCCTCCTCCTGCAGGGCCCCAACCCAGAAGTGCTTCTATAGGGAAAGCCCTGCCCCCTCTTCTCCCTACTTGTCTCTGACACACATGTACACAGGCATATTTCAGTCAATCACCTCCCCCCACACACATGCACAGCGACACCCACACCTGATATCAGATACCAGGGAAAGCTCTTGGCTTCACATACACATGTGCACACATGCGCGCAAATACACATGCACGCACCTCTGCAACAGACACAGAAGGTTGTGGCTCCAGCCATCCTCAGGAGCCTCAGCTGCTCGCTCCCTCTCCTGCAAACTGAGTGCCTGCTCCACCCCATCTGTCTAGGAGGTTTCCCCTGACAACACATACTCTGCTTGCTGGGCTGGCCCAGCTGGGGAAGAGCACATCTTCACTGCATCCCCAGAGTACATGTACACATGGGGAAGCAGAAACACCAGGTAAGTCCACCTGCAGCAGGGCAAGAGTTGTGGGCTGTAACTAAAGGCCAGCCCTCTAGTGTGGAGCACTGAGAACATGTGAAGGAAAATGTAGGGGTACACGGACCCCTGGGGCTGGGGTGGAGGAAACCCCACAGAAAGATGGATCTTTCTCTGTCTGGCCAGATCCTTTCCCCTTTGAACACAGGTCTGGCAGGGCCTCCTGAACCAGTGGCTCCAGCCCCTTCCCACAGTGACAGGCTCCATGTCACACAGTACCCTTTACAGCTCAACTGAGCACCAATTCACACCAGTCACAGTCCACTTCTCCTGCAGAGAGGCTGGACCAGCTCCCTCACAGGCCTATTTGTTATATAGGAGTGGTAGGCCGAGGCTCACTGGGAAACAACAAGCCACCCTCTGCTGTTAGGAAGCCACCAACTACATAACACATAAGTACCTGGGAGCTTCCTTGACCCTGACCCAAATAAATCCTCAGATGCTACATGCTCTGGTGCTGGCACCATCCTGTGGCACTCCCTTCAAGCCAATGCTACCAACTCATGCAGCCCAGTGTCAGCAAGCAAGTGCTCCATGTTCCCTGGTCACACTGCTTCCTAAACCATCCCCTCACCTCCACATTGTGCAATCAGCGCTCCTTCCCAACACTGAGCCAACAAGCCCCTTGGATGGCAGCTTCTACAACTTCCATCTTTTGCTCCTTATAAAAAAACTGAATTGTTTTTTCTGCTAATCCTCACTGAAGGAAAGCTGCATATTTTAACATAATCAGTGACTCATGGCACATGCTGTGGGAGGTCCTCTTTCTTTAACGTCAAGTTAAAATCTTCAAGAGGAGACTAGACAGTCACTTTGCTGGTGTCACCTGACCCTCAGTTATCTTTCCTGCTTGGTGCAGGGGGCTGGACCCAACGATGTCCTTCCGGCCTTACAATCTATGAAGTGTTTCAAACAGTACCCCACATTCCAGAGACAAGTCTCATCCAGGCTTAGCACGGTGGCACACCTACTCGTGCATGGAAATGCATCACCTGATGCACCCTAGGGGAGTCTTTGCCTTGTTCAGGGCTGCAGTCCTCTGGCAACTCGTAGTCATCCCTAAATCCCTTGCATCACCTTCATTTCTGCTTAGGAAGGCTCTGAAGAGAAGAGCCACAGGTGTCAAGCCCAGGCAAACTAGCAGGCTGGTCTGCAGGGTGCTGTGGCTTTGATCCTGGCCCAACAACAGGGCTTGAGCAGGGGATTCCTGGTTAGGGGAGAAGACCAGAAATGCTACACCAGGGGAGGACACACTCCCAGAGATGCCAGATGTGTCATCAGCCGTGCGGCAGCCATGTTAAAGTCTATCTGCCTCATTACAGGGGACACAAAAAGGCATTTTTGTGATTTCTTTTAAACCCTCTACATCACATTTTAATTACATTTCCTAAATTGCATTTTTTCACATTACATTTTTAAAATTGTTTTGTAGGAAGCCTTAGTGGTGCCCTCAGACCTAGGGATCTGAGGGCCTTTGTCTGCCTTTCAGCTGAAGGAGGAAAGCTGAGGAATCTTTAACAATGAGCACTTTTTCCCTAGTGTACACTGGGAGTTTGAGTCAGCTCAAAGCAAACAGTAAACACCACTGACTCCCTTTACCACTTGTCCCAATTGTACATCCCGAGTTGTCTCTCTCTTTTTCCCTCTCCCTCACTCTCTCTTCTTTCCTTGCATTTTAGTTCTGTGTTTGTATAGCACCTAGCATAACAGGGCACTGATCCAGAACCAGCTATTGTCAGTACATATGTTTTGGTTTCTCCTTGCCTGTGTGACATCCATTCAGCCTCCCCACTTTATGATATGGCCTTGAATTTCAGGATTGCATGCTATTCCCTTTCCTCCCTCCTCCAACAGCCCTGCCACATTCAATTCACAGGAGCAAGCAGTCCAGCTGCTGGACTAGGGCTGTGTGGTGAAGGAGGCTGGTGCCTGCAGGAGTTTGCCTTAACCATGATGGCAAAAGGGGAAGGCTCATGAAGAGGCCTGGGAAAAGAAGGGACTATTTTATGCATCTAGCAGCTGAGAGCAACACAGAGCCCTCTGCCATCAACTGCTTGTGTTGCCAGCCGTAGCATCTCACTCAAATCACCCAATGGGTATCTTGCTTGAGATGCTGGTTTCCAATGTGGGGAGATACTAAAGGCTTCAGAGGCCACCAGTGGCTACACCTCAAAGACGGTGACAATTCCTGTGTGTCCTGTTCCCTCTATGGCACACACGGGGTTCTCAGACATTAGAGGACACTTGAACCATGCCTAGGGTGACCACCCATCCCTAATTGGGGAGGACAGTCCCAAAATATAAACATCAAATCCTAGTCCTGGGCTGGATGACTCCTGGTTTCCTCTCAATACAGTCAACTATTGTCCCAGTGTCATGTGCAGGTTTTTTGTTTGCCATGAGAAAAATCATGGGAAACCACTAGTTTCCAGCCTGCAAGGGGCTGCTTGGGGCTGGGGGGAGCAGGATGCAGGGGGTGCCATGTGCATGTGTGTATGCACACACATGCATGTGGCCAGCAATACAGCCAGGCAGTGGTGGAGAGCAGCTCCCTCAGCTGCTTGCAGGTAAGTTGGGGGGGTGGGGGAGGGATAGGCGATGTGGCAGAGCGGGGCAGATTGAAGCCCCCATGGTGAGGGAAGGAGTGGGTCAGGGTTGGCAGCTGGGGCTGTGGGTGCTGCCCAAGCAGGGTGGTGAATGGGGCCCAGGCAGAAATGCATAGCCATGGGACCTGGCCAGGGAGTGGGATGGAGCCACAGGCGGCTTGTCTAAGGAACAGCGAGTTGGCATGTGTCACACTTTACCATTGTGAAAAAGTGGTCACCCTAGCTGTGCCTCAGTTTCACTATCTGCTGGGCAAGGGCAGTTCCACTGCCTTATCTCACAGAGGCACCATGATGATGCTCTGAGACTGGCAGAGCCAATGCCTAAGTAGGAGGTGACCAAGGAGCAGGCCAGGAGCGGGGTTGGGATATGGCCTTTGGAGCAGCAAAGGCAGTCACTTGCCTAATGCTCAGGCTGCATCCCTCCAGCAGTAGGCATGGCTGGTTATTTTCTTGATGCTGTCTTGCTTATTCTCTCAAATAGGGAGAACAGCTCATTTTCCTGAGCACCACAGTCACAACCAGGAGTGCTCCTGCTGCACAATCTCCCCCGCCTCTCTAGCAGGCTGTACTCTCTAGGGAGCCCTGTCTCTGCTGGAGCCCATTTCCCGTGCTCTCTGCTAGCAGGTTTTTCATGCTTTCCAACAACCTCTATCACACATGCTGTTCTTGACCTGCCCCCACTTCTGTGCTGTGCAAGCTGCTCCCCCTCCTGACAGCCAGCTCCCTTGGGCAGCATTTTCCACAAGCCAAATCTCACTCCCAAGAAGAAATTTAATTGCTCCCTCTAGCTATCCTGACTGCAGGCCAATCATCATACTTGTTGCCTTCAACCTAGTCTCTTGATTCATGGCACCCATTAACATTTTCTCTCCTAACAACAGGCATGTACAAGTTAATGCACAAGCCACTTAAAGCTAATGGCCTAGGCTGCGTAGCCACAGAAATATCTTACTTTGGAAAAAGAAACAAGTGCCTCCCACTCTGCTGTGAAACTACCTTTTTTGTAACACTAGCTTCTGCAGCATTCTCAGCTCAAACAAACCAGCACTGTTGTCTAATGCACCATCTCCCACGGGCCTTGGCAAGGTGTATCCCCAGTGCCCACAGAACACAGATAGGGTGATCTCCAGGGAACTTAGGACACCTGGGCTCTTTTGTTCTCTTGCAATCATTTTAATTAGCATTGCTTGTGTCACACTAGCAATTAAAAGTCCTGAAGAAGGTCACAGTGCTGTCAATCTGCCCTGCTCCAGCCTAGAGTAACTAAAATTGGGGCTGTTATCCTATGCCAGTGCTTCTCAAACTTTTCCTCAGCATGGTCCCTCACTCTCAGCCCACAGCCCCCACAACTCCATCTGCTGATGTTGCAATGCCATTTGGGGTTGGTACCCATAGTTTGGGAACTGCTGTCCTAAGTGCTTTCTAAACTGTGCAAGACAGTCCCTGCCCAAGAGAAAGCCTCATTCAGACAAAGACAAGAACTCTCATTTTCAAGATGGGGAAACTGAGGTCCAAGAGTGATCTGCCTCGGTCAATGGTTGGAAAGGATCAGCATCTGAATAGAGCCCAGGGGGGCTGCCTAGCCCTGGCCATGTCAGTTCTCACTCTGTATACACCCTGCCACTACAGCTCTCTCTCACACCACTCCAGCTTTTATCCCTTTATTTATCCCACTGTGGCCTGTCCATATATCCATGCATCTCCTGCACCCTCCATTCATTCCTTTATCAATCCCTCTGCATCTCCCTCTCGATCCATCCCATACACTTCTTTATTCATCCATGCTTCTATCCACCCCCAAACTCCCTCTCTCCATCCATTCATCCTTGCAATATCTTTCTGTCCATCCCCCACATTCCTCTGTCCAACATCTATCCCCACAAAACTTTTATCCACCCTTTTATCCATCCCTTGCATCCCCTCTACCTATCCACCTGTCCCTCTGCCCATCCCCTCACAGCCTTCCATTTGTCCTTCTCCCCATCCCCACAACTGCACCCCTCCACTTGTCTGCCAGCCCATCTGTCCCTCCAGCCCTCTGTGCATGCCCTCCCCTCCCCTCACCCACAAGACCCCTCCACTTCCCCTCAGTGCCTGCCTGGTCCTACCTCCTGGAGGGACAGTAGGAATGGGAGTGTGGAGCGTTGCCAGTGCTGTGCTGTGCCTGGAGGAGAGGTACCAGCGCCTGCAGCAATACCAAGGGAGCTCCTTTCTGCAGCCCGGTGTCTGCAGACTGTAGTAAGCAGACCCCAGCGAGCCCCAGTCTGTGGTCCTGCTGCCTGGGGGCTACTGCCTTCCTCAGAGCCCAAAGCAGAGACACGCAGCACCGTGTGGCTGGGAGACGCTGGAGCGGGGCCTCCCCAGGGTATGAAGTGGGGTGGGGCCCAGGGCTGGGAGCCACCAGGCGTGGGAGCTAGAGCTGGAGTTGGACTTGGCTCAGCCAATTCCAGGAGGAATACAGGGAGAACAGGCAGAGCCCGCTTGTGCAAGAACCACACCCCAGCACCACCTGGGAGCACCTGCTGTGCCTAGCCTGGTTCATTGCCAAGCCTCCCAGACATACGGCAGAGTCCAATCCTGGTCACAGATCCTAGGGGATCAATCTGGAGTTGATTTAGATTACAGTGGGTGCATCTACATGAGATTCTTTACTGAGCAGTAGGCTAATCTACTGCACAGAAAAGCATCACTGTCTACACATATGCAGCATTTACTGCACAGTAAATTAGTTTACTGCGTAGTTGGCTACTACAGGTAGTAGATTTTCAATGCAGTAGCTACTGTGCAGTAGTGCACATATAGACAGCTGACTGGGAACAAATTGTTCCCAGTAAGCACAGGGAGCAGGAGGAGAGGGAACTGTTCCCTCCCCTAGGCAGCTGCCTGCTTCCCAGTCTCTGCTTTCAGATAGAATCAGGGGCTGGGACACCATCGCCTGCCCGGGCAGCTGCCTGCTACTCAGTTCCTGCTCCTATTGGGGCATTGGAGCAGGGGCTGGACAGCAGGCAGCTGCCCATGGCAGGAGCAGGGGATGGTGTCCCAGCGCCTGCTCTAATCTGGGAGCAGGGGTTAGGCAGGAGGCAGCTGCCCAGGGCAGGCATTCAGGGCTGGGAGCTAACTGCATCCATACCCCCAGCCCAGGCCTCACCCTGTGGCCCCTGCCAGCCCAGGGCTGGCACCAAGGGAGCCTAGAGCTCCCCCTGGCTTCTGGGGGTAGAGCAGGGAAGGAGTAGTCCTGAGCTGAACTGCTCCCATTGAAAGCAAATTTACTCCTGACTGGCGTACATGTAGACATGCTACCAAGGAAAGCTTACTGCAGAGTCTTTTACTATGCTGTAAATTTACAGAGAATTAATAGCACATGTAGACACCCCCAGTGGGATCAGAGCCCAGTCTTGGCAGTAGCTCCCTAGAGTCAGTCCTGAGTTGCCTACAATTGCAACGAGGTCAGGACCAGTTTCTGAACTTAGCTGCCCCACAATCAATCTGAAGTCACTTCCCATTACAGTGCGGCTGGGGCCAGATTTTGATTTCAGCTTTCAGAACTGAATCTGGAATCATCCCTGACTGCAGTGGCATCAAGGCTGGACCCTAATCTTACCTCTCTAGGAGTGAATCTGAAGTCACTTCAGTTTGCAGTGTATTCAGGGCCAAATATTGATCTCAGCTGCTAGGAATGCATGAGGAATCCAGACCAAGAGGTTGACAGAGGAAGAGAGCACCAAAAGGATTCCCCAGGTGCTACCCATGCCAAAAAAACACCAGGATTCCAGACCCAGAGTCCCCAGGATTGGTGTTCTGTTGCACTGGGAACCACCAGCATCCTGGTGGTAGCACTGGCTATATCCCACTGACTTGGTTTTGATTCCAAAGAAAATGCAAGATACTAATGGCTTTTTCACTGTGGGGAGCTGGGTAGGTATGACTCATTGAGTCCTGTCCAAACCTGCCAAACAGAGCCACTTGCTTCCAACCAGATAGGCCCCTGCCAAGACAGGGTAGCCTCTCTGCAGAACTAGCACTCTCCTAGCCCCAGAGAAACACAAGGGTACCTGGGTCCTCTACAGATGTGTGCTCATGCATGACTCCTCTTGGAGCAGCGGAGCCCAGGCTCCACAGGCAGGAGTCCAGACTGGCAGGCATGGGGTCTGTGCACCAGTCTGCAGCTGTGGAGCCATTCCCTAATACTTTCCTGTGACCATCCTCAGGGTTTTGTCCCGCTAGCACCAGGGATCATTGGCAGCCTCCCTCAGCCAAGTGGAGCTTTGCCATCCTCCCTCTCTTGCCCATAAGAGTTTTTTATGATTAATTTTACAGTGTACCAAGTGAATGCGTGTGTGTGACCAACCATGCAGGTGAGTGCAAAAGTGTGCATGTGCATACATGGGCCTGCAATCCACACAGAGGTGTGTGCAGGCAGAAGTGTGCAGTGATGTGCATGAGTATACACAAGCATGCACCAATGTGTGTAGGTGCACACAAATGTGCAGAGCTACGTGAGACAGTTGATGGGTATGCAAGAATATAGTATGCTTTGACACAGAAAGTGTACGTAGGAGTGAGAGTATGTGACTGTGCGTGAGTGTGCAGGGGTGCCCATTTTGATACATGCATGCTGTGCATGGGGATGCTGGTACATGTGGGAAGGTGTCCACACATGTGAGTGTATATGGGTGTGCAAGAATGTACCTCAACATACACAAGTGCAGGGGCATGCAAGAGCATACATTGTAGACCTTCCTGGAATATTGATCCATATATGCTGCTCATGCAAAGGCTTTGTTAAAGCACTTGTCAGAGTAGGCCTCACCAGCAAACCTAACCTGTGTAAGAACTCCTCATAAAAAAACTTAGCATGCGGGTCAGATGAGCACTCTTGCCAAGACATGGGATGGAGATGACAGTACAAAGTAGGATAGTTCAATTAGGATAAGGCTCAAATGCAAACACCCAGGTCAGGATATGAAACAAGCCAATTTGATGAAGCTGAAGTTGGTTATTTATTCCCAGTTCCTTGTTCCTTAGTCCAGGTTCTAATCAAACGTTAGTCCAGGTCAAAGCTAATCTAGACCCAATAAAAGCTTGTTATTAATGAATTACACATCCTAAAGAGAGAGAATTTCATTAGCTATCTATATGTACTAAATAATACGTAAAATATCCCATATAAAGTAGAGCCCTAAATGAAGGTCAGATTAGGATGGGATTATGGGGTAAAATACTTTTTGGGCCACCCCAAACTTCCTATCAATGCTACTGGGGGACTGTCCCAAGGAAACTGCACCACGGTCCTACCACGCCCAAAGCACGGTTTAGCCGTGCCAGGCTGCCAACTAACAGCCCTCATGCCCACTATACTATGTATAATGCCTTGAATAAGGAACTGGCTTTTGGGCTGGGATTATAGATAGAAATTCTCCTTGGGTCACCCATCAGAATACCTCTGCACCACCAGGGAACTCCGCCGGATGCGTCTGACCAGAGACTAGCCAGGTCCAAAGTGTGGTTTGGCCATGCCAGGATGCCAACTGACATGACCCTGTCACTGTGATAAGTATATGGATCTAAATTAGTTTTGAAAAATGAACCAGGGATAAGGAACTGGGAATAAGCAACTAAGTTCAGCCTCATGCCCATTTCACAAAGATACAGATGGAATGCAATACATAATTTGTTTTGATCATCGTATAAAAAGAGAATTGGAAAGCAGGGGAATTTTGTAGTGGCCTGGCAGAGCCTGGCTGGTGTTGTGCCAACCACTTTGTCAAGGTACAAATGCCCTAGCTCCTGGTCTGATGTACTTGTTAGACCAAAACATGTTAGGGTTGTGCTTATAGACAAGAAACCTGGGTGAATCTTTGTAACCAAACTGAGCCTGTGGTGGTTCCTTAAGACAAGATTAGTGTTGAGATCTCCTCGCTGTGACTACCAGAACCCTAGTTCCTGATACTTTAACAACACTGACAGCACATCTGTAACACTAGAGGAGGACAACAATGGCAACACTGAGAACCCCAGATAACATGCACCAGGGTCCATGAACGTGAATGAGCGTGGGCACACACAAGCACGTGCAAACGTGCACAGCAGTGGAAGGTGGGGACCATCCCCCAGCTCCTCACCTCTGTCCCTTCTGCCCTCCTGTCCTACCCCAACCTCCCTGTTTTGGACACTCCCTGCTGCCCCTGCCCATAGCGTTCCTCCCTGCCCTCTATCTTAGTTCTGGCAGAAGGCATCTTTATAGCTTCACCCTCCTCCACCACACCTGCCTTTGGCCGCCATCCTTACCCCTGGCACAAGCCCCGCCTTGCTTGCCTGAGGCCAGAGTCACACTGGAGTCACCAGCCATCTTGGACAGAGTGAGGCTGCAGGCCTAGCTCCTGGGGTGGCTCAAGGGGGCCTGACAGTGATGAATCAATCCAGAGTGGCCCCCCCTCCCCCTGCTTGGCATGATGGCACAACCCCGTGGTAACCCCTTCATTCCCAAATGCCAAGCTCCGACTGACCCGCGCTGGGGCAGAGCCCTGCTCTGGGGCACAGAAGCTGCTGCTCACGGAGGCATATTCGGGGACCCTGGCCCTTCAAGGTGTAGGCCCAAGGACTCGCCTGTGCCAGCTGGGGGAGGTCCTGTGAGGAGTGAGGGGAACGGGACAGAGCCACCTGGGCCCATGGGAGTCTCAGCTGGGGCACTGCCCCATCCCCAGGGGCCCTGGGTTGGGCAGGTTTCAGGTGGGGAAAATGAGGCAGAGACTGTGCCCAACACCCACAGGTGCTGGCATGGGGCAGCCAAAGCGATATAGAGACCTCTGAGGCATGGTGGGTGCACCCTCAGTGGGGCTGGACTGTGCCACAGGCTGGGCATCCAGATGCCAGCAACCCTGCTGGCTACTGGTTCTGTCAATGTATGCTGTACTCTAGCCCTGCATGCCAACTACAGGAGCTTCTGCTGCAGCCCTGCCCTATTCCAGTGCCCCTGCCCTGGAGCACAACATATGGGCAGCCTAGACAAGCAGGGTCTGCAGTTCCAGGCCCTACACAGCAGGGGTGTCAAACTCAGATGAGTGGCATGGGACCAGTCCATAGCCCCCTCCCCCCCCATGCCTGATGCAGTGCAGGTGGTACCCACCTGAGCCAGTCCAGATGCTGGGTGCAGCTGGCAGTACAGTCTAACACTCAGCCCCAGTAGGCTGCCCCACTGGAGCTGGTCCTGGGCTACATTACTTCTGCTGCTCACTGGAACAGGGTCCTGATTTGCCCCACTTGCACTGCTCACTGGGATTACATCTGAAGCTGTACCACCGACTGAGACATGGGCAACACAGCCAAGGACCCAGCTCCAGCAAGCAGCATGGCTAATGGAAACTCTGGACACTGCACTGCGGGCTGCACCAGCAACTGCACTGTACATCTTCACAGGCCACATCTGCCCCATTTTTGACACCCCTGCTGTATACCATCTGGCCATATGGAGTACAGGGGCACAGCTGGGGTGGGCTTGGGTCCTGTTGTACAACATCATGGGGATAGCCAAGTGGAGGATAGGATGCTCCACACCCTGCTGAGGTGCATTTGGAATTCTCCTGTAAGGCTGGGGTGAGAGAGGGGCATAGCCCCATAGTAGCCCTGACACTACATCCAGGCCACTCTTCTACATAAGCAGGGAAAGGTTCTTGGGGTCCTAGACCATGCAGAAGGCATTTAGGAGTGCAAGGGGGGTGGTCTCCAGATGGTTTCCCCTACATCTTGAAATCAAAGCACACAGGCAGGAGGACTGAAGTCAGATTCTGTCAGAGAACCCAGAAGACCAGACACCCCTACTATGATAACCCTCCCAGAGCTGAAGTAAAATCCCAGCATCCTGTTATCCACACTTTCCCCTTCTAGATAGGATCTCTAACTACCTGAACTCTCCCAATTCAGGAAGGAGCAAGGGGGAAACCAGAAGCCAGGACCCCTGTGCTCTCTGCCTTGTTGCCTAGGTTATATCCCAGTTTCTACATCACTCATGCCATGGTGGAGGTGCAGGGTATATGACACCCCCCACCTTGAGTCAGACACAGGCTGTAGACTTCACCACCCCTATCACTGCTATGCCACCAACTGTCATGGAAAGAGGCCATAATGTGGCAGAAAGCTGTATTCAGTCACTTGCAGGAGAGGGCCCTACATCCCTCATTTAAAACACAGCACAGGACCCTAGTAAAGGAAGGCACAGACACTACAGAAAACATGGCAAGAGAGGAACTCCCTTCTGTCCACCCCTTTGGACAGCTGCTGCTGAAGCAATTTAAAGCCAAGGTGCCAAAAGGGGCTGTTTCTCACTTCCTGCACCAGCAGGGGGTGCTGCTAGGGCACACCAGTTGTAGGTACTGAAGGTTTCTCCCCATCAGGATTCACTTTGCACTACCCACCATAGGCCCTGGGAGTAGCTAGCACCTCATGCACAGGGATACATCTGGAAATCCAGGGGGGTGGGAAGACCACCACCTTGGGCTGGAAAAGGAGGAGCAGGGGTTGAGTCCTGTGTTGCAGCCAGTTCCTGGGGGCAGGAATACAACCCCCATCCCAGACAGGACAGGGCAGAGGTGGCTACATGGAGTCCCATGACATTTATTATACACGAAGGATGACACCGGCTCAGTTCTTGTAACCTCTGCTGGCACGGCGACCCCGGGCACGCTCAAACTTCCGCCCCTTGGACCGTATGTAGGGCCTAAGGAGAAAAGGGGTTAATAGCAGGAGCCTTAAGTAACTCTGCCACACCCCTGACCAGATCTGTCCCCACCACAATGGACCCCAGGCATCCTGGTCCCCAACTCCCAAAACCCTTCTCCTCCTTCCAGAGCTAGGATAGGATTCAGGGGTTCATGCTCCCATAATCTACTTTAAATCTCCAGACCTCATTCCCTCTCAAAGCTGGGTTAGAACTTGGGCACCCCAACTCCCAGCTGCCCAACTCTAACCCAACAGACTCACTCCTCCCCCCGAGATGGGAGAGAATACAGGTATCCTGCTTCCCTGCCCCCACTGGACCCTTTTCCCCTAGGAATACAAGTCCCACTGCAGCAGCAGCTTCACAGCACTGGGGGAGATCAATGCAACTGCCCTGAACTGCCTGGGATGAGGGGTACTCACTTGGTGTGACTGTGGGGAGTGCCAGGTGCCTTGCCAAAGTGCCGATACACCTCACGTCCCTTCCTGGGACCTAGGGAGGGGAAAGACGCACCATGAACATCTGCCCTACCAACGGCTGCTCTGGGGCATGGACCTCACGCAGCATTCTGAGAAGGTGCCACTCCCCACCCCACAGGCTAAGTAACAGAAGACAATAGGTCTCAGGAATGCCAATGTGACTTCTGACAACAGGCTGGGCACATGGGATGCACATGAACCTTCACCCAGTGCTCAGATGCAGCTGCTTTCACAGCAGGGCTGCTCAGAGAGCTTCCTTGCCAGGTGCACCCCTGTGCAAGCACCAACCCCCACTTCCCTGCAGCACAGTGCACCTAGCTTGTGTCTGGAATTGGTTCAGCATGTGAACCCTTGGCAGAGGGGACCACGGCACAGGACAGTGCTTCCCAACTTTTTCCTCAGCATGACCCCCGTGTCCTCAGCACGGTCCCTTGCTCCACACCCCCAGACCTCCGATACCCAGCCCTGCTGGTGCCCCTCACTTGCAACCCACATCCCGTTGCCGGTCCTCCCCTAGCTGCCAGGGCTATGGTACATGGGAGAGGGCCTGCAGCCCCCTGCCCCCCCAATAGTGTATGAGCCCTGGCTGCCACAGGGGTGGAGCACAAAGCCAGCCAACCCCCCCAATCTGAAACAGGCAGCATGGCCATGGTGGGGGTCAGACAGGCAGGGAGCCCCAAGCCTACTACTCCCCTCCCCCACTGCTCCCCAAGGCCTCTGCAGCCCAGCAGGCAGGAAGCAACGCAGTAGGTTGGGGAGACTCGGTGCCACCACTGGGAGACCTGTGCCAGCCACACCAACTAGAGTGAATTGCCCCCTGCCCACCCAACAGCAGTAGCAGCATGGAGCTGTGTCACCCACCATCTTGCCATGGTGGTGTGAAGCTCCCAGCAGTGGCACCGAACCTCCCAGCCCCTGCTATGCCTGCCCACACTGGGTCCCACCTGAGCCCACAACCACTCCACGCACAAGTCAGGGGGGGTGGGGGGAAGATGCCCCCCCATGCCTCCCTCCCTCCTTGGGAGTGTGCAGCAACAGGAAGCCAGCCATCCTCCTGGATGAGCTGCCTATGGATCTATCCTGCCCAAGCCCCATGCACCAGCCCAGCTGGGCACCATTCCCAGTCCATCTTGCCCAAGATTTACATGGAGCTGCAGTCCAGGCTACTTGGCTGCCATGTGTAAGTGTGCATGATCACATGCACTTGATGCCCACTCCTGCTCCCCCCCAGCCCCAGGCAGGCTGGAACTCTGCAAGCCTGCAAGGGAAACCTACTTTTTTCCTCCTTTATGGGGGGGAAAATCCACGTTGTCCTCCCCCACAGTAAATGGAAAACCCAGATCCCTGTATAACCAGTCAACACTGTTAAGTGTCTTTGTGACCTATTTTTTATCGTTGCAACCCCAAATGAGGTCATGACCGCAAGGTTGGGAATCACTGGCATAGGGGCTGAAGCAGTGCTCACCAGAAAGCAGGACGGTACCCTGACCCTTGGGCGTGGTCATGGCCAGCTGGTCAAAGGTCATGATCTGGCCTCCTGCTTTCAGGATACGGTTACGGGCTCCCCGCGTCACCCGCAAGGCACACACCTGCCAGGAAAGAACTGGGTCAGTGGCACTGGCCTTGGAACTCTCTCCTACTGACTGTACTGGGAACAGGACAGAAGCATCCCAGCTCCCACCCCCTAGCTCCAAACCAAAAGATCCCCCTCACCCTGGAGCTGGGATAGAACCCAAGCACCCTGGCTTCTAGCTTTCCAGGTGTCCTGGCTCCCAGGTCCCTGCTTTAACCTGCACAGGCTGGGCCTTACCTTCAGTTTGGGAATGTCCTGGATGCGTATGTCATCAGTGATTGTCCCTACTACCACAGCTGTCTTGTTCTCCCGCCCAGGGAGCTTCATCTTGCGGATCTGCAGAAGGCAGCACAGGTCACGAAAAGGGGTTAGGCTGTCTTCCTTTCTGGCCCCTTCCTTTAGCCTCTGCTCACAGGTCCCACAGTACAGAGTCCCAGGGAAACCTTCCCTATAAAATGGGTTTCACCCATAGCACTGCATGACAGGTACAAAGGGCAACCAGAGGCATCAATGGGAATAGAACTTAGGAGTCTGGCTTTGGAGGAGAAGCAAGAGGGACTATTGGCTGGGAGTGAAGAGTGCCTGCAGGGCTGGGACACAGCTATTCATTTTAATCAGGTCTTTGCACTTGCCTATCACTAGTAGTTTTCTCTGTGATTTTTACCCTGGGGCACTGGAGGTGTGGGTTTTGGTACACCGAAATCTGATTAATTCGTCAATTTAAGGAGACCAGGAAAAGCGATTAATTGTGCAGGACTGACTAAATCATCAGTGCTGAACCATTTTTCCTACAATTAAGTTTTGCGGGTCATGTCAAAACACAGGCTTTGATGTTAGAAAATAAAGAGTTCAAACCGCATTCCTATTAAGGAATGGGATCGCACCCAAATCCTGTGTGACCCTATTTTTTATCTATTGAGCTACCCAAGTGCTCACTAGATCAGTGACAGTGGGACAGAATAATAACAGTCCAAGGCTTCTGCTTTCAGACCAAGATGACAGTTCTGCAGGAGAAGAATTGGTACATGCCTTCCTGAAGCCACAATATCCAACACTTTGCAGACAGCAACCAACTGCACAGGTGCTAGGGAGACTATGGTCAGTACCTGCTATACCAACTAATTACCAGGGGCTAGCTCCCTTGCATTTGAGGACATGAAAGGCAAAGGGACTCTAATGGGGCTTGCCAAGGGATCAGGCATATGGACTACATCTCCCTAGACTCATAACCAGAAGGACCAACCAACTTGTGGCCTGAGTAGATTCTGGGTCTCCAGGTTCTAGACACCCCTGCCCTGAGCTGCAGACCTTGTTGCAAAGGCAGCACCAGCTGAACAGTCTGGGTTTCAAGTGCAAAGACCACTGAAGCCCAGTGGTGCAGTAGCTCCAATGCTGCAGGGCTGTGGCAAACTCTAGCCTCAGCAGCACAAGACAGCCATGACAACTCTGCTCATGCACTGGGTCACAGCAGTTACAGAAGCACAATTTGAGAGACGCTGCTCTACTTGCAAAAGTGCCAGACAATGTGGATAGCTTGGAAGGGCTTAAAGTAGCACACACTTCCAGAGCCACAGCCACCAAATGTAATTACTGGACTCAACTCCCCAGACAGGCAGAAACCCACACTTACCATGCGGGACAGGGAGAGCGGAGGCCGGTTGGTGCGGCTCATGAAGAGGCGTTTCAGGATAACCTTGTTGAAGCTGGCATTAGTGCGGCGGGCCAGGAAGCGGTACAGCTAAGAAAGAGAGCACCATCAGACCCTACCACACAGGGACCTGAACACTCTACAACACCTTGAGCAGCAGGGCTCTGCACTGAAAAAGGTACCCTACTCCAAGCTGAGCACATCCCACAGGGAGGCAACAGCAGTCAGGAATAGAAGCCAGGTGTCCTTGCTCTCAACTGCCCCTCCCCCATACCAAATCCCATCCTCTTACCAGAGCTGGGAAAGAATACAGGTGCCACTACTACTACCCTAGACACAGGCCCCCACTCCTCTCACCCAACACTCTACTGGACACAAGAAAACTGTCTAAGAAAGAGGAAGCCTGGGCTTACCTTGACCAGGAGGCGGAGATAGATGTCTTGACTCTTGGGCTCTTTGCGGCGAACCTTGCGGTCCTTGTTATGTCGAATGTCCACCCCCTATAGTAAGAGAGAGGCTCTTAAGTGTTGAGTACCATCTGGCCCCTGGGATCCCGCACCAGGCTGCCTCTGCACTTACATGTACCAGGGCTCCTGCCCCACCATCCTCTCCTCATTGCCCCTACACCAGGAGGCACAATACAGGCAAGACCTTGCGCACCCCCAGCTCTTATTTTTCAAGTGCCCCTAGCAGCCCCAATAGCTGCACCTCCCTCTCCCCACATACCTCTTCACCCTAGCCAGAGGGGCCTCTTCTGCCACGCAGGCCTCGGACAGGTACTCTTCTCCTCTCTCCCCAAGTGCCTCTACTTCCCCTGGCTATCAGGTGCCCAAAAGCCCCGCAATGCTGCCTCCCTCATCACAGCAGATCCTCTGCTCATTCAGTGCCAAGTACCCTCCCGATCCCCTACACTGTTAACTCCCACCACAGCCCAACCCCTCCCTGGCACAGCGTGGCCCCTACCCCCAGGACACCACACCGAGTCCCCACAGGCATCCCCGCTATGCAGCGCCGACCCCGGTGCCCCCCACACGGGGGCTCGGGCCCCTACCAGCCAGGCCCCACGGGTACCTCCCCGACAACGCCACCCGCTAAGGGTTCCGCTCCGGCCGCCCGCAGGCCCTCGCTTCCCCCGGTTCACACCCCGCTCGCCCCGCGGCCCCCCTCCCCAGCAACGGATGGCGGTGGATTGACCCCCCGCGGGACTCACCATGGCGGCAGCGGCGGCGGCGCGGACACCAAAAGAAAGAGGAGGCCTTACCGCGGAGGGTTATGGGAGACGTGGGAACAGCGCCCTCTATGACCCGCGCAACGCGCACAGGCGCCTGCCAGGGGCCGCTCTAGCCTAGGCACTCTGTGGTGCTGGGGGACTTACCCGCTTTAAGCCGGGTGAGCGGGCGCTGCCGGGTCGGTAGCGGTCGTGGTGGTCCTCGGGGTAGCTCTGCGGTTCCCGTCGGCGTACACGCGAGACTCCCCTGGAAAATGCTGGTTCTTACGTTTTATTTGTGGGTTTTTTATTACAGAAAAATCCCAGAATAGTTGTGCCGTTGCAGAGAGCTCCGAACCCCCCCGAGCAGGGTCACACCACGGATTGCGATGAAAAGCCTCTGGGTTTGTCATGCGAGTCACTTCTGCGCACCCAACAACACGGGCATTGCCGGGCATCCCTGGAAGGGTCTTAAGGCACCTGGTTGAGAATCACTGGTAGAGACCCAAGCCAAGGGCTCAGGGAAGGGAGGCACTGGCCAGCTTGAGCTAGAAAGTGCATCTGAATAGACTAGCATAGGCCAGCTAGGCAGCTCACCCTTGGTGCTGGTTGAACAACAGCACCTGTCCTACAGGCAGTTTTGAGATTGTGAAATGTTGTTTCATCCTAAAATGCAAATGAAAGGTTGAAATCTCAACATTGTTCTTAAACTGCGCTGTGTTCCCCAGGGCAAGGCAAGGTTGTTACTGGGGCTGGGGGCTTGAGCAGGTCAGGGGTGCGTGACTGCCTGTTCCACATTAGACATCTTGCCTATGTTGAGCACAAACCTTTATGTCATTTCCTTCAGAGAAGTTCGATAAAATCAGCCCAGACATAGGAAACCTTGCAATTTTTTTGCCCTTTCCACACAGAAAATGCCCCAGTTGGAATTTTTTTTCACCAGGTTCTATTTATGGTCAACCCACAGATGCTTTTAAGCTCAAATAGTGAGGAAGAAGAGAAACAGAGGGGCTCTGCTTATGGTATCATCTACAGCAGGGGTTCCTAGCCCCTGGGCTGCAGTGCCAGGCCATAAAGGGTTGGCTGCTGAACCAGAAGTGACCATGAACTGGCAAACTGGAAGTGACTGGCATGCTGCAGACCAGCAGCCAACCGTTTTTATACTGAGTATAAAAAAGGGCTGGCTAGCTGCCCTCAGTATGCCAGTCACTTCCGGTCCACGGCTTATCTGTCCTCAGCCTAAAAAGGTTGGGAATCCCTGATCTACAGCATATAACTGCATTTAGAGCAGCAGGGGCCAACCTTTTTGGCAAGTATGATACAAATTAGCCCTGCACCCTCCCCTCTCTTCTGCCAATATGATGCTCTGCTTCCTACCCAATATTCTGCTCTTCGCTCTGCTCACTGCCCAAGCTGCCTGTTCTCTCCCTGACCTGCTGTATTCCACACACTACAGCTGCCTGTGCCATTTTTGGCACTCATGCCACAGGTTGGCCAGCCCTCATTTAGCAAAAGTGCAGAATTTTCTTCGCCAGTCAGGAATTCAGCATCAGAGACTGACTGTGCTGATACAGAACAGACCAGCCATACTTCAGTCCCACTCAGCATATGTGGATACTGGTGTAAAATAGAGTAGAGCCAGCTACTGACCAAGGCCTGAGCATCTAACCACAAACACAGGTAATTTGTGGGAACAAGGTTTACATGTTTGAGATGCTTATGAGACTGCTGGTGGCTGCGCTTATGCCCTTTGGCATTTTGATCCTCCCAGCCTCTGTGTAAGGCAGGGCCGGGTGAATGTTCCCCCTTGTTATAGATGGAGAAACGGAAGCACAGAGGAGCTAAGGGGCAGGCTCAAGGCCAGATGGAGCATCTATGGTAAGAGTAGATAAGAGCAGAGTAAGATACAGGAGCTGGGTTGGCAGTGCTATAGCCAGTGCCCAATCTGGCGAGCTCTGGAAAAAGAGTGGACAAGATGCCTATAGTTCCTCTCGGAGCAGCTGCATTTGTGGCTGTCAGTTCGAAGAGGATCTTACCATCTAGCAACAGTCCCTGGCTCTTGGCTGGTGCTTGGCAGAGGAGGCCAGGAGTCCCTATCCTCATGTGGGGAAACCGAGGCATGTGTGAGTGGAGCAGAAGGGCATTGTGCGGGAGATGCAAGCCCTCTGTTGGCCATGGAGTGGTGCATGTTGGGATCCGGCACCGTTTCCCTCTGCGTGATGATTAGTCTATAAGGTGCAAGTCCCCTCTGCCTTTGTGTATTGGTTTGTTCGTCTCCTGCCCCCCCCCCCCGGCTACACAGCGAGTTCCTCGTACCCTTGTGGAAGATGAGGCTTGGCCAGGCCCGTCTGGAACCAGGCCAGGGAGAGCACGGCATTATCCTCAAAAAAGATGGCCCCTGGCTATTGCGCCGACATACGTGAAGCTGCAGCTGGTGCCCACACCAAAGATGGCCACTACGCCGATTTTGATTCAAAAGGAGCTGTTTCTGGTTCCCCTAACAAAAATGGCTGACTTGGCCATTGGCTTTCTTTTGCCCACACCCAAGATAGCCGCCCGTGGCGATCAGATTTCCGTGGAGGGCATTCCTGGGTCCCATAACAAAGATGGTCTCCCTGTCCGCTCCTTTAGAAATTGCCCCTTCCCAATATGGCCGCCGCACCGCATTCACGGAATTCCACTAGGCCATTCCTTTCGCCCACAACAAAGATGTCCCCGCTTTACTATTGACTCCAATGGAAGGCGAAGCTCTCTGCGATCGCCCACGCCCAAAATGGCCGCCCACTGTCGACTCTCCCCCTCCCTCTCCATCAGAGGAGCCACATGCCTGGGAGGGGGTAGGGCCGGGGCAGCGCTGTGATTGGTCGGGGCTCGCAGCCGGCGGGATGGGAGTGAGAGCACTTCCTGGTGTGCAGCGGGCAAAGCGGGGGATGTGGCTGTAGCTGGGGGCAGAGCGGGGCCAAGGATGCCTGCAGGCATTGCTCTGTAGCGGGCACCGCCTGCCTGTCCCGGCGCGGGAGGGGAGCTCCCCCTTTCGCGCTCCCGCGCCCATGGGCGGGCAGGGCGCAGTGCCGGGGCAGGGGGCTTCGGAGGAGCTGGAGCCGTCGGGGCCAGGAGCAGGGGCCTAGGTGTGGAGGCAGCAGGAGATCCTGGGGCCGCTGGAACCCCCGCGGGCCGGGTCCCAGGGGGGAACCCCTGTCCTCAGAGCAGTCATGCACTCCTGCCTCTCCCAAAGCGCAGCCAGGCCTCTGCCTCCTCCCCAGCCCTCTGGCAGGACCTGCCTTGTGCCCCGCCTGCTGGTGGAAGGCAGAGGGAGTGGCAGTGCAAGGAGTCGCTTCCCGGCCTGGGCCGGGCCACTCCCAGGGAAAAGGTCATCAGCAGCCAGGAGCTGAGGCTTCTGTGTGGCTGCAGGTGCCTGGTGCAGACATAACGCCCCACTCCTCCAAGCTGCCCTGCAGGTTGGGCTTCATTCCTCTGCCCTGCCTGGTCCCCTGGGGAGAAAGCTGCACTGGGGGAGGGGGTGGCTGAGATAGGTGGTTCCCTGTGTTGAGCAAGGTAAGGCCCTGGGCTAGGGTGATTTGCAAGGTGGCCCCCAGGCTGCTTCTGGGCTGTTTTTCTGACCGGCTGTTTGTGTCTGTCCCACAGGCTGCACCCATGGAGCATGAACAGTGTCCCAGAGGTGGCTGAGCTGTCTTCCCAGTTGTTCCTGGCGTCTGAGCCCAGAGGAGTCCATGGGGCCAGAGACTGTGGCAGGAACGGGAAGGATGGAGCTGGCTCCAGGGCCATACCGCAATGGTGCTGAGACGCTGCTGCATGGCGAGTTTGGGATCTACCCCTCAAAGGGCACACGCTGTGCTCTGAGCCTGACATGCACGGAGCTACACATCCAGCGCCTAGTGCCCAAACCCGAGACAGACCAGCGGACAGTGGTAGCGCTGGCTGATGTGGTGGGCTGTCACACACTCCGGAGCCGGGTGACCACTGACTGTGCTGCCTACTTCACGGTCTATGCCTACCCTCTGAAGAAGAGGAAGGTGGCAATGGGCTCGGGCCGGGCACGCCAGCGGACGGCACGCACTTTCCAGGTGGATGGGGCTGACGACTACAATAAGAACCAGACCATGGCTGAGAAGTGGGCAGTTGCCATCAAGTGCCTAGTGCTGGGTGTCTCTGTCTCCAGTGAAATGGGTAAGGGCTGTGTCTGCTGCTTGTGCTGCTGCTTCTTCCTGGAGCTGAAGAGGACCCAGGTGTTCTGGCTCCCAGGCATTAGTTCCTTACCTGAAATCATGCAGTGTCTCTTGCTGACTAGGAAAGGATGGAATTGGTCCAAAACTTGTCTCTTTTCAAACTGACAGTCGTGGGCGATGCAGATCCGGGTGACGGAGGGGGCAGACTCAGTCAGCGTCAGTGTAGGCATGTGCTGGGCCCATGACCACTGGCAAGGTACTTTTGGCTGTGTGTCTCCTTTCACCTTCCAGGGTGAAATGTCTAATGAACAAGCTAAGTTTCCTGGGCAGCTGGTGGAACATGAGGGGAAGGGGGATTGCGCTTTTGTGTTTGCACCCAGGAGCTGACTTCCAATGTTCCCTTCCTCTCCCTTACCCCCTCCCCGACATGGCAGTGGGGTGTTAGTCTCCTTGTAGTATGTATAAGAAACTGAAGCATGGATGGGAAGGAGCTTGATGCCTCTTAAGAATCCAAGGCTTCTATCTCCCTCCTCTGACTCAGCAGACCTCACTCCCCTCCCAGAGTGAGGTTAGAAACCAGATGTCTTGGCCCCTTTAAAGGTCAGTTTGGTGTAACAGGACATGCTGAGGGATGTGGCCAAGCCAAGGGCTGGACAGTTTTGCAGTGAAGGGGTTTCTTGGATCCCATGGTAGGGCACTGATTTCTGGGTGGGGTGGCTTGTTTTCTGGGAACAGGATGTGCCATCTGGCCCCTTGTTTCACGGCATGGGCAGCGATGGAGTAGAGCAGCTTTTGCTATTGCTGGAGACACATCAGGTAGTGCAGGCTCCAGGGCTACAATTACTGGCAGTTGTGTTCCCCTCAGTACAGAGCCTAGATGCACAGGGTCCAGGACACTAAAGTTTCTTCCTAGAGTTGAGGGCTGAGAGCCAACATGTCAGGCTCTGTCCCAGCTCTGGGAGGGTTTGGTGAGTTAGATCGAGGGGCTGGAAACCAAGAATACAGGGTTCTAGCTTTGGAAAGGGTGTTCGCAGTAGCTTTGTCCTACATGCCCACAGCTGCTTGGTATGGTGACCACATGTTCCAAAGTAATTACTGTGTTGTCTTTCCCTGCACCCATGTGGAGGCTGGGCAGGCCCATTGCCCTTGATGGGTGAAATTGAACTGGAGGCCCACAACCTTGTAGGGTGTAGGTGGTAAAGGCAGAACATGGCATGGGCTCTGCCCATGAGTCTGCAGGGAGCAGCTGGTTCAGATCCTACCTGCAAGATGCTACAAGCATGCATGTTCATCCACTTTTGCAGGCAGTCTTATGCCCAGTGCATAGTTACCCTGTGAGGGCACATGGAAACTCTATCCACCATCCTGGCTGGTAGTATGGGAGTGGACAGGTTGTGGGCTTAGGGGCTACCTGCTGCTGCCAATTGACACCCCCACATGGGTCTGCACACATGATGCCCTTCATTTCATGACTCGGTATCTAAAGCTGGTGTATTGTAGTTTGTGGGCTTCAGAGTCAACAAATTCATATTCTGGCAGAGATGGGATGTGCTGTACTGGGCCCAGAGATACCTGATTCTGTTTCCAGATGTTGTAATAACCCATGGACAGGTCCTGCTGCCTATGAACATTGCCTCAGTTCATCCTTCTCATCTTTTTAGAGGGCAGCCCTAGAGCTTTGCTTTGTGACTGCAAGGTCCTGATACCAGTGACTCTGGGCCTCAGCAGCATTCATCATGATGGTGCCCCTCTCTCAGCCATAGGTAGTGGGTAGAAGAAATGTGTGTGGGGGGGCATCCCCCAACATGTTTCATCTGGGAGGCATAGGGTGGGACCAGTCAGCTCTTCCCCTTACCCCTCATATTGTCCTGGGTATAAAGTGCAACCAGTTCTACGGATAAGATAATAAGGGAACCTCTGACTCAGAGCAAGGAACTGAGTCCAATTCTACCCCCTCCAGCCATGGAAGTGGATTTAGGAGAGAACCCAGGAGGCCTTATCCACTCCCCCTGGCCCCAGCTGAGACAGAACCCCAGCATCCAGGCTCCTGCCCCCTCCCCACCTGCAAGGAGGAGGAAAGTCATGGCAGTGTCATGGTTTTCCCTTTGTGATGAGGTGGTGGGAGGTGGAGGTGTCCCTAGTTTTATCTCTTCTCCCAGTACATCTGTTGTTTTCCCTGGAGCTTGAGGGAGGATGTGGGCCTCCCAGTTCTTAGGAGTAGAGCAGGAGCGGAGCTGGACTCCTCACTTGCTCAACTTAATGTGTGGATTGCTGCTCTTTGAAAACCCTTGGTGCTTCCCTCCCAAGGTCTGAGTGTGAACTTGGGTGTCCTGGAAAACTGCCAGCCCAGGTAACTATTTGCTCTCAAAGTCCTTTCCTTTACGTGGCCTTATGTGCAGGGTTTGTCTCCATTTCCTGTTCTCAGCTGCACCAGTATCACCAGCTCCCAGTCTGCCCCACCCCAGAGGCAGTTGGATCTGACCTGTGTTGGTTCTGGGAGTGGTTTCCTCCTGTCCATGTGTCCCTTCTCTCTGCAGACATCAGCCTGAGCCTCCTGCCCAGGCCTCGGCGCTTGCTGCTGCTCCTGAACCCCTTTGGTGGCAGGGGCAATGCCTTGCAGTGGTGTCAGAGCCACATCCTGCCCATGATCTCAGAGGCTGATATCAGCTTCAATCTCATCCAAACAGGTGAGTTGAGGGGAGAAGGAAGGGAGGGCATTCTGCCAGGAGTGTGTAGGTGGTGTGGAGTTGAGTCTTCGAGATAAGAGCTCTGTGGGGGAGGGGGGCTCCAAGGGGATGTGTAAGTGTGGTTCCTGATGTCCCTATCTCTCCTGATGCCCCAGAGCGAGCAAACCATGCCCGGGAGCTAGTGAAAGGCATCAGCCTGCCAGAGTGGGATGGGATCGTCACCCTCTCTGGGGATGGGCTCCTGCATGAGGTAACTCTCTTTCCCCCAAATGTCTTAGCTTCCTTCTTCTGCACTCCCCCACCCCCTCCTTCCCAAGGCATCTTGGCTTTCAGCCCCCTCCCCCCTGCCATTGATACCCCTATCCATTCTGCAGGTTATCAATGGGCTGATGGAGCGGCCAGACTGGGAGCAGGCCATCACCATGCCGGTGGGCATCCTGCCCTGTGGCTCAGGGAATGCCCTGGCTGGAGCCATCAACTTCAATGCTGGGTAGGAGCAAAGTAGATGGGGGCACAGAGTGCTGGGGCAAACTGGGGGGGAACATTGTGGGGCAGGATGGCTTGGTGCAGGGTGGGGGATGCCTGAAGGGTTGCGGGGTACAGGATTCCACGAGGAGTGGAAGAGCTGAGCAATTGGGGATTGGGATGTGTCGGGGTCTCTGGGTCTGTTACTTTCCAACTCCCTTCCAGCCCCTCCCTCTGTGCTCCCTTCCTTGCCCCTACACTGCTCTCTTGTCCTTGGGAATGGGGGTGCTGCAGGCAGCCATTCCCATCCCCCAGCTTCAGGAGGCAGCAGCCAGCCCATTTGACCTCCAAAAATTCTTGGTAACCCCTCACCCCAGCATTTAACCCCCTTAACATCTGCAGGCTGGAGCAGGCAATGGGCCTGGAGCTGCTGCAGAACTGCACAGTGCTGCTGTGTCATGCGGCCGTGGCACCCCTGGACCTGGTGTCAGTGACGACAGCATCAGGCACCCGCTGCTTCTCCTTCCTCAGTGTGGCCTGGGGCTTTGTCTCAGATGTAGACGTTGAGAGTGAGAAATACCGTCACGTGGGCTCAGCCCGTTTTACGCTGGGCACCATGGTACGCCTGGCTTCCCTGAACACCTACCGTGGACGCCTCTCCTACCTGCCTGCGCCTGATGGCCCAGCCCACCGTCCCATTTCCCGCAGCATTACTGTGGCTGCAAATGGGCGCTTGCCCCTGACGCACTTGCCTCTGCACCGTGCTGTCTCAGACATGGGCTTGTGTGAAGAGCGCCAGGCCTTCCGCCACCGTGGACCTGAGCCCCCTGATGACCCTACCCCATCCCCGGGGTCCCCCCCTCCTATCTCAGCTTCAGCCCTGCACCCCCAAAGCTTCATCTTTGAGCCGGCACCTGAGGAGCCGATAGGTGCCCCAGAAGGTGGGGGCATGGACACAGGCATGGGTGGGCCTCCAGATGACCTGCTGGTGCCCCTGGGGCAGCCGGTGCCCCCATCATGGGTGACTGTGGAGGATGACTTTGTGCTAGTCCTGGCCATTTACCAGACACACTTGGGTGCTGACCTACTCGCAGCACCCTTCGCTTGCCTCAGTGATGGGCTTATCCACCTCTGCTTTGTCAAAGCTGGGGTGTCACGTGCTGCTCTTGTCCGCATTTTCCTGGCCATGGAGAAGGGCACCCACTTTGAGCAGGCCTGCCCCCACCTCAGCCATGTACCTGTGCGTGCTTTCCGCCTGGAGCCCCTCACACGCAAGGGCATCCTCACCGTGGACGGTGAGCGCGTGGAGTATGGCCCCCTCCAGGCCCAGGTGCACTGTGGCCTTGCCCGTCTCATCACTGGTGTTGCCCGCCTTGGGGGCTCCTCCTGCTGAGATGGGGGGTGCGGCTGGGATGCACCCATCCTCCGTTGTCCTTTCAGTCTGCTGAGCCATCAGGGCTGCACCCTCTCACCAAGACTTGACCGTCCAGCAGTGGGAGTGGGGGAGGGAGTAGCAATTGCCCTCCTCCCCTTGGCTGATCTGGTTGGAGGGAGATAGGGCGCATGGGGGTCCATCTTCACCTGTAGCTGCACCTCTAAGGGAGAGCCTCTTGCAGTAGGTACTGACCATGCACCCTCTCAGGTGTAGTGGGTAGAGGACCAGAAGGGACAATACTGTAACCCCATGCCTCTGGCCTTCTGCAGGAGGGGGCAGGGGCAGATTGGAGGCCTCTTGCTTCTGTCTAATGCTGCCTATTTATTGCTTAGTTCCCAGAGAACCACACACTGGATGAATGTAACTAATGTGCTCCCTGCCCAGTGAGGCAACGCGGGGTGGGGATGACAACACTAGAATAGATTTGGGAGTTGTACTGGGGGTAGAGTGGGGGCTCCTGCCACATGGGATTGATGCAGAAAGGCATTAAACATTTGGTCACCATGCTCAGCCCCTAGGATGTGCATCTCCCTGCACCAGCAGTGAGATGAGGCTGCTGCCTGCTGGGGCAGGTGAAGCTGGGTGATTGCAGCCCCTGCCATGCCAGTGGGAGCCCTCTGGGGTGGGGCAACTTCCCCCATCTTGCCCCTGGTGCCTTGGCGGGTGTAACCAGTGCAGCTGCAATTCTCCACATGGAGCCAGAGGGCTGTGGGGGTAGTGGTTGGTGACTTCCTGTTTTTCAACTTTGGCTGCTTCCCAGTTGTAACCCATCAGACTACTTGTCTCCCAGAGTGGGGATGCATCTGAGGCATTCTGGCTCTTAGTCTCCTTAAAATATTGACCAAACATGTTCTTTCCCTGTTGGTTTTGGGTGTTGGGGCGTGGCTCCAGGCTGTCATCCCCTCTCCCCCATGCCACTGTGCACAGCCTCCAAGTTGGATCAGCTCTTGCAGACGAGGAGCCCTTCCTGGGGTGGGGGCAGGGGAAGCAAAGCGAGGGGGTTGGGGGCAGGGGCTCAAGGTGGCCACCAAGCAGGGCAGGAGACAGTGTCCTGTACCATTTGACTTTCACTTTGCCCTACAGCCTGCAGGGGGGCTGGGATTCCTTTGCTTGAATCCCAAGAGCCTGTTGTCCCCACAGTGGGTGGGGGTGAGGCTGAGTTTGCCCACCCATCCCTCTGCAGGTGGAACAGGAAACTGAGGCACAGGAGGAGTGAAGGCAGGTTAGACTGTAGGCCTCTGGTCCCTCTTTCCTTGAGCCCACTGGTTTGCTCTTCCCATTGCTGGGGGGAACCCAGGTTTCCTGACATCCTAAAGCAAATACCCAGAATACAGGAGGGTGGGAAGGCAGGAAGCCTGGCTCTCCCCTGGGTCACTGCCTCCTGGGGTGCAGGGGATAATGTGCTTGACTCTGTTGATAGTAAGGGCTGGGGCTAAATGAAGCTCTGCGTGGCTGAAGGGCAGGACCTTGTTAACCATGGCTGGGGCACAGCAGGGTGGGGGGTAATCTCTGCACTGAGCCTGCACGTTGTGCTGTTGCCTGCTGGGGCTTGCCCACTTGCTGGGGTGGTGGTGGGGCAGCTGTCTGTCCGTCTGATACCTGTTCTGTCCGTCTTACCAGCTGCTACAAAACCCCTCACCCTGCTCCCCTCTCCCACCAACTTCACAGGTCCTTTCCCTAGGCAGCCTGCCCTTGGCCCCTGCCTATCTACCCTGCTCTCCCATGATGCACTTGGGGAGTGGAGTATTTTTGCCCCATTTCCTCCCCATGTTCACAGGCCCTGGTGATATGCGGGTTTCTGCTCTGGGAGCTTCTGAGTTTGTGGGGTGGGGCTTAATCCAGGCAGGGCAGGGGGGTGCTGGGCAGTGTCCTGTCTCCTGTGCATTGCCTGTTAACCCTGTGTATGCTGCAGCCACCCTTGCTGTTAACCTTGTCTTGTCCTCGTTATGAAGCAATTTAGACCTATGCAATAAAGCAATAGCATGAGCCTGCCCTGTGCTAGCCCTTCATTTCCCCTAGGAAGAGTGGGTGCTTTTAGGCCTGGCAGGAGGAGCCCAGGGCTGGGGTGGATAGTGGGCTGGAAGTGAGAGCAAACCAGCAAGGCTGGGAAAGGAGCAGCAGGGTGGTGCTGGGCCTCAGCCCACAAGGCTCCTCTGGGAAAGGGCACCCAAGGGGAACATGTAGCAAGGGCCAGTTCCTCCCAGGCATCCCCACAGATGTTTCTGTGCTACCCCCACACACCAGCACAGGGTCTGGCTGTCACACACACCCATAAACACACAAACAGGACAGCAGTGCTGGTGGTGCACATATCTACTCAGAACAAGACACCTGGAGCCTCCTTCCTGCCTGTCCAGTCTCTTTATTTGTCCTGCTCTGTGCTGGGGTGGGGTGTAAGCCCCCTCACCACCCAGACCGGCCTCCATTTGTTATATAGAATAGAAAAACTTTCCCTTCCCCCCCACCCCCAGTGTCTGTACAAAATGCCCCTCTTGCCCTCCCACCGCCCCAGTACCTGCAGTCCCAACCCAACATAGCCATCCCCAACCCAGCACCCAGGCTGAGCTGGTGTGAGCACGTGCCCTCCCCCCCCACAATTGTTCAGCGGACATCCCTGCGGGTGGGATAAGCCCCGGTCTCGCTGGGCTGCCTGGGGGATGCAGGGGTCCTGGCCATGCCTAGGGCAGGTGGGATGGCCAAGTAGTTTTACCAAAATATATCTCACATCTCAACCCTGGCAAAGTAGTACACAGGGAACCCGCCCCCCACCCACCCCTTGGCCGGCCAGCCCTGGGGCATGGTCGGCAAACCCGTTTGTACTGGTCCGGTGGGGAGGAAAGACATCCCCCCCACACCAAAAATATAGTATGCACTGGGCAAGAGGGGGACCCAGGGCAGTAAAGTGGTCAGAGTGCAAAGGGGGGTGGGGTGGGGAGGTGGGATCTGGTGTGTTATAGCAGGGGGAAGGCTGGGAGCCAGGACACCTGGGTGCTATCCTAGCGCTGGGAGGGAAGCAGGGTGGGACAGGATGCCTGGGTTCTATCAGAGAGGTGGGAAGGACAATGAAAGCAAAGCTCTCATTGTACAGAAAACAGGGTCAGTGTTTGACTAGTTCCTATGCACAGCTGGAACAGAACCCAGGTGCCCTGCCTCCCAGCAACACCGCCCCCCTGCTGTAACCCACCAGGTCCCCTCACTCCTGCCAGATTTCAGACAGAACTCGGGTGTCCTGGGCCAGATCCCTGCATGGTCCCTCCAGCCATTCCCAATCTGTGCCTGTTTTGGGAATCGTCTGTGAGTGTTGGAATACCAAATAGCCACCAGGGGGTGCATGGAGTTGTGCTATAATTGGCAGCCCATGTGGGGAAGGAGGGGGTTAAGCTGCAGCTCCTTGGGGCTCTGGATCAGTTGCAGCTCCCCTCCCATCATAGTCTCTGGGTTCCCCTTCTGTTCTCAGGCTTCTTAGTTCCGCACCAGTGCAGTTGGGGCCATGTGGCGTGTGATGGGCAGTGGGAAATCTCCACATGGGCTCACTGTAGCAGCAAGTGGGCACTGAAGCAGGTGATTGTTGCAGCAGGGGGGCATCCATGTGATGTGCAGCTTCGGGGTGGGGGGTGACCTCTGCTGGTATGGCCTGCAGGACGTGCTGTCCCCACAGCCACTTAGAAGTTGGCCAACCCTACTGTAAAGCAATGCACTTCCTTCCAGTGCTGGATGCTTAGAGGCAGGGTTGAGCCAGGACACATGGGTTCTGTCCCTGGTTCAGGCACCTCACAAAGTCTCAGCCCAGTCACTTAACAGTTCAGCAGTGAAGCTCCCTACCATTCACTCCCCAAGTGTAGTACCACAGGGGGAGACAGCAGGGACAGCGACTTCTCTTGCTAAGTGGCCTGCCAACCAATCAGAGCAAGGTGGTGGGGATAAGCAAAGCTGGAAGAATCAAATCCTCCTGGCTCCACTGCTCCAGACCTCACTTTTCTCTGGAGCTGTTACAGAACCCGAGTTTCCTGGTTCCCAGCCTCTCTGGTCTAACCCACCAGACCACACTCCCCTCCTGGAGTTGGGAGGGAACCCAGGCATCCTGGCACTGACCCTCCCCTATTGGATCAGAGCTGTCCCCATCAACACTGGTCCCCATCCTCTTCAACGAGGCTTTGTGCCAATGTGCCCAAGCTGGGAAGGGGGCGCTGCATCCATGGGCTCAGTCTGCCCCTGTCCCTGGGTGTCTATGCCCTGTGGGGCAAGCCTTAGAGTCTGCCAGTCCTAGGGGGCTGCTGCTGACAAGTCCCGGGGGCCCAGCCAGCCCCCACCTGATCAGAGGGGGCTCCACTCCATGTGTCCACAGGGTGGGCAGGGCTGTGCCTACAAGGCTCCGTGCTGAGCCTCATACTTGGAGAGGATAGAGCGGTAGCGGGACAGCTCCTGGCGGATGGCAGCCACCTCCTGGCGCAGCACAGCATTCTCCTTCTCCAGGAAGGCCGCCCGCACTGTGATCTGGTTCTCCTTGAGGCGCCGAGCATCCCGTGACCGCTTGGCTGCCTCATTGTTCTTGTACCGCCGGCTCCAGTACTTCTCATCCTATCAGGTGGGTGGGTGGGCAGAAAACCGTAAGAGGGACGGATGGACAGAATGGAAATGAGAACAGCGGATGCAACAGAATCATGGGAGAAGGGATAGATGGACAGAGGATATACAAGGTGGACAATTGGACGGGTAGAGAATAAATGAAGTAGTCAGAATAATTAGTATGGACAGATGGATGGAAAGAAAAATATGCGACAGAAAATAAAAGACAGACGCAGGTAAAATGATAGAGATGGACAGACAGCAGGGATGAGACAGATGGAGGGACACAGGCAGAACAAGGGGAAGGAAGAGAAGCCAGGAAAGGAAAAGATGGAAAATAAATGTTTGGGAGCAAAAAATGGGAAAAAGGTAAATAAATCAATGGGAGAGGAAGAGATTGAACAAGTCATACAAACCAACCCAACCAGGCCCAGTTCAGAGCTGGTGCTCCATGCTCACCCTCTCCTCTCAGCTACTCCTCCCACGGCTAGATTGGGGTGGCAGCCTTTAGGGGAGGCAGGTCTGCCCCAGCCCTGCTCCCTGAACCAGTCAGTGCCCCCACTGGGGTAGATAGGGGCTGGCACCTGGCCTCACCTTCTGCTCCTCAGGCACCTGGATTTTCCGTGCCTTCTTCATGATGGGCTGGGGCTTGAGCTCCTCCTCGGAGAAGCGGTGCTTGCGTGGGTCAAAGGTCTCGTGCCCAGGAACGCTGGACAGCGCCAGGTCCGCAGGGTCAGGGTCAAAGTTCATCAGCACCTCCACGCTGTCAGGGTCCACGGGGCTGGGTGTGCTCCTGGACACAGGGGTCACTGGGCCTGTGGGAGGAGGCAAGGAAGGGTCATGCCCACAGGCACCACTAACTGCCTCCTGCTGAGCCCTTCACCAAGCTCCAATAGCACAGCACCCCTAACACTGGGGTCCTTCAGTCTGTAAGGGAGGACATGCCCCCACTCCTGCACCCTAGAGGGGTCTCCCATCTGTGTGCTTCCCTAGTTGGGCCCTGCTTAATGGGAACTCTGTGAGGGCAGAGTGGGGAGCTCCAGCCTGGCCAGTACTGTAGGGCAGGGCCCCATCTTTCTCCCCGGGGCACTGCAGACACACAATGTAAAGTTGTAACTATGCATAGCATCCTCCCCTACCCCACATCACCCTGGTGGCAAGGCAGGCAGGGGCCCCCAGGCCCTGCTAACTCTCTACCTGATGACAGAAGGGAAACAGAGGCACTGAGAAAGAGGGCTGAACCAGAGAGTGAACCCAAATGCCCTGGGTCCCAGCCCACTGCTCCAAACTACTAATCTCACTTTCCTCTCTGAGCTGGGATAGAACCCAGGCATCCTCGTTTCCAGCAACCCCATGTGCATCGGGCTGGGGTGCAGGGAAACCTGTGCAGGGAAAACCCCGGGATTTGTTCCAACCAAAACCCAAGAGAAACCCCATGGCTGCTGGGGGAGGCAAGAAATGGGGGAGGTAGGGGAGATGGTGGAGCAAGATGGGGGAGGGGTGAACCAAATATCTATGTGCTCCCTGCTCCCGCCTTCCCACCCCCACCCCCCATGGTCCCCTCAGCACCCACCTGTCTTGGGGCAGCCACTGCCTGTGCTGCCATCACTGGGCGAGGAGCAGGCTGAGGTGGTGGAGGTGCAGGAGGCTGGGCGGCTGAAAGCCCCTGCAGAGCCAGGAGCACTGGCATGGATGCGGTTGGGTGAGGTACCAGGTGGGCTGCTGGGGCTGGGGGGCAGCCCATTCTCCAGCAAGAACTCATCCAGGTCAACATACTCCACCTCGCTGTAGGGCAGGGCCCGCTCCCACAGCAGGGAGCCCAGGAAGGCCCCATGTCCTGCCCGGCCACCCCCCAGCTCTTCCTCCATCTTCCCCTCCTTCTCCTTGATGATGCCTATAGGAGAGAGGCAGCAGGTCAGGAAGACAGGGTTTCATCTGAGCTTATGGGGAGTGGGGAACAGGACGAAGAGTAGTCTGGTGGGTTAAGAATGGCTAGGAATCCAGATGCCCCTGTTCTATCTCTGCCTGTCTGTAAGTTGTCCTTTCATATTGCTCTGGCCAGGCTAAAAGACCAGAGGAGAAATTTATTCCAACCTGAGCCAGGGTTGTGTGAGCCTGCAGAGTACAGGATTAGCCATGTGTGTGGGGAAATGGTGAACACAGCTGTGTGTGCTCTTGTGCACATGTTCCTGTGCATGCACTTTCCACTCCTGGGCACAAGGCAAGCATGCACATCAGGTTGTATACACAAACATGTAGTCACTTATATGAATAAACACAATTGTGGAAACATGCAAGTACTTATGCAAGCAAACACAGCTGCCTGTATAGGCAAACAAACAATTACTTGTGCACAGAAAGATGCACTGGAGAACATGTAGCTATTTGTGCACACATGCAATAATACCCAGGCCTGCACATGAACTTGCACAGCTGTTTGCAAGTATGCAAAGGGGTTGTGGGACACATACATGTGTGAAGAGACTGCTGACTGCATCTATGTGATGGAAGGATCCAGAGGATGCAGTGGTGCAGCTGTACTCCACCTTTTGGGTCACAAAGCAGGAGCAGCTGGAGACTTAGTCTAAGATCTCCAAAAAAGGCAAGAATCTTCCTCCCATCCTGCTCTTGGAGCTCCCTCTGCCCCTAGGTCAGCTGGGGGCAGCGGGGAGAAGGGAGGTACCTCTGAGCACAGAGGCAAAGGAAAGGGGTTGCTAAGAGCAGATGAGAGGGGGAAGATTCTTACCCCATTTAGGGACTTTTGAAAATGTAAGTCACCTGCTTATCCTAGTTGTGGGTGGGAGAGAATGGGAGTAGAGGAGTGCACCCAGCCCTGCAGTGTAGGTCAAAATTTCAGCACCCACTTTATAAAATCCTGGATCCTCCTACATATGATGATGATGATGGAATAGAAGGGCACACAACTGGGGGGAAAGGTGGGTGTCTAAGTGTTCAAGTGCGTGCAAGCTCAAGGCTTTGGGGGGGTGTTCACAAGTGACTGCATATGTATGTGTGCTCATGAGCCTGCAAAACATTAAATTCATATATGGGAGTACTGATATGTGAATGTTCATGTTTGTTATGTTCGTATATGGGAGTACTTGTGTTGCAAATGTTCATGTGCATGCCTGGGTATTAGTGCATGTGTGCACAAATAGCTACATGTTCTCCAGTGCACCCTTCTGTGCACAAGTAATTGTTTGCCTCTACAGGCAGCTGTGTTTGCTTGCATAAGTACTTGCATGTTTCCACAATTGTGTTTATTCATACAAGTGACTACATGTTTGTGTATACAACCTGATGTGCATGCTTGCCTTGTGCCCAGGAGTGGAAAGTGCATGCACAGGAACATGTGCACAAGAGCACGCACAGCTGTGTTCACTGCTTCCGTACACACATGGCTAATCCCATACTTTGCAGCATGTGTGTGAGTTCAGATGCATGAGTGTGTGAGCACACAGGCACAAGGTCTCTAGGCGTGCCATCAGCAAAGGAGCCTGCCCAGCCTTGCATGGGCATCTATGTGGGTGCATAGGGCAGTTCCCTGGATCCCTGGACCCAGCAGGTCCTCCACTGAGGATCCAGTGTCCATGCGAGCAAACTTGGAGTTTAAATCTGATGGGACAAGGAATCCCAGGGTCACGGGGCTGTGGGAAAAGGAGCACCCCTCACCCTAATCACTGGCAGGCCCTCAGGCATAGGAAAGGGCCTGTGGGAGGGGTGGCAGCTGCCTGAATCCAAAACATGAAAAGGACAGAGATATAAAAAGGTAGATACAGATAGAGGGCTCTGTTTGGGGATGAGCTGGTAGTTCTGTAGGGAATGGACAGTCAGACAAGGCACTCTGTAGGCAGATGGACAGACAGAGAGATGGACAGAAAGATATGGGACGTGCAGGCGGCAGGAGGAGCAGATGGGTGAATGTGGAGGATTGCCCCCCCCAGCAGGCAGCAGCGGCGCAGCCATCCTGGCCCACGTGCCGCTCCTCCCTCCCCCACCCCCCCACCCTGCCTGTAAACGTGAGGCTTGTTCACCTCGGGTGACCCTGGCTGCCGCACGATGTTGGACCTGCAGGCCTGACCTTCTGCGGAACCTCCTGCCTGGGGGAGACACCGGGAGGGACTGAGACCTGGTTGCGGGAAGGGGTCTGCTGAGCCAGCATGCGATTTATTTCATTATTTCTTTTTTTCCTTTTGCTATTCTTGCTGAGCTGCCTCGTCCCCGCCCACGCCAGCGCCGCGCGAGCGCTCTCTGCAGGGTCACGCGCAGGGACAGCCAGGAATAGAACCCAGGAGTCCAGGCTCCCAGCCCCCACCCCAACTTTAACTCCCTACACCCTACTCTGCTCCCAGAGCTGGGACAGAACGCAAGAGTCAAGGCTCCTGGCCCCCTGCTCCAAGCCACCAGACCCTCCTCAAGCAGGGACAGGATCCTGGAGTCCTGGTTCCCTGCTCTAACCCATCAGATTTCACCCCCTTTCCAGAGCTGGGACAGAATCTAGACATCTCGAGTCATTATATTCAGGTGATTGCATCCCAGCTCACCCTACCTGTCCCTAGACCAGGGGTGCCCCCTTCACCTAAAAACAGGATTGGGTTCAATATGCTTGGCTTTCACTTCTGAATCAAAAACACCCCCTTGTGTCAAGTTGGGACTTATGTCAGGAGGCAAAGGATCCTATGATTTAGTTGGGGCACAGGCCAAAGCATTTTGGAATGAGCAGAGATGGGGTTCAGCCAAAGGATTTGGGGATGAGACAAGGCCTGGTGCAGAGGATTCTGGGATGGTCTTAAATGGGATTCTTAAGAATGGTTGAAGGAAGTGGGGACTAACACACAGAGTTCTGGGACCACATGGAGAAGAGCATAGCTTGGCACCAAAGGGGCTGGAGTGGCAGAAAGGACTCTGGGATAGCCCCAAGAACAGCAGGGACTGGTGCAAAGGGGTCTGAGGTAGCTGCTGAAGGGAGCCGGGGGACAGTCCCAGGTTCTGGGTCACCACTGGGGAGAGCAGGGGCCCGATGCAAAGGATTCTAGGATGCCCCTCTGGGACTGGGGTGGGGGCAGGGAGCTGTCACATAGGAAATGGAGATGCTTCCCTGCCAACAGCACTGACATGGCACCTTCCTGGTATACCAAGGAAGAGAAAAAGGTGGGAGACTCCTCTGGGAAGACATCAGGCTGGGCTCCCCCACCCACGTGCTGACACAAGGCTGAAGCAGGTGGCAGAGGCAGGAGGCCCAGCCTCACCCCATTCCTTAAGCCTGACTCTGCCTGGCGCACGTGGGGTAGGAGGCAGGTGAGGGCTGCAGGTCACGCCCTGTGCTGGGGAGCACTCAGGCCTGTCAGGGGCAGCAGCTTGAGAGCAAGATGCATTGTGGCCCTGAGGTGACAGGGTGCTGCATGTGCGGATGGGGTGTCCCTCTCCACTAGCACATGCATGTGTGCGCGCGTGTGGGTGGGTACTACATCGCACTACTGGGGGCCTCTTGCTGCCAATCTGCAGCCCCCACCTGCTCCACGCCACCCAACAGTCTTACATGTACCCCTCTCTTCTCATTCACAGAAACTGCCTACCCCAACAGAGGATACTGGTTTACGTCACTCCCACCCTGCAGCCCCCTGCCTTACTGGGGCCTCTCATTGCTAACCTGCAGCCCCCCACTTAGCACACTCTTGGAACCCCCAATCCTGCCAATACCCCCTCACTCCTGACTCACAACCCCCTACCATCCCAGCCCTGGGCTCCCCCAACCTTGCGCTGTCCCTTGTTCCTGACCTGCTGCCCGCTGGGTCGTTCTCCAGCCAGCATCTGCTGGGACGGGTTGGTTCCTGCAGGGAGACTGGAGGCTGGCAGCCCAGGGCTGTTTACAGAGGCAGGTCTGTGCCCAGTTTCCTGCAGAAGCTGCCCCGCCGTTGCCCACACTGCCGTCTCCCAGCCCCATCTGCTCTTTGCTCAGTGTCAATGCCCAGCGAGCCTGCCCTGCCCCGCCTCCCTGCCCACCCCGCACTGAGTGCTCACGCGTTCGGCAGCATCTCCTCAGGCAGAGGGAAGGAAAAGCCGTGCAAGCACGTTTCACTGCCTCCTGCCGTGTCCCGTGGCCCAGCAGTGTGCGGGCCAGGGGCTGGGACGCTTAGCCACCGCATGTGCGGGTGCATGCATGCAGACCCAAATGGCCCTAGGGACCAGCTCCCTGCATGTACTGGGGGCACTTATGTCTCCTGTAGAAAACTGGGGGTCATGGAGACACAATGACATGCACACACACACAGACTCAGCTGTGCATATGCAGATGCACACAGACTCATAGATACACGCACACATGCATACAGCCCCACATAGCCCCTCTGGTTCACATATATGCAAAAAGATGCATTTGCACACTGTGCTTCTTTCACACATGCACAATGCCACTGCTGCATATACACAAACACACACCTTGTGTCTTTATCAGCTACATAAACACACCATACCTCTGGGCACATGCAAACATGACAGTACTGTCACACACACGCTGTCACACACACAATACCTTTGACACATGCACAAGCACACATATCCTCTGTCTCTCATGCATAAATACACACCAGGCCTCCACAACTCACAAGTGCTTTTGTGTGCGCCCAGCTTCAGTTCACCACGACCAGTAACAGGCAGCACACACATTCATACCCAACCGTCACACATGCACCATGTGTGCCAACCAGGTCTGGTGACACAAGCACAGCTGTGAGCGCACTCTGACATGTCACACGCACACAACCACACGCAGAGCCACCACCACCTGGGAAACAGCACACACAGCTTGCTGCATGCATGCACACGCACACATTAGTGTGCGACATGCAAACACACTCGCAGCTGGTTGCACACATGCATGCAACACCCTTCCCTCAGTCCGGGCACGCACACACGTGCACGCACACACCTGGGCGGCGCGCACACGTGCAGGCGGGCACCCTCCCGCGTGGGCAGGTCGTGCGGGGCCGGGCCGGGTCGGGCCGGCAGGCGGGGGGGCACTCACATGCGCTGGGGTCGCGGGCCCGGCGCTCCGGGCTCTTGCCGGGGGCTTGCAGCAGGCTGCGCAGACTCGCCATGCCGGCGCCGCCGGGGCCCAGCGGGTGCCCTGGCAGCCGCTCCGGGGGGCCCAGCGGCGCCGCCTGCCTGGCCATGGCCGCGGCTGGCTCGGCTCGGCTCCGCCCGGGCAGCGGCGGCAGGACGCAGCGCGTCCCCGGCGCCAGCTCCTCCGGGGGCCACGCACCCCCCCGCCCCCCCCACCCGGCCCAGGGGCGGGGCCTGCCGGCGATGGGCGGAGCCTCCGGACAGGCTCCTCCCCGCCCACCGTCCCCTCCCCCAGAGCCAATGAGCAGCCGCCGAGGCCCCCAGCGCCAGCCGCCGCGATGGGGAGGGGGGCACGCCCGTCACGTGTCCCAGCCATGGGGTGGGTGATGGGCAGGTGGGAAAGGCGGGGCTCCGTGACCTAGATTTGACCAATGGCGCGGCGGCGGGAAGGCGGGGCCTGACCCACTTTTAGCCAATGGGAGGCGGCGACAAGGAGGGGAGGCCTCAGGGGCTGGGAGCACGTGGGGCAGCACGTGTGGCTGGGCCCCGGCGGCGGGGAGGCCAGGTATTAAAGGGGCCGTACGGGGAGGGATGAATGTGAGAGGCCACGGGGGAGGAGATAAGTCGGTGCCCTTCTCCGGTTGGGATTGCCCAGGCGTCCGGGCTTGTGCCCCTCGGGCAGCCGCGGCCTTGCTCCCTCCAGGTGTCCTGGCCGCCGCGGAGATGCCGCTACCCCTGGGGAGGGTGTGGTGCCGGGCGCTGCCCTTCTGCTGAGACTTAGAGGGTCTGGGGGTGGGCGCAGCACCCAAAGGTAAACAAACGGTCTGTCCTGGTCCGTCTGTCTTCTCCCGCCTGCCCCGAGCTGGGCGGGACACAAGTCTGGATGGCATTAGAGCTAGCCTCAGTGCTGGCCAGGGTTGGGGGGAGCCAGTGGTTGGGCCCAGAGGGCCTGGTCCCCCCCCCCCCCCTTATTTCAAGGTGAGGACACTGCTTTGGGTTTCTTTTCTTTGTTGTTTTTTTTTTAATAATCTTCATACAATTTTATTTAAATTTCAGACAAAGTTCTTCCCCCTCCCTCCACCCCTGCAGCAAGACCCCTTGAAAAATGATCCCCTACCCCTAGGGCCCCCTCTCTTCTGACTGACTTCACTGCCAGAAGGCAGGTTACCCCATCCTCTTCTGCCTGGAGGTGGTGGTGGGGAGCAGTCATCCTTCATCCCAAACCACGCACTGTACCTTGGAGGCCCTGGCTCAGCCTTCTCATTCAGGATTTGGGAGGGCTTGCTTCATGGGCTGCAGACTCCATACTCCATATTCTGAGTCTGACCCCAAGTAGCAACTGGGATGCCACCAGCTGTTAAGGCCTGAATGACCCTTTTTTTATCTCAGACTTGAGATGCACTGAGTTAAGGGGGTTAATCCAGCCCCTGGAGGCAAATGTTAAGACAAGGACCCTCTCCCCAGTGTTGGGATGCAGGGCTGATAGCCACTGTCAGCCCCAGGGACACCTCTGGGGGCATTCTGAACTATGTGGTATGGTCCCTCCATAGCTAAACTGGGGAAGCCTTGGAAGAGAAGGCAGTACTGAGACAGACACCCTCGCCCTCATTCCACCCCAAAATCTACCTCTGAACAGTGACCCAGTGTATCATCTGTCACTTCAGGGGATAGGGGATGGCATCATGGTTAGGGGGAAGGGGCTGGGACCCTCATATTGTTGGGGACTCCCCAGTTGCCCCTGTGGAAAGGGGCCTGTTGTCTGGTCAGATGGTGCAAACTGCCTGCTAGCTGACAGTTTGGGCAGGTCTGGCACCATCCACTGCAAGAGAAGAAGGAAAAAGGAGGGTTAACAGAACAGGAGAAATGACCTAAGCTACAACTACTGCAAGGGGATGGGATGTGGGAACCTGATACACTGTTCCCCTAACCCCCTTCCCTCCCCCGCACCAGGATGCCTTGGTTATATCTCTGCACAGGGAGAGGAGTGGGGTCTGCTGGTTCCCTGGAGGTGGGGGGAAAAGGGTTGAGGCTGGAGGACTGGGTTCCCTGGGCTGTGAGGGCTGGATGTCTGGCTTCCCAAGGCTCTCAGGCTGTTGGATGTGGGGCTGGGTGCCTTGTTCCTTGGCAGTGGGGGGCATACCGTGCAAACGGAAGCGGGTCCCAGTGCAGTGGTGGGGGGGCTGGTGTGGGGGGCGGTTGCTGCGTAGGCTGCGTTGGTGCAGGGGCTGGGGCGGGCGCAAGTTGTCGCTCATGCTCTGGAAGATCTGGGACGGCAGGTTCTGGCTCAGCAGCCGCAGTGAATGCATCTGGGGGCGGGGAAGAGAGAGTGCATAGCTCAGCAGGGGGTGGGAGGGGCAGCAGATTTCCCTTTGGGGGCTCCCTGAAGCCCAGATCCCTGAGGTGGATCAGCCCTAGGCCCAGACAGGGTCTGGGGCACAAAGGGATAGTCTTGGGCCCTGGTTCCCAGGGTGGGGATCTTGGGGGCTGAATCAGCCAGGGGGTGGCCCCTTGAGTAGTCCGCAGAAATCAGGATCATTGCAGATGAGGAGAATCCTTCAGACCTGGTCCTCACCTGCACGGAGGTGATGTTGAGGGGCTGATCGATGAGGACCCAAGTGACAGTCTCGTAGCAGGGGGGTGCTGTCATGGAGCCTTGGTATGTGATGAACCCAAACGTCTCAGGGTACAGCTGCTCCATATGCAGGTCCTGCAGCAGGTATGCATCATCTGGGAGTGGAGACAGAAATTAGTACTCTATACCCTGACCCACAGGATCCTGTTCCCCCACCAGCCCTTCACCTTGACACACAGCCCCGTCCCCCCACCTACTCTGCCAGTGCCCCTCACCCCAACGTGCAATCCCCTGCCCCCTCAGTCCTTGATTCCACCACTGCCCAGCCATGCTGGTGCCCCCCAACATTACTTTTATAAGAGATCCGGGTGATGGTTTCCCGATTGAGGAGTCTGTTGAGGAAAGGGTTGGAATTTGGCCCAATCTACAGAGAGAAAGTGGGGTAAGGGTATGCCATTGCCACCTCTGGGGCAGCACCTGGGGCTGTATACCTAGGCAGGCATGTGGGACAGGCAGCAGTGCCCCCATGGTGAGACAGGAGAGGCCTGAGGGTACTGGGGGAGGCCACAGGGCATGGAAATGGATGAGGAGAAGGCCTGCTTAGGAGAGAGAGAACTGCAGGCAGAGGCAGCTATGCTCTGAAGGGGTTGTTACTTGCAGAAGTGGGTCAGGGGAGTGCTAGACTGCAGGGAGTAGTTTTGAAAGGCTGAATGGGGGGGTTGCTCCAGAGACTGGGGTGGGGGTATTCTGTGCAGTTCCTCCAGTGGAGTGGGGGGTTAGCTGGCAGGCCTGCTCCAGATGGGCTGATTTGGGGAGGAGGAAAGGGGCTGGGAGGTTATTCTGGATGCAGGCTGGACAGACCTCCAGAGGGGATGGGCAGTTCTGTGCAGTTGGTCAGGAGAGTCAGATCTGTTGAGGGGTCATGGACAGGGGCATTTCAGATAAGGGAAGAGATCTAAAAGGGTTGCTTCATAAAGGCTAGGCAGGGGAGCCCTCTGCTAGACCTGGATGGGGGCAGGGTGGGGCCTCACATTGACCAGCAGTGAGATTATGGCAAGCCCATTGGGGCTGCGGGCAGCCTCCGAGGCATTGGAGTACAGCTCCTGGTTGTAGTGGATCAGCTGCACCTGGTTGGGGAAGAAAGGCCATTGGGGGACACAGGTCTAACAGACTAACAGTATCCCTTCTTCCTGCCTCATGCAGGCCAGATCTGACCCAACTGGGCCCAAGGAGTGCACATGTGCATGGGGGGGCAACCCCCTGCTTTGTCCCCATCCCTCACAGCAGCACCTGGCCCCCCAACCCAGTCATCCCCTCTGTGGTGTGACCCCTCACCCTGTGCAGCCCCAGTCCTCCTCCCCAGCTTGGCTCCCAACAACCTCTCAGCGTAGTGCTGGGATCATGGATTGCAGATTGTGCTGATAACAGGCTAATCAGTCTCCCTGATTTGCACAAAGGAAGGCCTGGAGCTGTGGAGGGGGGGCTCCATAGGGGCACCCCAAACAGCTGGGCTGCACGGTCCCATGTCACCTTCCTACAGAAGGGCCAGTGTCTGGATGGGGGAAGGGCATATGGCCATGGAAGCTTGCTGGGAAAGAGTCAAATGCTCTGGTGCGGAGGAGCCCACCCTGTAGTTTAGGTGGAGGAAGGAGGCATACCATATGGTGGGGGGGATGGGGTGTGGTATCTTGGTGAAGGAGTGGCAGTGGACATGGGGAAGGGTTTGGCCCGTGGGTCAGCAGATGGGTGGGCATCTCACCTCAGCAGGGAAGGGCTGCTGATCAAGGTGGTGCTCGGAGCCAGTGGTATCGTGGCCCCCAAAGTGCAGACGCAGCTCCTCTAGACGGTGGCTGTAGAGCAGGGGCCCCCCAGAGATGTTTACCAGCTGCAGCTTCTCAGGGCGAAAGGACACATGGCGCCCCGTGTTGTACATGGTGCCACTCACCTGTAGGTGAGGACTGATTGATGACACTGCCAGGTGGAGGGACAGACACCCCACACACAGTGGACATGTGCCCTTTCCCCCAGACAAGTGGACACCACTGGACAAATGCCCAACCCAGTACAAAGTCACCCACCATCATGCATGCACTGGCAGGGGCTAGATCTCATACACCCTGACATTTGCTCTCCCCCTCAGGACTCACCGTCTGGCCCCCGGTGCTGAGGTGCAATGGAGGCAGGAAGGGGTCATACACCACCTGGCTGCTGTCTACATCCACAGGTGACTGGCGCTTGCCAACAGCACATAGGCTCCATGCTGAGTTTACTAGGCCCCAGAAGGGCGGCCCTAAGTGGGGAAATCAATCACTTGAGGTGCTCTGTATTTGCCCAACACTGGGGCCTCCACCCCCTCTTTGGCTATGCCCCTCCCGAACCTGCCCCTTGTACCCTCCCTGGAGCCTGGTCCAACCAGGAAGGTCTGGACAGCCACATCCCAAAGTCCTTTGCACAGCAGCTCCCCACAGCAGATTCTGGGTGTCAAACTAATGGCTCTGATTTCAGGGGAACTAAATAGGGCTTGGAGGTGTCATCATACCTCTTTCTGCCCCCTGCAGCCTTCAGGGGCCCCGGGACCCCTCTCCCACATTGTTCTTCACCAGGCACACCCCAGCATGGGATCCTCCTGCATCCCAGAATCCTTTGTGGGGATAGCTCCCTGCAAAAGATTCTGGGCCTGGGCCAGCAGCTGGTGGAAGAGGTGTTTATATTGAGGCATGAATGGTAGCTGTGGGGGCACAGTGGCAGCGGGAGCATGGTGGCGTTAAGCGAGGGAGCTCCCACAGATGCCACCAGTGCTATTGCCAGGGTGGGGGTAGCGAACTCCGACCGAGGGTCAGTGATCATCTGCAGACATTGCCGACAGCGACAGCAGCGGCTTGTGGGAACCACGGACCATCTGCAGGTGGTATTGGTGATGGAGTGGCAAGTGGTGACTGCCCACAGGTGCCACCAACAGTGTCGGCAGCACCTTTTTGCAGGGGGGCTTACATGTACCATGTGCACCCTGTACGTGTTGCCCCTGCGTTGAGGGGACCTGGATCACCCAAGGCAGATAGATCACCCTGAAACATCCCTTGGAATTATCTGTCCCATGACAGCTTTGTTACCTGATGGCACTGCTTCACTTGCTCTTCCATTAGCGGGTGTGTATGCATGCATGCAAGAATGGGCATCTGGTGCCACCTTGGGGGGGCACGTGCCCCCTCCTAGTGACCAGTCATTGATTGGGATGGGGGGGGAGTTCCCCTGTCACCAGTCTCACCAAGGGGGGGAGAGGAGTGTTCCCCACGGCTGATTGCGCCAACCAGGAAGTGGCCATGGCACTTCATCTGGTGCTCACGGGGGTACCAGCACTCCTGCCTGCCCCCTCTGCCTGCTGCCTAAGTAGGAAGTGCAGCCTGTCAGAGGGTGCATGTGCACCACTACGCATTGCTACTGCATGCAAGCAATTGCATATCTGTGCATATTTGCCTCTGGATGTGTAGTCATGCAGAAGTCTGCAGATGTCCCCATGTCCAGATAGGAGCATGTGCATGTGTGTCAGCACACGTGTGTAGTGCCTCTCCTAAGTACCAGAAGCCAAAGCTGGAGGACAGAGGAGAGCTCAGTTCTCCTGGGAGCAGCAGGCTAGGACCCTGCACAGGGTAGGATTTGTCACCTACCGGGGACAAAGCTGCCATGCAAAGATTCCTTGTAGGCCCACCAGTCCTCATATGGCCGCACGGGGACAATCTGGGCTAGGGAGAGGGAAGGAAAGGGTTAAGAGGCACGAGGGACTTAAGAGGCATGAGGGACGGGGGTGGGCGCTCCCTCTCCTTTCTCCCCCAGGCATCTGGACAGAGACGGGCAGGAAGGATTGGGGAGATCCTCGGACAGAGCTCCCAGCCTCCAGCAATCTGTGCCCTCCCCAGCGGGCCCTGCCCTGCAGCCCTTCACCGATGCTGTCGGGTGCCCCGCCGCGCACCCCGCTCCGCGGGCCGCAGCCGGCGTACTGCCTCCCCCCGGGGCGGCTCTCCCCGCCCGCCGCCGCAGCTGCCCGCTTCGGGCGTTAGCGGCCTCTCTCCGGGGACCCCGCGCGGCCCTCGACGGCCCCCGGCAACCGGAGGGAGGCAGCGCGCCGCGGACAGGCAAGCGGCTGCGGCGGCGAAGCAGGGCTGGCGCCCGCACGCGCCCCAGCCGCTCCCACAAGAGGGGCCGCCCAGACGCGCGCCCTACCTGAGCGGCCCGCGGCGCTGGCGGCTCCCCCGAGCCCGAGCAGCAGCACGGCCAGGCGGGCCCCGGAGCCGGCCCGCATCGCCGCGACCGCCCGCCCCGGCCTTGGCCCGGCCCCGCCCCGCCTCGGCACGGCACCGCACTGCGCGGCCGGGATCGGGGCCCGGGGGCCCGCGGGGGCGGGGCGGCGGCCCTGACGTCGGGCTTCTCTCCGCCTCCCCCGCCCCGCGCAAGGGCTTTATGGAAAACGCAGAGATCTTCTCCTCGGAAACCGTTTTTATTACAAAATCAGGGAGGGGGGCGGAGGTCAAGCCCGGATCAATAAATAACCCCCCAATACAATAACCCCCCGCGGGGGCTCCAGTCAGCGTTCATTCACAAAACGACCTGGTCTCTACCTAGGTAATAAATTAAATAATTTATATCGGGGAGGCACCCAGCAAGAGCTGGGAGGCAGCGGGGGGGCAGGAGGAGCCAGAGAGGAAGAGCAGGGTTTGGACATACAGGGCTTCGCCCAGTGCGGCAGCGGGCTGAGGGTGGCACTGCCACTGGTGCCTGGGGCCCAGCGCACAGGGCAGCTGGGCTGCAGCTCCAACACTGCCTAGACATGGCGTTACCTGGGCATCTCCCCGTGAACATGGGCTCTCCCCACACCTGGCTCCGTGGGTGCTCGCACCCCAAACCACGTGCACAGCGGTACACCAGGGCTCGGGGCTACCCCTCACAGAGCTGGGAGGAACCCAGGTGTCCTGGCTCCCTGCTCCTAGCCGAGCCATAGCTGTTCTGCGTGGGCCCAGGCTCCGTGCTGGGTTTTTCTGATGGTCCCTCTGGGGTTGGGGTTGAAGCTGGGGGGTGTTGGGGTTCTGCTTCCAGAAATAGGAACTGGTGGAAGAAATGTGGACCAGACTCCTGGCTGGGATAAGCTCCAGGACACAGTGGGGACTTGGCGGGGCCTGCTGCCCCCATGCCTTTTAAACCCGTGCATGCTGGAAGTGTCCAGGGCTGTGGCGCTGTGGGAAGCCATCACACACAGCCTCACAGGCGTGGGGCACAGAGTGGGACAGGGGATCGCACAGACGGACACGAATGACGTTTTAGGGGAGGCACGGTGAATTGACCCCTTGCTCTTCCCACCCTGCCAGGGGGGATGATGTTGCAATTCACAGAGTGGCCACGAGATGGTGCCCTTGCTTCAGGGAAAGGTCACCCCAGGGAGGGACTGTTGAGGGGGTGGGTGGCAGGGAACACATGGGAGGGAGCTCTTTCCTTCCCTTTGCCTTCGCTGTGGGGTGTGCACCCACCCCCTCCTCCCATTTCAGGGAAGTAATACTTATTAATGGTGGGGGGGAGGATGCTAATGAGCCATTAATTGACCTAAGGGAAGGAAATCCTGACCATAATAAATAAATAAATAGCACATTGCATAAATAGTTCTGCTACATCCCTGGGGGCTGGGACACCCCCTCCCTGCTACCAGCCACCCTCGGGGAGGATGGCCACGTGGGCGCCACGGCAGGCCTGGGCTGCCTTGGTGCAGGGTCCCGGCAGGTCCGAGGTGAGGGGTTCTGTGCCCCCCTGGCCCTGCTGCTCTCCAAACGTCACAGCTTGTTGCGGATGAGAACAAGGGCACGGGCAGCCCAGTCCAGGTAGAGGTGGAAGCTATGGAAGATGGCATGGCCAGCCTGCACCACGGACCAGTGCGTGCCATGGGAGGGCAGTGAGGGCAGTGTGTCGCTGGAGCGTGTCAAGCTCAGCCGGGACATCTGGCAGGAAAGAGAGGAGGAGAGGAGGTGAGCATGCATGCAAGAATAGCACTAACCCTTCTCTTGCTTGTGCACATGCCTAGCCTTCCCCCAGTATGCAGCCCCTGCACACTCCTAGGATGCAGTCCCTGCACACCCTGGGATGCAAACCCTACTCCTCATTAGACCTAGTCTTCCCACCCACGTCTTGTCCATCCTAGCACTCTGGCCCCTACTCTGCTCCCACATACCAGGTGCTCCAGGCGCCTGAGCAGGCGCTCCAGTCGGTTGTGCACGGCACCCAGCTCAGGCTCTAGGGGCCGCAGTACAGGTCCTGCCTTGCGCAGCCAATCCAGGTGCTTCTGATAGCTCTGCAGGTCAGCGCTGAGCCGCACTAGGCCACCGGGTACCTGCAGGGGGCAGGGAGCAAGGGGTGAATAGGCTGAGCAGTCCCAATCAAGAGTCCCAGGAATGAGTTTGAATCTTCTGTAAGAGAGACACTGAGCTGGGTACAGGGCACAGGGTCCTGTTTCCGAGTCCCTCTTGTTCTAACCCAGTGATTCTCACCCAAAGTGGTGCAAGATCCTTTTAAGGGTGCTTTGCCATTTTAACACTGTTTGGTGGGCAAACACCTACACAAGTTTCACCAGATAAACCCAGATATTTCGAATAGGAATCCACATTCTGGCCTGCTGTGGTCTTTCTGAGTTCCTTACCACAAAATAATTGCTCTATTATTTTTCAGTAGTCAAAAGAGAAGTGAAAAGCAGGCATTTTCCAAGGGGCACCTTGAGTCTAAAGGGCTGAAAATCACAGCTCTGACCTGTTGGACATCACTTCCCTCCCACAATCAGCATATAGAACCCAGGCATCCTGGCTCCCAGCCCCCTGCTGTAATCAACTGGCCCCTTTCACAGGGTGAGGGCAGGGTGGGTGCCAAGGCGCTCTCACCTGGATGCTGGCCAGCTCCACAGCGTTCATGGACAGGACAGGTAGCGTGTCCATCTTATGCTCCCCCTCAGCTGGGAACCGAGATTTCTGTGGGTACAGGGAGGGGTCAGACCTGGCACCAGCCCCCAGGTCCTAGGGGGACTAGTCTGGCACAGGAGAGGCTGTAGGCCTGCAAGGCTCAGCACTGCACCCAGGCTTCGCACTGGGGAGCCTGGAGGCTGGGTTAGATGGGTCCATGGGGCTGATCTGGGGCACGAGTAGGGGTGGGATGCCAGGGTGGACAGGATGATGGGGCTGATCTGGGGCAGGGAGAAGGGCAGGATAACAGGGCACAGAACCCAGCAGGTACCCAGAGTATGTACGTACGAAGTGGGTGAATAGGTGCTTTGTGTCGCTCAGCAGGGTCTTGGCTAGGTTGATGACAGCGTCAAAGTCAGCCCTGGAATCTGAGGGCTTCACCCGTAGGGCAGGTGCAGCCCCTAGCCCCTCCCACAGGCTCAGCAGTACCATCAGCAGCCGGCACACCCGCCCTAAGGGGAAGAGATGGTCAGTGGCACCGGTTTCCATGCCATGGCTCCCTGCTGGGTGCACCAGCATGTATGTGTGCGCATGCATATGAGAGGAGAACACACACAAACTGTACTACACCCCTCACCACTCTTTCCCTGTCATATGCAGATCCCCAGGTGGATTTGCTCGTTCCAGCCCACCAGTGACTTGTAGCCTGTGACTTACCCTGCCTAGACAACCTTGCACCCCGTTTCCACCAACCTGGGCTGCTTCCCTTTCCCCATATATTTAAAAAAAAAAAAAAAAAAGTCTGCCCAGCTGCATTCCTCTGTCTCTTGCCTTCTGCCTCATCCTGGACCATCACCAAAGGGTTGTCACAGGCCTGGGTGTGGTGGAGCACCAACATTAACAGATTGGGGTGCATATCAGAGACCCTCCAATATCACTCTGCTCTGCCACTTGAAGACTCTCCCCCAGTATCCCAGGGCAAGGGCTTAAGGCACATGGTGGGGGCTGTAGAGCACTGTGGTGGGTCCCTTACTGACCACAACACACCACACAGTGCAAACAGACAGATAGATGATCTAGGAGGAGAACTGCATGCTGATGGGTGGAGGCAAGGATGGAGGTGGAGGCTGCGAGTCTGTAGGACTGGGTGTGTAAATGCAAAGAGGAGTAGTGATTTCAGATTACTCCTGGAGCAGGGCATTGCACAGAGCTAGTCTCAAACCCTGAAGGGGATTTGGGCAGGCCAGGAGGGATATGGAGAGGGTAAACTTGGGTGGAGTAGGGGCATAGGAGGGGGCTGGGAAGACAGAAGGGGGAACATCAGGGATGTCTGCGAAGGGGGGCTGGGAGTGGAGGCAGTGGGCACTGTCTGGTTCAGTCACCACAACAATAGGCTGGATGGGAGGATACTGTGGGGGCTGGATCCTGGCTTCCAAGGTGGGGCCCTGGGCAGTGAGGGTGGCCCTGTCTGCCCCGGCTCTTTTCCCCAAGCACTGCGGGAGCCTGGGGCCAGGGCTGGGGGGAGGCTGGTGCCGGCTTGCTGGAAAGAGTGATGTGCAGCGGTGAGTCAAGGTGGCTGCATGGCAGGCGCCTGGCTCCCCCCTCCTCTACCCTCCCATGCGGGAGGCTCATTTCAAAGGCTGTCAGGGAGGCTGGGCCTATCTGACACCTTTCTGCCACTATGGGTGGGTGGGTGGAGGGGCTGGGGGCAATGGCAGAGGGTGGAACCCCAGAGACTGAGCAGCCCAGCAGGGATCCTTGCCCCCAGCTCTGGTGTGGCAGAGTGGCTGGGAACTGCCTCCTGGTGGTCTGGCTCCTACAGTTTTAAGCTGGATGGACTGAGGCTGGACACCAACTTGTCTCATGGTATGTAGAGGGCAGGGACCTGATCCCCTCCGCAGCCCCAGTGTGACTGGGGCTAGAGACAGGGCTGTACAGCAGCACCGGCAGGTTCACAAAATCCACAGGGGTAAAGCAGGGCTGATACCAGGAGAGGCAAATGACAGCAAGGACAGCACATGCTGGAATACACAAACACACTGACATATGCATGAAGACACATGCATGGAGAGACACACACAGGGAAACACATGCACAGGAACAGGCACACAAGGAGAGAAGTACACAGGAATGCATGTATCCCCAGCGAAACATGCTTGGAAAAACACACATACACACACATGCATGGAGAGACATAGGCACATCTCACAGAAACATAGACACATGAAGAGAAATACACACAGACAGACATGCAGAGGAATGCATGCTTGGAGAGTAAGGACATCTACATGCAGAACACACATGCAAAGAAACATGCATGCACAAACAGAAATACAGAAATTCACATACCTGCAAAGAAATCTAGAAACACAGACACACAAACGCACAAACATTCCCGCAAAGATATTCATACAGACATAGGGTGAAAGCACATACACATACAAACAATAATTGAACCCCAACTCAAACAGCAAAACACAAACACCTGTGGAAATGCGTGCTCATGGGAACAGCCACACAAAAGCATAAACATGCACAATGAAACCAAACCCACATTTGCAGAGACACACACACACGCACGCGCACACAAACAGGCCCTGTCTTGCCGGCTGGAAGGTGCTCTCACCACATTGGAATGAGCATGGGGACGATGGCTGGGGGACAAAACTGTCTGTGGTTTTTCACACACGTCACTGACTGGGCTGACCCCAACCTCAACCTCCCCCCCCGTAACTTGACCGGTTTGCACACGTACCCGCTTTCATCCACAGGGCACCTGTGCCCATCACTATGTGATACACAAACACCCCTCCTGATGTATGAGGACTTCTGCAGGCACTGTACACACATGCACACACACTACACATACAGGAACCCAGAGCCACACATACCAACTGCACACACAGGTGCTCCACAACCACACACACACCCCCACGTGCACCCAACCACCGCATAGACAAACTTCACATGCACAACCAACATTATGTACACAATGGCTGTACTTGCAAACACCCAACAAACATACAGTTACACAAACTGTCCTTCCACAGCTATTCCACACAAACTTGACAGGAAGGAGCCCTGAACCCAGTGACAAGGATGTCCAAGACAACCAGAGACGTCCAGCCCACTTCAGCCCTCATCCACCTTCACAGCCACAGAGAACCAGCAGGGTCTCAAGTACATCTTGTTCATTGTTGGGGTCTTCAGGAGTTTGGACCATGCTTAATTTGGGACCTTACCTCAAATCTGTTCACCGGGGGGGAGACCCTACCAGGAGTACAAGACTCTAGACAACATAGCTCCAGACATCATAAGTGTCACTGGCACACACAAGTCTCTCCACCATGACAGGATTACAGTCCAAGGAGAAGGCACAAACTATACGTAAGTACAAACACAACATATGCACATGAATGATGCATGTTTTTCCACATGCATGCAAAAACAGTCCACAGAATGACGCACCCATAAACTGCATACAAACTGCATCTATATCAAAGGGAACTCAACTATAAACACACACAAACTACTTTTGCATGTGCAAAATTCACATGTGCATGGAAAAAATACCCCACACAAACTGTCCCATAAACATGTAGAGAGTACACAACACACCCCAACACAGTGTGCAAGTATAAAAACTACCCATACATATGCAAATGCACATGAGAAACCTACTCACACAAAACCATACATGCAGATGCAATGTCCACATTCATCCAGACTACATGCATCAGCACATGAAACTGAACCCACTGCCTGCACACATACATGCAACAGGGATAGGCACTCCTGAAAAATGACAGTGCCACAAATCACATGCCCCTGCATACAAGAACTGCACACCCATCAACACATTAAACTACACACATAAACACTATTATTCATGCACGTGCCTGCAAAACACATGCATGAAGTACACAGCAACACATGACCATGTCCTGCCTTGTATCCACAAGCTGAATGTCATGGCATTATTTTTTGGAACTAGAGTCTTGAATGGATACTGAAGAAGCCAGGGGGCTAGCAGGGGGTGTGCAATTAACTGGAGTCCTGAGGGACAGATGGTATGAGAAAGACAGAGACTCCAGGCCCAGCAGGTCTGACTGGAGAGCGGGGACCAGGTCAGAGAGACATGGAGGGAGGTGGAATGGATGGATGGAAGGAGGGAGAGAGGCAAAGGGTGTGTAAGGGTGGGTGGAGAGGCGGATGGATGGATGGATGGATGAGTGTGTAGGGGTGGCTGTTGGATAGACAGGTGTGTGGAGGGGTGGGTACACAGGCTGATGGGCAGATGGGTGGATGGAAGTGGGATGTGCAGTGGTGGATGAATAGACATATGCGTGGAGGGATAGATGAAACAATCGAGTGTAGGGGCAAATGGATGAACATAGGGATGGAAGGCATATGGATGGATAGGAGGAGAGTGCATTCCCCCTTTGTGGGGGATGAATAGGCCTCAGCTCATCCCCAGCCTGGTCCTCTTGCCCCAAAGCCAGGACCATGCTCTTGCTTCCAGGCACTGACAGCAGGGGAGGGATTTGAGAAGGCTGCCATCCAGGGCTATGCTAGGAGAGAGGTGCTTGGCAGGGAAAAGGCTACACGCATGCCCCCTCCTCCCCCCCCCGTGCACACATACAAATACACACATACACCAGCTGCGAACACATGGGGCTTCACATATTGCCAAACACACACAATGACATACACACGTGAGGCTACACACATGACTGTACACAAGCAGCTACACACTGTTATATACCATTACACATTGCTGTACACATATACACAACTAAACACACTGCCACGTACCATTGCATACTGCCCTACAGACATGTAGAACAACACACATTGCTGCATGCACACAACTTCATACAAAACTGCTACCTGTCCTGACACACAACACTTGCACATGAAACCACACGTCTATACACACAAAACTATACACATGACACAAAGTCCCACAGAGAGACACTCACTGTAACACACACATGTGCACACACACCGAGTTATATACAAAGCTTGTGCTATGTACAAAATATTGCCCAGCCACATGTACAAATGCACACACTGCTACACACAGAATTACACATTGCTGCCCAAACTCAGACATCCACACAATGGCAACTGCACCAACAACTGCCTACATACAATGCTATACAAGCACATCTAGACACATTACTGCCCCTAAACAGCTGCAGATCCAGCTACATATGTGACTACACACACAGACTGACACAGCTATGCACACAATTATAACAACAGCAGGCATGGCTGGACATGTTTACTCACATCTGATCACAGAACCACAAATTGTACACACACACACACACACACACACACACATGCATGCACATAGTTGGCCAGTCCCCTCTCCAATTTGACTCCTGCACTGCAAGGGTTAAAAATATATCCTTCCCCAGCCCCCATATAACACCATTCATTCCTAGCTAGCTAAGTAGAGTCACCACAGCTCCAGGAGGACCCCATCCCCCAAGAGCCACCCAGACCCTAGGAGGACCCCAGCCTCCACTACTATGCCTCCTGGAGCCTCAGCTAGGACCCCTAGGGATCATCCTCTGGGGGCACTGGCCTTGCCCAAGGAGATAGGGGAAGGCTGTGCCCCCAGCTCTGTCCAGTGAGTCCCTCACAAATGTGCAGTCACGGGTGTGGGACAAAAGCCTCCACGTAGATGTGCACACATGCATACACACACCCCTCAGCCTCCAGGATTTACAGCCTTGCTGCGGGATTGCTTTGCTGTGTGCTACCCACAAGTCCTGTTGGCCTGCAGATAGGGGCCAGCTGTGTACTTCCTGCAGGAATGGACAGACACCCAGCTGGAGACAGCAGGAACAGCTCCCTCAGCCCAATGTGATGGATGAGAAAGGTCCTATAGGGATGAGGGACTGCAGCAAGTATCCAAGACACAGATGGACAGATGGGCAGATGAGAGAAAGAGAGAGGGAGGAGAAAAAGAGGGGAATGGAGGAATGGGTAGATTGATGGACAGAGGAGACATATGGAGATAGATAGGTGAACAGATGAGTGTCTGTGGAAAGCAAGATGTATATGGGAATGGACAGATGAATAGATAAAGGGGATAGAGACAGGCAGGCAGATAGACTTTTTTTTACTTCAGACAGAGAGAGAGAGAGAGAGGATCTAAGAGGAGAATTGCATGCTGATGGATGGGTGGAGGGGTGGAGGCAGTAGTGGATGGGCAGGTGGGTCTTTGCAACTCAGTCAGGTAAGTGAACTGACGCTGTGAGAATCACCTCTGAGGGAGCTGCCTGGCCATGTCAGGCCTGATGCCTGACAGCATAAATTAACCTCCCAGATGGGCCCCCTGTTATGTGGTAAACCCCTCTGCACATGGGATGCATCTCTGCACCTCTATGCTCCCCATTGCAGGCAACGGAGAAACTGAAGAGATGACATCATGCTGTGACACTGCATTCCCAGTGCTGTGTATATGCATATATATAATCCCGAAGTGGGCGCAGCTGCCCATACCATCCAAGTGCGTGCCAGCTATCCCTCCGCTCTGCCCAACCATGGCCTGTGCAGGTCACTGCCAATCCACCAATCCACCATCTCCTAAACACTCAGCATGCAAATGACATGCAGATATATGAATAAAGACTGGTGCACTCATCCACATGTTGCACATATTACCAGACAGACATTGCCTCTAATCCACAAAGGCACATCATCTAATGAAGAGCTTGTCTGGAGCTCCCAGGAGCACCACCCCAACACCTGATGGATGGATGGACAAGCCGACTGGGACAGACATGGGACCCGGGCAGTGCCCTCCCTGCCCCAGAAAGACTTCTAGTCATGAGGACTACAAAGGCAGTACATTAACAGTGAGATGCTCCTTTGGAAACACAAAAGCGACATCTATCCCTTCCCCTTTTTCTGGTAATTTAGGTTAAAAAAAAAAAAGAAATTCGGACTTACTGTGCATGGCTGAGTGTGGCTGGGGCAGGCTGGCGGTGAGGGCAGGTACTTCCCTGGGTGGGAGTCTCTCCTCCGGGGCTATTTTGCTCTTTCTCCGTTAATGGGTTAGGTTGATGGCTTTTTTGGTAACTTGGCTGCTTGGGGAGCTCAAGGTGTGTGTGTGTGTGTGTATGTGTGTGTGTGTGTGTGTGTGTGTGATGGGGGACAACTTTTCCCCCCTCCCAAAAAACCTTCACACCTGCTGCCAAAATCCAGGGTCTTTTTTTTTTTCCTTTAATTTTTTTGGGGGGGCGGGGGGCTTGTGAGGTAAGTTTAAAAACAAATCTGAGTCCAGCAAAAGAAACACCTCACATACACCCCCCAGCCCGCCCCCTGCGGAGGAAGAACGCAGAACACAAGTCCGGGCTGCCCCGTGTGTGTATGTGTGTGTGTGTGTGCATGTTACACCACTACCCATTGGTCTATATATACTGGGACTGTGTCCGCTATGTAAGTGTGAGCGGGTTTTTCACAGGATGACACACATCCTGACTCATTCCTTTTCCATTCAGAAAAAAAGCTGCCTCGAAGCCTCTCTTGCCGGCCGAGCAGAGCTGCCCGCCCGTGCAGTGGGTGGCTGCTACCCAGGCGGATGACACATATCTGGAGAATGCCTGGTGGCGGGGCAGTGTGCTCTCCCTTTAAGATTTTCAAGGGGGGGAAAATGAGGTCATACTGTAATCCCACAGCTGACACCACCACCACCCCTGTCTGCTCCCCTGGGCCTCATTCCCTCTGGTGGGGGGGTTCCCATCCCCCACTGCAGACACACCTGGGGGGGTGATGGAGGAGCACTGGGGAAGACAGGAGCTTGAAGGGGAGAGAAGGAAGGAAGGAATGAAAAAAGGGAGCTGGGAAAGCCCTAGGTGAGTAGGGCCTGCCCCACCCCTGGGGGCTTGGAGCCTCTGGGGAATCAATCAACATGCGAGAGAACCAAAAGGACTGGTGTCCATTATCAGCTGTCCCAAGTGGCTGGCTGTGCCCTTGCCCAAAGTCACACCTTTGCCACAGCTGGAGTGCCAAGGGACTTGCCACACTGCCTGCGGGCGGGGTGCTGAAATGCAGTACCAGGGCCAGCTGCGCAGTCCAGGCATGGCACCATGGGTGCGGGAAGGCAGTGGGAGCCAAGTCCTCATTCCCTCTGGCAGTGATTGTGAAGTCCCTGGGGTGCAGTGCAGTCTCTGTGCCAGAGTTCCCATGGCAGTCCCTGGGGACCCCCTGGCCCCACAGCCTATAGTCTCACACTCTCTCTCCCCCTCCCCTCCTCCCCAGCTGCTCTTTCGTGTCTGGTCCTATTTCATTAACCACACAACTACGCACCCAGGGGGAAATTCTGGGGAAAGTTGTTTCCTTGTTTGCTTCTTAAGCAAGACACTGAGTACGTAAAAACCACCCACTCGTGCTGCCCCAGCACACACCTGCTTTGGCCTCTGACAGCTGCATGTGGGGTGAGGCACATCAGGAGCTGCTGGTGCTGGGCCCCCTCGCCCAGCATTGAGATGCATCCACCTCTGTGGTGAAGCATGTCAGGGGTTGTTTACAAAGGGACCCCTTGTTCAGTGCTAAGGTGTGGACATCTCTAAGATGGAGCATGTTGGGGGGTGGTTATACAGGGAGCCCTCACCCAGCACTTGAGATACAACTTCCTGGGATGTGGGGGTTGTTAAGTAGCTTGCAAGAATGTGACATAACCCTGAGGAAGTGTGGACAGCCTCTCCTATGTGACCTGTCAGTGGGATTCAGGGAAAAGCACAGCAATCTGCAGAGGAATGTAGCCCGGATACTGGGGTTCAGGCCACCATGGAAGTGGGGGGAGGGAGGGGAGTGCTCAGGACTGCAACTTTACATCAGGCTGAGAAAGGGCGCTTCAAACATGGTCCTCATGCAGTGCTGGTATGCCAGGACAGACAAACCACAAGGGAAGAGCACTACCAGCTGATACCCCACACTGCACCCTGCAGTGCACACCCCTAGCGTTAGAGAGAGAGCCCAGGAGTCCAGTCCCAGTCCTCTGACTTAGTCTACCCGATTCCAGCCCCCTCACATACACCCTGCATGTCCTGGCCCTCTGCCCCCTGCTCTAACCCACCAGACCCCCTTCCTTGGAAGGGCTAGACCCCTGAGGGCTCTGCTGCACCTCTGGATGGAGAGGAGGGGGAAGATGTGATCTTACCCCCAAGGGTACTGGGCTCTGGAGTCCAGGCACTGGTACCTCCATGTGGCTGTATCTGGGAGTGGGTCACAGGGGTCAGTGCTGTGCCATGAAATATGGAGTTTTCAGGGTTGAAAGGATGACTTGGCTTCCTTTATTTTCCCAGATAATGGGCCTTTCTAGGATCAGGTTGGGCCACCAGTTCTCTCCCAGTTCTGGGACCAAGTTGGGAGGGGCTGGGACCAGGTTGTCTGTGTTCGTTCCGTTTGGGTGGGGGACTGGGGTCCTCTGGGCTAAAGCTGGGGGTGGGGGCAGGATTTCGGGGCCAGAGCCTGGGTTCTATCCCAGCTGGAAAAGGGGAGCGGGGCCTAGTGAGGGGGTTTGGGCGCCTGGACACCTGGGTTCTGTCCCACCTAGAAAAGGGGAGTGGGTCCAGTATGGCTTTTTTGGGGGGTGACAGGTGGAGATCGGGGGACAGCTGGAACATAGACCTGAGGTCTAGCTGGGAAGGGGGGGCGGACACACAGGCTCTGTCCGGGCCGGACAAGGGGGTGGGGTCCATGGGGGCCGGGCCATGTGCGAGCGCACACGTGCGGGCGGCGCCGGGGCTGCGCGGATGAAAGCGCCGCTCGGCTCCCGCGGTGTCCGGGGCTGGCGCGGCCGCCGGGCGCTCGCACAGGCAGGTACGAGGGGGCCCGGCCGCAGCTCCGGCCCCGCGTGACTCAGCGCCCGCGGGCTCCCCTGCCCTGCGCGCAGTCACCGGGCGAGCCGCAGCCGCAGCCTCCGGCTCCGCCAGCCCAGCGCTGCCCGGGACCCCCCGGGGCCGCCCCGGCCGCGGCCGATGTGTCAGCCCCCCCGGCCGCCTGCGTCACTGGCCCCCCACGTCACGGCCCTGACCAGCCAGGATGTGGGGGGAGGGGCGGGGGGGGACTCGGGGGACCGGTGGTCAGGACGCCTGGGTTCTCGCCCGGGCCGGGCTGCGGGGCGCCTGGGCTTTGTGCCTGCCCCGGGGGCCGGCGGGGCTGGGGCTGCGGGGCCTGGTTGCCCAGGGCTGTCGGGACACCCCATGCCCCGGGGCACAGCCCGGCAGGCGCGGCACAGTCCTGCTCCCTGCGGCAGGTGTGTCACCAGCCCGCGCACGGGGCTGTCTCCCCCCTGCCCCAGGCGCCCCCTCCCAGTGGGTGCGGACAGACCTGGGGGTCCCCCCGACTCTGCCTCCCGTCCTGGGATCTCGGCCCCCATGAGGCCTGTGAGAGAAGGGCGCCTCTGGGGGGACGGGAACGTGGCCTTACATGACGGCCTGGCAACCCTGGCGTGGCCGGCCATGAGGCAGCGCCCCAGCAGGGGGCACTGCGGGCCCTGCGGGGCAGGAGCCCCGGCTGTGGGGGACTCCCAGGTGCTCCGGCCCTACAGCGCCCCCTGCTGGGAGAGGTGAGGGCAGCAGGTACCTGGGGATCCCGTGCAGGGGGGGCAGGAAGAACGACCCATTAATCTTTATTTTATTTCTTTTTGGAAAAAAGCATTGCAGCGCCGGGAGCAGGCAGCCGGAGTGCCGGGCGGCATGTGAATGGGCCTTGTGTGTGCCAGGCACTGTGCCAGGCCTTTGCCATAGAAACCCCCGGCACAGCCGTAAACAGCCCATCAGAAATTCCCCTTGCAGAGAGGAGGGGGAGGGACAGAGAGACAGCGGGGGTGGGGGTGCTCTCAGCGACATGGCAGGGAACACCCGGAGGGGCTTTATGGTGCAGTGCCACAGCCTGGCACCAGAGGGTGCAGCCACAGCCAGGACCCATCTCCCAGCCCTGCTGCTGCAACCCTCCAGAGCCCACTCACCTCCCAGAGCAGAAGAGACCCCAGGCGCCCTGGCTCCCAGCCCCCTGCTTTTACACACCAGGCCGCTTCTCCTCTCGGAGGGGGAGAAAGCCTTGTTCCTGGCTCCCTGCTGTAACCCACAAGTGCCCACAGTGTGAACCACTTTCTGCCGCAGATTCCCACGCTGACGTGCGCAGCCACCAAGTTGTTCCAAGTCCCGTTTTCCACGTCTCTCAAGTGGCAACCAACATCTCCCCTGCATCAGCTCCACTAAGCTGTGAGCCCCCGGCACTCTGTGTCCTCGCAGCGCCCTACACGAGAGGGCCCCAGCTTCAGTGCTGCTTTGTATAGAAACATGTTCTCATGAGTTGAAGTGTTTTCCTGTTGTTCCCCCCTCAGATAATTTAACTGATCTTTAACATGAAAAAGCAAAAGAAGAAACTCTTTCATGTGTATGAAAACAGGGAACAGTGGACCAGGGTACAAGGCCTGATGGCTCTGTGGGACTGATCTAGGTGGGGTGTTGGAGTTGGTGGGTTTGTGGGGCAGGGAGGGGGCAGAGGAGTCCAGAGGGTGCTATGGGCTCTGGCCAACATGGTGCAATGCTGGCATTCCCCAGGACAGCCCCCCAACTGGCTCCTGCCCCAGAAGCCACTCCATCTTCCTGGCTGGGGTTTCAAAACAAACGGTTTGGAAATGCTGGGGCTGGGCCAAGGCAGGAAGGTCAGGGTGGGGAGGAGGGGATGGGGGCAGGGCGGGCTGTGGCTCACGTCAGTGCCTTATTGTCACGGAAACTGGGGCCCATCCCACAAAGGCCACAGGCCCCAGGTGGAATAACACAGCCTTGCCCCACCCTGCTCCTGCTCCATGGCCTCCCACAGTGCCCCTTGCTGCAGCTCCCCCACGAGCTCCTGCAAGGACATCCTTCCAGCGTCTACCCCATAGATTCTTGCCCAGCATCCTTCCTGTGGACCCCTGTCCCTGCCTCTGCCTCATGGCCTGCCTGCATCCCCCATGCCTGCTGTCTCCTGCCTGTGCCAGGTGATGCCTCCATGCACTCTTGTGGCCTGGGAGTTAAAGGGCATCAGGGCCCTTATGTACCCCACATCAGATCTGGGTGGGGGTGGGGAAAGCTGTTCACCCCCTCACTTCCCCCTTCCCTGCCTTTGCTGGGTTTGTTTGTCCCTGCAGGGCTGGGCTGGGCCTGGCCGTCCCTCCCAGACGAACGGTTTCCCTGCTGTGACTCACGGACAAACACGGAGTGTCTCAGCCTGGGGCCAAGGTGTTGCACCCACAGGATGGAGGGCGGCTGAGGCAGCTGGGGCACAGACATGGTCTCAGGAACCTCCGATCAGTCCAAGGAGTAAAGGCCAAGACGCACAGAGCTGGGGTTCATAGCCCCCTGTGTATGCTAGGATGGACGGGCTGGACACTGGGCACATCCATCCCTTGTACTCGTAACACTTCAGTTGTTGGGTTCCCTCCTGGCTGTGTACCCCAGACTAGTGGGGGTGGCAGGGACAAGCCTTGTAGGGTGCCATCATGCTGATTGCCCTCCCTGCAGCCTGTTCAGGGTCTAGGGGCAACCTCCCCCTTTTCCACCCCCATGGGCAGAGGCTCAGAGAGATATTTCAGGGTGCTGGTTGTGCTGGGCAGAGCAGAAGACAAGGGGCCCCTTCTGCTCCCCTAAGCCCTGTTGAGGGTTGGGTTGGTCCTGGGGTACCACTGGTGCCCTCAGGGCTCCTATCAAGATTAACATGAAGAAGGCGGCTGGCGTTTTGGGGTCGAATTTGAGGGCTCCCTGTGTACCTCAGAGCCCTGGGGCTGTAGGAATGGGAGAGAGCTTGAGAGAGTAAAGGAAGGCTACATGACATGGGATGAGGGAGTTAAGGTCTGTGATAGGCAGGGATGTCTGGAGGACTGTAGTTATTGGGGTGCCAGGGAGGGCAATGGGTATTAGGGGCTGTAGAGAAGGGCTGAGGGATCCAGGGGAGTGTCTGAGGGAAGGGCTATGGGCCGTGGGGCAGTCCCCCCATGGGCAGGTGCTAGGGGGGACCATGCCATGCCACGGGCCTGGAACTGAGTGATGCCTGGCCTGTACAGACATGTGGAGACAAAGCTGGCAGGCATGGTGCTGGTGGGGGCAGTAAGGTTGGGTGGGAGACCCTGGTGCCAAGCACAACACCAGCTGGCTGGGTAAATATTTGGTTCCAAGGTGACTAGGAAGCCACCTCGTGCCTGGCACCATGCCCAGGCCTACCCGGCTCACCTGATGCTAGCCCTGAAAGGTGAGGGGGTGCAGCTGGTTCTGCCCCTGCTTTGCCCTGTCCCACCCTGCTGGACAGGAAACTATCAGGGGCCCCCACTTGAGCAGTGCCTGTGCCTGCAATTACCCTAGAGACCTCAAAAGGCACCAGAGAGAGGAGGGGTCCACAGATACACATGTGTGCACATATGCTTGTGCATGTGTAAGGCCTGTGGTGTATGCGCTGTAGGGGCTCTGGCCAGGGCACACTCAGTGGCACTACACAGCACCCTGGTCTGCACTGGGCACTGTATCCATGTGCTCTCTGCCTGGTACTACATGTTGTACACACCACCAGGCTGGCTGGGCCAGGATGATCCTGTGTGATTACGGCACGCCCAGGGCTGAACGCTATTCCCCCTTCCCCTTTCCATGCCTGAGTTGTGTGGGCAGCATGTTTGACCCTTACGCACAGGTTGTATCCTAACCCCCACACCGTGTAGATCAGGGATTCCCAAAGGGCATGCTGTGCTATCTCTCTCTGTTGAGGAAGTAAATGCTGTCCTCCCCTGTTCAGCATCCCTGTACCTGTAGCTGCTCCTCTGGGGACTGAGGCTGCTGCTGCCTTCTCCTGCTCTTCCCCACCCACAAGTAGTCCCTGTCCTTGTCAGCCCTCACTACACTCCCATCAGCATGCATGGATGGACCCATTCTTTGCTGCCATGTCTTATCATCTCCACTCCTCCCATGTTCCTGGGGCCTGCAGGATGGTCTGTGAGCTGATCATCAACGTGTGAGACCATGCAGAAGCCACTTCTGCAGCAGGGGCTGCCCTTGTCCCTAAGGGGTCTGTGCCAGGGTTTGGGAGGAGGTAACAGTGGAAAGAGCAGGGCACAGCAGAGTGAAGTCCTCCCTGTACTATCCTTAAGTGGCACCTCAGGAGAGCACACATTACACCAGCAAACTCTCCCTATGCCTGAATAAGGGTGTTTGTGCCTGAAAGGTTGCAAAGAACAATTTCTTCAACTATTTAGTTGGTCAAATCAAAGATATCCCATCTACCCAAAAAACCTTGCTAGATCAGTGATTCTCAACATTTTTAGCCTCAAGGACCCCTCCGTACCTTTTCTGAATTTAGATCTAACTGCTACAAAATTCAGAAAAGTTATGGTGGTGGCCTTGAGATTTAAAAGGTTGAGAACCACTAGAATAAAGACTAATCTTTTGCTTAAAGGAAGATATATTTGGCATAATATTTTTAACAGTATATCTCAGCACTGGCATGATTTCCTCCAAACTCAGTATGTTTTGGGGAAATATATGCATGTGCACACCTCCTTTCCCCGCATTCCAGGTGTAAGAGTGAAGTGTGCCACCAATTTTAATCCAGAAAAAAGTGTGCCCAGGTATCAAAAGCTTGGGAAACACTGGCGTAGCCACATGAGCTTGCGCATGGCTAGTGAGCACATGAAGCAATAGGGTGTCCTCTGGGCAAGTGGAAGTTACAGATTCTGCTTGGCAAAAACTGCTGACTAGCAGGTGTGATGTGCCAGAGAAGTAGGGGTGGGGAGGGGGGTTCTACCCATGGTTTAGCCCCCACTGTGCAGTGGGGAAGGTAGGTGCCCAGATCCTAGGCCCTGCTCCTCTAGGGCAGGCTTTGAGCCAATTTCCCAGCACTATGTGCTAACCATGGTACCACAGATCAGGCACTATCCAGCCCTTCTTTTAAAGCTGAGCTGTCACCCCATGCATTTACTAGTTATTAGATCAACTGACCAGAGGACAACACAGCAGGGAAGTGTCAGCCTTACTGGGAACAAGGCTTCAGGCTAGAACCAGGGTCCTTCCTGTCCAGGGCCAGTAGCTATCTCACTGAATTGCACACCCTGTGGCTTGCTCTTTTCCTCCTGGCCCCATGTGTCTTCCACATACCTCTCTCCAGTGGCTGCCGAGGGAGCCAACTTCAAAAGCAGCACGGGCAAAAAGGGTTGAGTAATGCCTGACCTGGGGTATGGTGGTTAGTGTGCTGTGCTGGGAAATCATTGAGATGCAGGTTCAAATTCCTCTGGATGAGGTCTCAGGAGAGGTCCAGAACCTGGATGAGTGCCCAAACCACTCAGCTCCTAGGGCTAAAAGATGAGTAGACCCTCCTACTCCAACACCAAACACTCAGAAGGGGCTTTTGCTAGGCAGAATGTTGTGACATGCTGCCCAGCACCCTGTGCATGTATATGTGCTTTGCTTTGCATGCATACTCACTGCATGCTGCATAACTACATACACCCACAGTGTAGTACAGTACAGTACAGTAGTACACACGACATAGATAGGCACTGCTTGCTGCCTGTATTCACTGTATGCAAACAACTGGTTCACTGCACACTCAAGCAAATTCAGCGTCTGTATGCTATTTAGTATTTATGCTCTGTGCACTGCATAGCTGTGTATACATGAGGTATATGCATGATGCACAACTCACTGCATATGTACTCATTGCACACCATGTAGCTCTGCTCACTGGGAGGATGTGTACTGCACACAGATGGCCATGAAGAGCATGTTAATACTGCATTTGCCAGTACACACTGCAGGAGTAAAACACTGCATCCTGGGATTCATCACACCTGGGGAAGCATCCCTCTCCCCAAGCTGTAGACATTGGTCTCTGGCCTGCCCACAGTAGAGTTGGGACCCAAATGGGTCTGTATCTAGAGATGAAAGGAGTGAACCCATCCTGCATGGAGCATCAGTGTGTGAGAGTGGGGAGAGGAGGATAGAAAGACAGAGCAGTGCTGCACCTGATGGGGGCATGTATGTTGAGCTGCATCACCTGCGTTGCTGGTAGCGGCACCTGAATTGTGCAGTGAGTGCTTGTCACAGTCGTTGAAGCTGCCTGTGCTGTACAGTTTCATATGTGTGTTGGCTGTGACTTCTTTGTGTGCATGAGTATTGTGTGTGTTTACAAAATGTGCTTACTGGGTTGGGGGGAAGTGGGCTTCAGATCTGGGCTGCTCCAGAGTTCTGTTGTTGTGGGTTGCATTATTGCCAGATTACATTGCTGCCTTGCTGCAGGGTTGGATTGTTGCCAGTTTGACCTGTTGTTTTGTGCTGTCGTCGGATTCTGTCACTGCTATGCCGTGTTGTATTGTTGCAGCTTGTTTTGTTGCTTGTTGTGTTGTGTTCCTGGCTGTGTTGTGTTCCATTCCCCCACTCCCTCACACAGAGTTCCTGCTTAGGGGCTGTTTCCTTAGTAACACCCCCCACCCCGACTGCTCTGATTTGTGTTGTGGGTGTTGAATAATGGGGGCCATAGGACATAAGGACCTCTCTAGCCCTCTCTTTCCCCACACCGAATAGTCCTGCTGTAGGGGCATTGCAGATGGGTTGGGCGTAGCTGAGAGATGGGCTGGGGTTTGGGGATTTCATATGAGGGTGGGGTGGGGTGGGGTGAGGGTTGGGGATAAGTTAGGGTTTTTAAGTCATCAGGGTTCTGGAGGTGGGTCTGAGTTAGGAGCCAGACGTTAATGTGCACAGTGCAGTGCCAAGGCAGGGAAACCCCAGGCACCCTGCAGCCCAGTGTGGGCAGCAAAAGAGGATGCCCTGGATGCTGCCAGACTGTGGGGACAGCATGAAGTGGGCTGGAGCAAGAGCATAGTGCAGCAGGCACTAGTCCAATAAACCAGTAGATAGACTCAGCTGCAGTGGGACCCCACACACAGCCATGGAAACCAGTGGGATGCAGCTGAATGGACAGCAGTGTAATCCAGCATCATGCAAGGGGATGCAGTGCTTTATGGTGTGCTGCAGTGCCATAGAAACCCATCCACTGTGATATAAAACTGCAGGCTGCAGTGTGCACGACACAATCCCATAACACCCTCTGAAGTGCAGTGTGATACACTGCTCCTACTCAGTGCAGTGCAATGCTGTGCAATTTGGTGCAACACAATACAACACACTGTTGCTGCACAGAGGTAACCCAGTACAAGCCAGTGCTGTGCACACGTCCAGTATAGTGCAGTGCGGTGTAACATGGGACATTGCTGATACCCAATGCAGAATAACACAGCATGACCCAAGGCAGAACTGTGCCATACACTTCAGTGCCATAGCCCCTAGTTTATATGATCATGGCAGCCCAGCTGTGTAGATCTCAGGGGCAAATCCACTGTTGGGAAGGGGAAGGGGTGATTTCTTTCCAGGAAGAGAGTAAAAAAGAGGGAATCAGAAAATACAGGCAGTGGGGCTGATTTAGGAGTGGAGGAGGGAAGGATGCTGGGGGTGGGATGCTGCGAGGCTGATGCTCAAAGCTGTCATATATTTTGTCTCCTAGGGGTGATCTCTCTAGATAAGGTAAGAGGGAGGCTGCATGGATTGGAATGCACTGACAGATGGGTGGACAGCTCAGAAGACAGACAGATTGGACCATGGGTGCCACAGCAGACACTTCCCATGGGGCTGGGTGCAAGAGTCCTGCTGTGATGGCTGCAGGCAGAAAAATGGGCTTAATGCAGGGCAGGCATTGGAGAGCAGATGGGCTGGGTCAGCATGGTGTCTGTACCCCAAAGATGCTTGGGATCAGAGCAGGAGAATGATGCTATCCTCCCAGTAAGAGCTGTGAGTCTGAACTGGGCTGAGGTGGAGCAGAAACTGCTCCAGCATTTGTCAGGATAGGGACTAGTGGGGATAGATGAGACATGCACTAGCTGAGGCACAGGGACCCAAGCAGGGAAGGGGATGAACAGCTGCTCCTTCCTACTGTTGGCTGCCAAGCCTGTGTCCAGGGCGACGTTGCAGCCCCAGGGCTCTGGACCACCCGTCACCACTGGTGATTGCATCGACGCCGGAGGCGTGGGAAGGATAGAGGGATGTACGTCAGGGGAGGCCAGTGCTGACGCCTGAGATGGGTCATGAGTGAACCAGGGTGCAAAGGCTTCTGGGGGAGGACAAAGGCAGGGCTGGCTCCGGATCAGGGCTCCATGCTGCTCTGTGTCTCCTCTGCAGGCTGCATGGGCTGCCTGGGCCCCATGTGTCACATGTGCTTGTGGAAACCACTTCCACCTTTGGGTGCCACAAGTGACCATACCTGTGCCTTCACCTGCACATGAGCACCTGCACACTCACCTCCTCAGTGGCAATGTGTAGAGGGAGCATGGGGGTGCACGTGCACCACCTGAGAGCACTGGTGCACCCCCTGACAGCCAGTGCTCCCTGCTTAGGCACTGGTCAGGAGGACAGGTGGGAGTGCCAGTGCCCCGCTGTGTGTGCCAGCCAAAGTGCCACTGGCACTTCTGGGAGTGCTGCTGGCACTTCTGGATGCCCTGCTCAGGCCTCTGGATTGGCATAATTGGTCGCAGGGGACCCCTAGGGCAGTGAAATCAGCCACGGGGCAGGGGGAGGGGTACCGGTTGCTGACCCCCTGACTCAGGAGGCACCAGTCGCCCATGCACCTCCCCATGAATTCACCCACTCCCAGGGAACCATAGGTATATCAATTCCCACTTGAGCATCATAGGTGCTTGGGAAGTCAGACCTCTCTGTGCTCGGCCTTTGGGACGACCCTCCCTCTACACGCACTCCCGTGTGCCTGGGAACTGGCACACTCGGTTGAACTGACACCTCCCTGCCCTGAGTTACCCACACAGGCATGTGAACTCAGGTGAATCTTCACACGCCTTGCACCCATGCTCAGGACACAACACGTGTGAGGCACGCACCTGCCAAGCTGCGCGCCCACCTTGTCGTGAGCCGCCTGCCTGCCTGTTGCCTCCCCACCGAGGCAGGCCCACCCGGGTGAAGTTACAACACTTGCTGCCTGTCCGTGAAATCGCACGCATTGCCCCTCTCCCCGTGAGACGCCAGGCGCGCCGCCTCCCCATGAAACTGCACTCGCCTGTCGTCCCGGTGAGATCACACACGCGTGGCATGCACACGGGAGCTGGGGCAGTGACACGCAAGTGTCGCGCCCCGTGTGCGGACACGTGGGCAGGTGCAAGAGCCCCCTTGCCCCACCCCGCTCTCCCTACGTAGGCCGGGGGGCTCCCCGCGTGGGGGTTGCAGGTGCCGGGCCGGGGCCGGGGCCGGGGCCGTGAGGCAGCGCGGGGCAGACGGAGCCGGCGCAGCCCCCGGCCCGGTGACACAGCCCCGCGGCCGCACGCGCACACGCAGCCGGCGCTGGCGCCGAGTACACAGGAAGCCGGGGCTCCCCGGCCGTGGGGCCGGTTTGACGCAAGCGCCGGCCCGGCTCTGGCAGGAGGGTCCGGACCGCAGGGCGGGGGGGGCTGGCGCGGCGCCGGCTGCGGTCGGCACGGCCCGGATGGGGGGGAGGGGGAGACAGACAGACACACACTGAGGGAGAGACCCACAGCGAGGCGCGCGCGCGCACACACGCACACACACACACACACATATGCACACTGACTTGTACAGTGAGACACCACACACACACAAACACATACCATGAGGCACCAAAACACACACCGACAGGCAAACAGGCCTGCATACACAGAGAGCCACATACCGAGACACCTTCAGATATGCACACACAAATGCACCCCCCACACAGACACGCACAGTGAGGTGCACAGACACCCACATCTTGAGAATTGCACACACCCCCACACGCATGCTCACACACACAAACACATACAATGAGACACCAAAACACACACCAACACGCAGACATGCATATTCAGAAAGACACACACCAAGACACCCTCAGATATGCATACACAGCTGCACACCCACACAGACACCCACTGTGAGGTGCACAGACAGCCACACTTTGCGAATTGTGTGTACACACACACCTTGAGAATTGCATGCACGTGCATACACGCATGCTCGCACACACATGCTGACATGTACAGTGAGACACCAAAACACACACTGACACGCAGACAGACATGCATACGTGGAGAGACACACACCAAGACGCCTTCAGATATGCACACACAGTGAGGTGCACAGACACCCATACCTTGAGAATCACGCATGCACGCACACACACATGCTGACACACACTGAGAATGGTAGAGAGATATACACTGAAAGACATACACTGAGGAGCACACAGCTCAAAAGACAGATGTGCTCTGAGAAGGAGTATGCACTCATGCAGGGAGAGAGGCGTGGGCATACACGGATACACATGCTGGGGCACAGGCACACCAAAAGATGCACACATACAAAGATACGCAGGCACAGAGTGAGGAGCCCACACAGACACACCAGCACATGCTCACACATGTTTACACAGACAGGGACACATGCAGAACAAGACTCCCAAACACAATATTGCAGATACACAGACTTAGAGACACAGACCCAAAAGAAACACACACAGTATGGTCTACCTGTGTCTTTCTCACAGGGACGAACTCACTCTAACACAGTATGGCACCCCCTCACAAAGCAACGCATGAACATGCTTGTGAGGAGACAGACATGAGGATAGATGGGGGCACCCACCTGTGACATGCACACATGCACAGAGCCCCCCCCCCACTGGGTTCTGGTGGGTCATGGTGGAGTTTGGGGGTCACAATAAGGTTTGGGAACTCCTGGCAGAGTCTGAAGAGTCACAGCATGGCGCTGACATTGATCCCAGCGTCCTGGTGTGACCCTAGACCCTTTGGTCCCTGCTGCCTGTCTGAGACCCCTCCCAGAATCCTTCAAAAATTATGCCAAGGCCCTTCCCTCCATGAGATGCTGCAAAGCATTCTGGAAGTAAACACCTGGGGCAGGGCTCATTGGGACCCCCTGTGGGTTGCCTTGCCATAGGTGGCCCAAAGGGGTTGGGTAGGCTGTGGTGGGAGAGCAGGAGCAGGGATGTGGGAGGGGATCTGTGGAAGGGAAGTGCCCAGGAAGGGGTCCCTTAGCCCCACTGTATGGGAGAACCCTGCCCTGGGTCTCCTGCCCCTCCCATGTCTCTTCCCTCCCACCAGTCTGCAGCCATGGGCTGACTTCACCCAAACATAGACAAGACAGACAAACACAAGGGGTCTAGGGAGAGACACAAATAGGAGGGTGGAACAGGATGGACAGATGGACAAATGAAGGGGTGTATAGACAAGTCAGGGAAGGCATATATGGGAAGATGGATAGATGGATATGGGTGTATGTGTAGACGGCCGGACAGCTGGGTGGACAGGATGCATAGGGATGGTTGGATAGAGGAACAGACAAGTCACATGGCTGAATGGATAGGCAGGGTGTGTGGGGACAGCTGGACAGCCAGATAGAGGGTGCATGGGGATGGCCGGAGGCCATATACAGGGGGCACTGGCAGATGGGCACATGGCAACCAGGGATTGTAGGTGTGGGTATGGGGAGGCTGCCTGGGGGGCATGAGCAGATGGAGTTGCTGAGAACAAGTACCTGATGGAGAAGGCAGTGTCTGGGGAACACAGTTCAGCAATTTGTGTGATCATGGAGAACCTCAGCACAGGATGGATGAGTTTGCACACAGGCAGGACCCCTCCCCAAGCCAGTGTGAAACCCAGGCATCTGTGGTCCTAGCTCCCCCTGTCCCCTGCCCCACTCTAAGCCAGTAGATCCCACTCCCTCCCTGAACTGGGAGAGAGCCCAAGTATCTTGGTTCCCAGCCCCAGCTCTAAGAACTCCCCCCATCTCTAGTCTCCAGGCTGGTGCCCCTGACTGTCACATGTTTATCCACTGAACCTGGAGCCCCTGTTCTGGCAGGTCCTGCCCTCCTCCCCCCACTTTGTTGCCCTAATATAACTCACTATGGCGTGACCAGATCTGCTCTAGGGAATTCATGTCACAGCACCTACTTAGGATGGACCAGGCTACCCCTATGGCACTGCCCCTTGCTCCATGCCCTCTCCATATCCCTCCATCCTCACAGCCCAATGAACTGTGCATGACTTTTGCCCATGGAGCACCCAGGGCAGAGGCAGTTGGAGGATTCAGCTGGGGCACTCAGCCCCTCAGTCCCCACCCCAGCACTACGAGGCAGCTTGCAGGGGGGAGGAGGAGGTTACCCCAGGTGCAAGCAGATACCTCCATATTCAGCTGGGGGTTTGCCTATGAGCCAGAGAGTTGTCTACCCCAGGTAGATTGGGGCCAACACCCCTGGAGGGGACAGGCCCTGCCTGCCCCCCATTTGACCAGCTGGACGGTGATACCATGACCTCCTCTGGTCTCCACTCCCAGGCTAGGGGGGACTGGGCACAGATACAGGTCCAACATTACACAACACAGTGCTAGTCATGGTGACATGGATAATACAATACAAGGCTGTGTGACCACACAGGGCAGCGGGCAGCTCCCAGGCCTCCATTCAGGACATGGCCAGGGTTTGCTTAGTACTATACAACTCACAGCCTAACAAAATTATGTATGTACCCAGTGTTTGCAGCTGCCTGAGTCCCTCCTCCTTCCCTGCCCATCTCCTGCGCCACACAACATAAGACACTGCAGTCACTGGCTCCTTCCTGCTCCCACAGCTACACCTTGGGCAACAAACACACCACATAACAACACAACACACAACTTTGCTTTGTAGAGATCTCCTGAATGGGTCCCCAGAACATATGAGGAGCTGGTAAGGGGGAGAGGGCAGTAAAGGAAGAAATCTGATGTCCACCAGGAGGCCTGTGTGTGAAAACACACGTGCATATGTGTGTACACTTCGGGAAGTCCCCTATGAAGGAGTAAATGGCACTCCCTGGTGGTTGCAGTCTGTAACTGCAGGCTGTGCACTTTGCCCAGAGTTGCACACCCTTCCTGACATCCAATTTACATGTTCCTGGCTGTGAGAACAGTCTGTGCCTTCTCTTCCATGCCTAGTAGGTTCAGAGGAGAGTCCACTGCTGTTGAGTCCATACCTTTTGTGTCCTGGCAAACTGTTCTTAAGTCTTCCCTCAGCTTTTTCTTCTCCAGACTAAATAATCCCAGTTCTTCTAACCTTTCCTCATAAACCATATTTCCCAGATCTATGATCAAAGTCATTGCTTTCTGATGGACTCTTTCATAGATTTCATAGATATTAGAGCTGGAAGGGACCTCAGAAGATCATCAAGTCCAGCCCTCTGCCCCAGGGGCAGGAAATCAGCTGGGGTCAAAGGATCCCAGCAAGATAAAAGTCCAAATGTCTCTTAAAGGAGTCCAGAGTAGGTGCTTGCACCACCTCTGGCAGCAGTCTGTTCCAGGCCTTGGGGGCTCGGACAGTAATGAAGTTCTTCCTTATGTCCAGCCTGAAACTGTCTTGAAGGAGTTTGTGACCATTTGCCTCATCATTCTTTGGGGCGCTATGGTGAACCAGAACCTGATGTACACCCCTTATACACTTATAGGGGTTGTACACCCCTTATATATTTGTACTTTTCATGTAGTCTGCTTCTTTTTGGAAGTGTAGTGTCCAAACCGAGTTCAATGCTCCATGTGAGGGCTCATTCATGCTGAATAGAGTGGAAGAATCACTTCCCTTGACTTGCAAGTGGCCCTTCTATTAGTACAGTATGCTATTGGGATGTTTTCGTAACAAAAGCACACTGTTAGCTCAGATTCAGATTATGTTCTTATATTATGACTTTATAATCAGCACAGTTTTATAATCTCCCCAGCTCCTTTTCTTCAGTACTGCAGCCTAGCCAGTCATTCCCTGGTCTGCAGCTGTGCATATGATTTTTCCATCCCAAGTTCAGGTCTTTGCACTGATCCTTATTAATTTTCCTTTGACCAATTTTGGACCATTTTTCTAGTTTGTCAAGGTCATTGTAAATCCTAATCTTATCTTCCAGAGGGTCTGACTGACCCAGCTTGGTGTCAACTGCAAATTTATGACGTGTGCACTCAGTCTGTTCACCAGATGATGAATAAAGATATTAAAGAATACCAGACCCAAACAGTCAGGGAACTTTACTTGATACCTCTCTCAAGTTAGACATGGAGCCATTGATGACTGCTTGCTGAGCATGATGATCCAACCTACTATGTATCTGTCTTCAAATACTTTCATCTAGATTGCATTTCCTTATCTTACTAATGCAAATGTTATGGGAGACAGTTTAAAAAATCTCACTAAAATCAAGGTATATCACATGCACTGCTCTCCCCTATCTATAAACCCCATCATTTTGTCAAAGAAGGAATCAGGTATATTAAGTATGACTTGCTCTTGATGAATCCATGTTGGTCAGTCACCTTGTTTTCTTCCAGGTACTTAGAAATGATTTGTTGATGACTTGCTCCAACATGTGCTTAAGTATTAAGGTCAGGCTGACTAGCCTACAATTCCCCAGATTCTCCTCCCTTTGTTTAAAGGCCCTCTATTTTCCCTTTGCTGGTCATTTGGGACCTCCCTGAGTTCCCTAAAATCTTTAAGATGAAGCCACTGGCTCTGCAATAACTTCAGCCAGTTCTTTGAACACTCCAGGTGAATCTTATGGGGCTAATCCAGAGACTCTGGGCCTGCCAGAGCCATGTCAAGCTCATTCTTCTCCTGCTGCACGCAGGTGACCTCCCCAGGCCTGCCCCCAAGCATCCTGGCCCTGACAATATTGTGTAAACAAAAACCAGGCCAAGTTTGCTGCGGTGCCTATGATCACTGCGCTGTGGGTGGGAAAGGCCACTCCCCCACCACACACACTGTGTGCCCATCTGGTTCCTATGGCCTCTTACCTGCCCCAGGCACCTGTGTCTCAGTCTGGGCTTCAGCCCTCTGCCAGTTACCAATGGCCTCTCATGCCACCATGGTTTGCAGAGAATTCCCCCTCACTTCCTGTCAGTCACTTCTGCTCCATTCTGGGTGCATCATTTCCCTTCACTGCCTCCTGCATGGCTCCAGCCCCGGCTTCCTGTCCCCACCCAAAGCCCCCTCACATGAGCCCCAGAGGCCAAACATCTGGGCAGGGCCAGTATCTGGCACCAAGGACAGCTCTTTTTGTCTCCAAGATGGCACTGGGGAAGAACGCCCCAGTGCCCCCAGCCTCCTCAGACTGACCTCCCCTGGGACCTGGAACCCCCTAGTGGGGAAGGGTTGTGGGGAAGCATGATGGTGGCATCTGGCCATATAGTCCTGGAGCTAGTTTTGCTTAATGCTGAGCTTCCAGCTCTGCTATGTCCCATGGTTTTGGTATTATTGTGCCTGCCAGGGTAGCTGGAATGTCATTGTAGGGTTCCCAGTAAACATCTGGCTGCATGGTCATGCTAACAACTGGTGCTTGATTGAGTAGCTTTGGAATGAAAGAGGTTAAAAAAGAGATGTACTTATGTTTTTTTCTCTGGTACCTGGAATGGCAGCTGGGGCAGGGGGGTAGGGTGGCTGTGGGGCAAGAGTAAGGACTGCCAGCAGGGATAGGGACAATCCAGGTCTGGGGGCAGGGACTAAGACTGGGGAGTACGTGGCACATCAGGGCCTAGCCGGGAAGCCACATAGCACTGACTGATTCCCATCAAGCCTGTGAGCTCACCGGCCCATAAACCTGAAGGCTCCACTGCTCCAGAGTGGAGGGGGTGGGCGGGGGCTGAATTAATGACCCTGCTGATTACAAACTCTCAGCCACTGACTCCGGGAATCCCAGCTCCTGCTTCCCGCTTTCCACACACGGTTACCCTGCACTGCCCCTCCCTGGGTGTGAAACAGCTGAGGGCAGGGAGTGGTGGGGGGGAGCAGGAGCCTTTCTTCTCCAGGGTTGTTGGTCCCAATCCCCCAGTCACATTGACCTTTGGAAGGGAATGAGTGCTAGGCCTTGACTTGGATGGACCAGTTCCCCTTTCTGTGAAGTGGGGTGCAATGCCTGGGGACAGCTATGGAAACCGCTGCTCCTCCCAGTACCACCACTCAGACAAATGTATGTGCACAGGCAGGAGCAGGAGTAAAGGCAGAGGTAGGGATCTGAGCAGTAGGGGCATGCCAGGTCACCTGGGGAGATAACCTATTTCCGCATCTCAAGCTGCGTCCTTGGCCCCTGCCACCTCCCCCCCTCAAGAACAAGGCACTAGCTATCCCAAAGGAGTAAACTTCAGTGGGATAGAAAGGGCCTCCTGCTTCACCAGCACTACCAGAGGCCCCAGCCAGAGAACAAGTCCCAGGCAGACACTCCATCATCACTGAAGTCACCATGTCTGGACCCTAGAAAGTCGGAGGGTGGGGCAGAAAGGGATAAGCATCCTGCATAGCTGGGTGCCAGAGTGGCAAAAATGTGGAGAGCCATCCTGCTTTGGAGGGACTGGCCTGATGTGGGGGTGGGGAGAGGTTGGGTCCTGGGCACTGGGAGGGGGCTTCTTGCTGGGGGGAGGGCATTCTGGGCTGAGCTCACAATGGGCAGACATGGGGGCTCCATGGGGTCGTGTGCCAGGGTAGGACATCAGCCAGGCAGCCATGGGGCAGACAGCATTGTGGGATCCTTGCATGGGGGCCATGGCCCTGCGGGCACCCTACTGCCCAGGCCCCCCAGCATCAGAGTAACTCCTGCCAGCCCTGATGGGCCCAGCCAGATTTTGATGTACCTGCCTGGTGTGTATGGTCAGTTGATACAAGGGACTGGAGTGCAGCTTGGGGCCAGGATGCAGATACCTATCTCAGCTTGGGGAGAGGAGCTGGGTATGAGGGGAGGGGCTGGAAGCCTGGGATCTCGTCTGATTTTGGGAAGGGAATGGGCTCCAGTGGGTTAATGCTGGGAGTGGGCACTGGCCTGAGAAAGCAGGTCTCCTGCAGGGCGCCCACAGCAGAGGTTGCGCTCCTTCCCTCAGTGCTTCAGTGACTTCGCCTTTGAGGGCCAGATCCCTGGGATTGGTGAGCTGCAGAGGCTGCTGGGCCATGGCGAATATGAGCCCCTGTGCCCTGCCCCCACCTTTGAGAGCACTTTCCTACAGGTCAGCCATGTGTCAGCTGTGCGGTCCCCTTGCATCTGTCTCTGTTTGACCCACCCCCAGCAGTTGATGTGCTCTCTGACGCCCCCTGCAGGCTTCTCCCTACACTGCACCCTGTTCCCTGGGCCCAGGTGGTACACCGGGGTCGGGGTAGGAGTGGGGGTGGTGCAGGTGCCAGGCCCATGCTAGCCTCTGCCCATGCCCAGGTGACCAGGCATAGAGACCCAGTGTATCTGCACAGCCATGATAACCTGGTCACTGTGGGCATCACTGCCACCAGTCCTGCCTTGCTGCTACCAGACATCATGATCCTTGCATGCTCGAAGGATCATGCCCAGGGCCAGGAGCAGGCCCTCTGTGCACCCCATGCAGCTTGTGACCTAGAGCTCACCAGGTGAGGACTGGAGGGTGACAGGACATGGAGGTGGCAGGAGGTTGGGGGGAAGAGGGGGACACAGTGCTGTGGGGAGCAAGCTGGAGGCTTGGTGTCTGCATTCTCAATAAATGGCCCCTGCATAACCAGTCTTCAATGTGCCCCATCCCAGAGGTGGCTGCTGAGTGCATGATTTCTCTGTTCCCTGGTCTGTGTCCCCTGCTCCCTTTTAGGGCAGGGTAGGACCCAGGTGTCCTGACTGACAGCCTTCACCCCGCAGGTTAATCCCACTGGAGCTGGTGAGCCTCTACATCCATGACATAGAAGAGCAGCAGCTCAAGCTGCAGCTAGTGAATGGGTGTGCGTACTGCCTGCAGCTCTGTGCCCCACAAGGTGAGGCCCACCTGCTCTTTGCCCATTGGCTGCGCCTCATGCACCTTCTGCAGGCCCCACTGGAGAGCTTCAGTCGGACATCTATGGGTGGCCCAAGAAGTCCCTACAGCTGGCACCGCTCCCACTACAATGCCATGGCGCTCTGGGCACAGGGTGGTGCAGAGGGTGGGGTGTGCAGTTAGGTCTGTAAGCAGTGTGGGATGCTGTGGGAACAGGTATGGGTGTGGGGTAAGTTGCGATGTGGGGCAGTGTGGGGTGGGATGCAGGCCTTGGGACAGACTGTGGGGCAGGGACCGGGTTGGGGTTCAGGGCAAGGTCATGGGCAGGGGTTTCATAGGGACAAATAGTATAGCAGAGTGGGATTAGGGCAATATGGGTAGTTGGGTTACAGGGCAGGGGCCTCAGAGGTGTGGGCCCTGACAGGTAATAGAAGGCCAAGCTCCCCCATCCCTCTACCCCAACCCCATCCATCCACCCATCTACCTAGTCCCTAGCACCACCCCAGCCCTGGAAAGTACCCAGCACCAGGCTGTCACCCTCTGGTTTAACTCTTTGATCCCTCAGACTGGGTGGTTGCATGCACTCCTTGAATTAAAGGTCCCCTGGGGCTGTCGACTTGCACATGTGAGGAAGAGGGAGACACAGGCGCCAAAGAGCCCCAGCAGGGGGCAGCACAGCACCACGTAGGTACCCACTGTGCAGAGCCTGGCTTGGAGAGGAGGGTGGGATCCTGTGGTTATGGCAGGGGGGCTAGGAGCCAGGATACCTGAGTTCCAGCCCAGCTCAGGGAGGGGAGTGGGGTCTGATGGGGTAGAGTGTGGGGTAAAGCTGGGTGACAGGATGCCTGAGTTCAGCTCTTGTCCTGGTGAAAATCAGAAAGCCTTGATGCCTCTGGCTCTGTAATGCTGCTGCAGCTCAGGGACAAGGATGATCGATGACAGACACCGCTGCCTACGGGCATTGTGGCTGGGTTCAGCCAATGGTCATGCACCCTCACAGGCAGAGCGCGGGGAGGATCCAGGCCTTGTCAAGCACACTTGAGAAGCAAGCCCAGGGCCTTTCACAGAAGCTGAGTGCAGAGCCTGGATTTCCTGAGAGATTGGAGATCTCCATGGGTGTGGGGCACTCAGCAGTGGCCACCGCATCAGCAGTTGTTGGCTCTTTCCTCCTGGGCAGCCAGAAGAGTGCATGGAAGGCAGATGCCAGGTCCCAGGAGGCCAATGAGGAGCATGGCCAAGTCCAACACCCAGCTGGCTCTGGTGACTCCAGCCTGAAGCAGTCCAAGTATGTGCTTGGGGTTAGGGATGGACATTCCTGTATAACCAGCCCTTTAAGAGCTTCATCAGAGGTGGCTGCATCCCAGTGTCAGACCACATTGTTTTGGAGAAGGGTGAATCTCCCCTCTTCCAACACCCCTGGTTGGGTGCTGCTGGGCCAGCAGCCTCTCTCCTGTTCTAACCTGGGGGCTCTGGGACAATGTGGGAACCCCACTGACTGCTAAATCACTCTGGGCTAACAGGACCCTCCCTTTCCAGGGAAAGGCCACCTGAGACAAAGAATAAATTGAAAGCAGTGCTGAGTTCAGGTGAGAAAATAGCCTGCAACTCATGGAGAGATGTGCCTTCATGAGGGACCTGAAAGCCTCTGCCAGGGCTGTAAGCACCTAGGAACCCCTCCTCAGCTAGTGCTCCTGCCCCACGGTCCACACAATGACCCTGATGGGATCCCACCCCAGGAGCACTCCTACCCCATGGCCTCCGCAACTCCCCTACTGGGGATGCAGCAGCAAGGAGCTCCTCCCACACATTCAGCACACCTGGATGCAGGGCTCCTACTGCACCCTCTGGTGGCTGCGGTGTCCCATAACTCTGGCTCTCCCAGCAGCCAAAAAACAGAGTGGCGTTACCTTTGTGACTCTCTACAGCATCCTCTCCAACTCACTGGACAAGCTGATGACTGGGAAGATGAGTCAGGTATGGGGTGCAGGTGGGTGGTGGAAAGGCCATGAGTGATGGGAATATATAGTGTTGTGGGGGATTATGGAGAGACATGCATGGTGGTGCTGGGGTTGGTAGTTGTGGGGTGTATATGGTGCTGGAGTTGTGGGGTGTGCATGCAGTGCTGGGGTGGTAGTTGTGTGTATGGTTCTGGGGGCTGTGATTAGGTGTGTGCGTATACGGTGCTGGGGGTTTGGTAGAGTAGGTGTGTCCCATATTAAAATGTTGTGATTTGGTGTTTATGTGCAGTTCTGTATTTGATAGGACTGCAGCTGACTGTGCATGTACTGCAGAGACTCCGGGAGTGCAGTTGGCTGTGCATGTATGATGCTGAGGTGGGGGGTGGTTAAGTGTATGTGCATACTTCTGGGGTTGGTGGGGTTATGTGTGGTGCTGGGGACTGGCATTGTATGTGTCTGTGTGCAGGGCTAAGGGATGTGGTTGGGCATATGTATGGTCCTGGGGCTGTGTTTGAGGAGGGGTGTGTGGTGCTAGGGCTGTGGTTGGGTATGCATGGGTCCGTGACTGTGGTTGGATGTGTGTGGTGCTGGCACTGTAGTTGCATGGATGGGCTCTTGCCAAGAGGGTTGCTGGCTGATGCAGGTGGGTAGCTGAGAGAGGGTGTGGATGCTGGCAGGCCTGAAGGTGTCTGGACCTAAGATGGAGCTCGGTGCCGTTCCTGGCTTGACACAGAGGTCCACATTCCAAGCCCTTTGTCCCTTCCCCCAATCCCTACCACGCCTTTGTCTGCTTCTCAGGGAGAGGTCTGGGCATGGGCAGGCCATGAGGATGGGCTCCTCTCCCCCCTCAGGGAGGGCCCTGTTCAGGGAGGGGTACTGCTGTGTGCACTGGGAGAGGGTTTGTCCTGTCACTACTCCTGCAGAGGACACTCTCAGCTCCCCAGTCCCTTGTCAAGGTTGCTCTTGGTGCCCTCTACTCTAGCACTGTCCCATGATCACCTCTCCCATTCCCACAGAGGAAGAGTGAGGAGGACAAAACTCAGCTCTCTTCTAAGGCCTCCAAATGGGTGACCATCTCAGGTGTGGTGAAGCCTTGAGTAAGGGCTCCCTGGCCACACCTGGCTCATGGAAACCGCTAGTCCCTGATGTGGGGCTGAGTCCTGAATCCAGGACTCCCACAGCACCTGAACCACCAAAGAAACCCAGCCCCTCCACAGAACCCAGCTCACCTGAGAAATGCAGTCCCTCTGCAGCACCCCCACCACAAAAGAAATTCAACCCCTTGGCAACACGTGGCTGGCAGAGTGACAGCCAGCATGGTTCTATCAGTGAGTCTGAGCCATCCAGAGTCCCCATAGCCTCCGTGGCTGTGGAGCGCTCAGAGCCAGAAACATTGTCTGTGGCTGTGGAGCCATCTGTACTAGGTCATACAAACAGCACCCAGCTTGAAGAGGTGGAGAGCAGAAGTCAAAATCAGCTCCGTCCCTCAAATGTCACCAAGGAGGCAGATGCCTCTTCTGCCACAGCTGCCCAACATGTGGAGAGCAGGGATGTGGCTAGAGAAACATGGAGGATGTTCGTACACTCTGTGGCCCACGGCCCTTCTGAGAAGTCCAGGGTCTCTGGGACTCTCAACCCTCAAGCGAAATCAAAAGTCTCTGCAGCAGCTGGCCACTTGGAGGTATCCAGAGTTTCTGTGGTCATAGGGTGCTTAGAAGTGGGCCCCAAGAGCAGTGTCAACAAGTGGAGAAGCAAAAATAAGCACAGCTCCTTGAGTGCTACAGCCAGGCAAGCCTCAAAGTCCAGGGCCAGCAGGAAGGCACTCAAAAAGCAGGGCAAAGTGAAGAGACAGCAAGGCTCCCCCAGCTGCTCAGAAGAGCCAAGCATCCAGCTGATAGCTCCTAGGAGGTCCAAGGCCTCGATGGTGGTGGGCCTGTCAGAGCCAGCTGTGGCCTTAAGTGCTGTGGGGCCCTCTCAGGGTCCCAGCACAGCCTGGCCCTTGAAGCTGGACAGCAACATGAGAAACAGGAGTGAAGACCAGTAAAACAGGAGCCACCGCTCCTCCATGGAGCCATTAGTGACCAGGTAGGGGGCTGGAGCCAGTCATATCAGCCAAGGAGACATGCCACTTGCTAGGACATGGCAGGTGCAGACTACCCTTAGGACACCTGGGTTCCATCCCTAGCAGGAGGGGAGAATGGGGCTGGTAGATGAGAGCAGGGAAGCTGGAAGCCAGGTCATATGGATGCTTTCACAGCTCTGGGAGAGGAGTGGGGTCTGGTGGGTTGGAGGAAGTGGTGTCTGGGAGCCAGAGCACCTGGGCACTGGGGGTGGGGATGGAGTCTGGTGGGTGAGAGCAGGGGCCAGGATTCCAGGGTTGTGTTCCTGAGAGTGGCAGTGACTTTGTGTGGTCTCTGCTCTTCCTCCCTACTGCATCAGTTTCCTCTGTGTACACAAGACCATGCTCTCTCCTGGCCTGGCTGAGAAGCCATGGGGGAAGGCAGGATGCTCTGGGAAGGGAGGAGGGGCATTATGGAGTACCACAGAGTTGTGAAGCCTCAGCTGGCCTAACTGGGGTCTCTCCCTCTCACTAGGGTGGCTAGCAGCGAATCCTGGCCCCTGGGCAGCCACTCTCACTCCTCTTACCCCCTGCTCCTGAGACTCAAGGCTTCCGAAGATTGACTCAGGTCTTTGCTGCTTTCCTGCTATCCCTTGGGAGCTCTGCAGGAGGCAGAAGCCAGGAGGTCTGCATTTTGCCACAGCTCTGGGCGGGGTGGGTAGGGCAGCATTGGGGTCTGATTGGTTAGACTTAGAAAGCAGCACTTCTGGGATCTGTCCCCAGTTCATTGGAGCCTAGTGGGCTAGAGCTGTGGGCTGAGAGCCAGGACTCCTGGGTTCTGTCTGAGCTCAGTGGGATCCAGTGGGGTTAGATCAGAGGGACCATGAGTCAGGATTCCTGGTTTGTACTCCCCACTAGCTTA